>OZ010736.1:78741505-79058966 GCA_963932295.1 Tipula lateralis | reverse complement strand
TATATATAATAATATATATATATATATATATATATAATAATATATATATATATATATATAATAATATATATATATATATATATATATATATATATATAATAATATATATATATATATATAATAATATATATATATATATATAATAATATATATATATATATAATAATATATATATATATATATATAATAATATATATATATATATATATATATATATATATATATAATAATATATATATATATATAATAATATATATATATATATATATATAATAATATATATATATATATATATAATAATATATATATATATATATATATATATATATATATATATATATATATAATAATATATATATATATATATATATATATATATAATAATATATATATATATAATAATATATATATATATATATAATAATATATATATATATATATAATAATATATATATATATATATATATATAATAATATATATATATTATTATATATATATATTATTATATATATATATTATTATATATATTATTATATTATATATATTATTATATATATATATTATTATATATATATATTATTATATATATATATTATTATATATATATATATTATTATATATATATATTATTATATATATATATTATTATATATATATATATATTATATATATATATATATATATATATATATATATATATATATATATATATATATATATATATATATATATATATATATATATATATATATATATATAAAAATAACAAAATTAATTTTACCCTATTCATTAGAACAGCGCGTCGAATTTCTCTGACACCGTCGTACACGAGACGTGAAGCATCAATGAAATCATTTTCATCGACGTCTCGTGGTGAATTCGATGATAGTGCACTTACAGCAACATCAACGCGTTGAGCAAATTTTGACATAACTTGATCGCGTAATACTTTTACTGCCTCTAAAACTCGTTTGGTATAAATACATGGTTCATAATTGTCCATTTCCGCTTCTACAACATTACAAACACGTGTTGATCGTCCTTGAATAGCACCTGCTGTATTTCTGAGATCTTGTGCATCTCCTTCTTGTAAAGCCAGTACACATTTATTAACATCTTCTAAAATATGATTTTCAGATACTGCCAAGAAATCATCAATTGTTGTTATATCATCAACAGCTTCAGTTAAAATTCGAACTTGATTTTCCCAGGCCTGACGATAGGCCTCCATATTTTCTTGGGCTACTTTTGAATTTGGTCGCGCAGCCAAAATTAAAGCCGCGTTTATTACTTGAGGACACATAGTTTCAATTTGTGCAGCAGCATAACGAACCATTTTAACACCATCCTCATTGTTTGACATGCTGCATACAAGATTGGCAACTTCAACCAATTTTTCAGCATGCTTGGTAAAAATGTCAGCCTTTTCATGAACTTTCTTCTCGTTACCAGAATGGGCGGCATCTATTAATTCCAGTAACGGAATTGTTGTATCCAAAAACGAATCTGAAATATGATCAACAACAGCTTTACGTAACTGTCGACGTAAATCTCTTGTCTTGCGACACATATTGTCAATAGCGCGCTCCAGTCCTGGAGTTTGATCCTTCTGTCCCATCTGTGAAAGAAAAGGATTATTTAATGTTCAATGAAATAAAATATAAAAAAGATGAAATATATAACAATATCAAACATTAAATATATTGATTGATTGACATATATTGAAATCTGAAGGACAGAAAATTGCATTTTTTGATCTAAGCAACGCATTCATTAAAAAATGAGATTTTCTTTTGTCTGAATACTTATCAGAAATCTTAATTTTTCATATCTTATCATATAATGATCTTGTATAATACCGAACTACCATCACTGATGGCTAGTTTTCCATCGTACGATAAGATAAACAGTTAATTTTTTGTACGTTTTTTTTTTTTTTTTTTTTTTTTTTTTAACGGTTTTTACAGGCCATTATTGGCCCGTACCGTGTCAACAATCTGACTCCATTGGTTTCGATCACGAGCCAGCTCTTCAAACCGTTGTAGGCAGTTTGAAGAAGCCAGATGGCTCTCTACGCCGTGGAGCCATCGTCGCCTACAGCGACCTCTTCGCCTACCGAAAGGCGGTTCACCCTTAAAGGTTCGCTGAATCATTCGGTTCGGATCAGCACGCAGAACGTGTCCGAGCCAGCGTACTCGCTGTCCTTTAATTTCATGCACGATATCAGGAATTTGCATTAAATTCCTGATCTCGTGATTGAAAAGAACTCGGTAAGTGCCATCGACGTCGCGTTTTGGACCATATATCACACGCATGATTCTTCTCTCGAATGTTAGAAGCCATCTTTCGTACTCATCCGTCAAGGTCCAACTCTCACATCCATACATGACAACGGGTCTGATCAACACTCTGTACAGTTTCAGCTTATCCGTATTTGCAAGATATTTTGATTTCAGCAGTGGACGTAGAGGATACAAAGCCCGATTGCCAGCGGCAAGGCGGACCTTGATATCCTCTCCCACACTATTATCGTGAGTGATGAGAGATCCAAGATACTTGAATCTCATCACTCCTTCAAACGTGTGGTTACCACTACTGAAATCAATTGCGTCTTGGTCTCTAAAACCCGAGATTAGGTATTTGGTTTTTGACTCGTTGATTTTGAGACCAACAGAAGCTGAACACTGTTCCAGTGGATCAAGTATCTCTTTCACTCCGTTGCCATTTAATCCAATCACACAGATATCATCTGCATAAGCAAGAAGTTGATTGGATTGTCGGAATAAGATGTTGTCCTGAGGTGTTTCACTTTTACGAAGGATGTATTCCAACATGAGATTAAAAAGTATCGGGGACAGCGCATCTCCTTGTCGAACACCGGAATTGATTGCAAAAGTTCTCGATAGCCTGTTCTCAACTTTGACACAGCATTGTGACTGCGTTACTGTCATTTTACACAGATGTACATATTTTTTCGGTATTCCTAGATATTCAAGCGCATACCATAATCTCTCTCGATTGATCGAGTCATGGCTTGCTTGAAATCCAGGAATACCTGGTGTACATCGCGAGATGTTTCGTAGTACTTGGAAAGAATCATCCGTAGCGAAAAAACTTGATCAGTGACTGACCGATTTGGACGAAATCCTCCTTGGTAGTCACCGACAATTTCCTCCGCCAGAGGAGTAATTCTTCCCAAGATAATGTATGACAGTAACTTATATGCTGTGCAAAGGAGAGCTATACCGCGATAATTCTCACATTTCAAGCGATCACCCTTCTTGAAAATTGGGCATAACGCGGCCACTTTCCATTCTTCGGGCATAACTTCATTTCGCCATACCAATCGAATAAGGTCGAAAAGACAGTTCCACAAAGTTAGCCCTCCGAATATCAAGAGCTCTGAATTAATGCAATCAACTCCTGGTGAACGATTTTTCTTTAATTTCTGCATGGCCATTGTGAATTCCTCATAGGATGGATCCTCAATGAACATCTCCGCGGTCTGTATTTGAGGGTATTCAAACACAGCTTGTGATACATGTGGAACATTAAGTAGATCAGAGAAATGTTCACGCCATGTATCGAGTACCGCATCGACGTTAACACAGAGGTTTCCATCCTGGTCCCGAATGGCAGTTGACCGAGATCTTAAGGTATGGTGCAATTCGGTGATTCCTTTAAAGAAACCACGCGAATTGTGCTCATTGCTGAGTTGTTGTACTCTTAAGACCTTAGCCTTCCACCATTCTCGCTTCTTCAGTCTACAAATGCGTTTAGCTGTCCTTCTAGCGAGAACTGCTTTGTTTTTCCTTGCGATTGTAAACCGAGTCTGCGCTTCATTATAGGCTATATTTCGTTGCTCAACAGCAAGACGACACTCCTCATCAAACCAATCATTTTTGGGCTTAGTTTTCACTACACCGAGAGTGTGCTGGGCAGCATCGACAACCGAGGTTTTCAATACTTCCCAGACACTGTTCACATCATCAGATTGGTAATTGGATTGTATAATGCTATTGCTGACAAGATCTTGATATTTTCGTTGCGTTTCTTCATTTATCAGACCTTCACAGGAGAATCGCGTTTTATATTCTCCTGTCCTCCCTGACTTGTACGAAAATTTCCATCGTAGCTTTGCAGCAACCATAAAATGGTTTTATGTACGTTAAATACGTTTAATTAATATTTGTACCATTTTTGTACGTTAAATACGTTTAATTAATATTGATACTCTGAGGCTCGGGGCATCCATGTTTCGTACATATATTGAACTAAACATAAGACCTATAGAATACTACCACAGTATCCAGAGCTTGTCGTTGGAAACGACTAAATCTGGTTGGATCGCTGACGACTCGCATCCATAAAACAAATAAATTGTTAAAAATATAAATGAACAAAAAAAATAACGATACCACCAAAATAACAGTGAACCCCTGCTTAAGTACCCGGAAACGAGATTGAGGATCAGCATGTGAAACGTGTAGTCACTTAGAAAACTTGGTGTGTTGGACGGCCTTTTTACATGAATGAATAGCTCTCCAAGAATCAAAGCCTTAAAGTGTAGACCATGTGTCCCAAGGATATACACTTCTAGGAGATAACCTCGGAAATCGTGAGAGTTGGATTTCTCATTGGATCACAGGTAAAATAGGTTGTGTTGAACTTTCAAGCAGTTGATAATCGAATGTGTAAGCTTCGCTTGCATATGAGATTACCCAACCTGTCAATTGTCTGTTTGCATGCGCCTATGGATGTGGGCCTCCAAGATAAAGATTGATTTTAGAATAATTTAGATAATCTGATGGGCTATATAACGGCGCACAGCGTTAGATTGGTACTTGAATGTTAGAGCTGGCATAATAATATAGGTCCGTACTCCTGATACGAAACTGCGATCGTAAATCGAGAAAGAATGTTGTAATTTGTGATCGCTCATGATCTCAAAGTGATAAGTACATTCTTCTTTCATAAAAACATCCATTTAAAAATATAAACACATGCACGTAAAACATCCCGAAGCCAAATTGACCATGTGTTGATTTAAAAAAAAGAGTGGGCTCGGGTTCTCCAAGACGTGAGATCGTATCGGCCTTCAACAAGATTCGTAGACCATTAATTTATCTGGTCACTGCAAAGCTGCAATGAAAATTTTAGTACTAGTCAGGGAGAGCAGGAAAATATAAACGCGATTCATTTGTGAAGGTCCGATAAATGAAAAAACAGAACGAAAAAATCAAGATCTTGTCGGTAACAGCATTTTGCGATTTAACTACCAGTCTGATGAAGTGAACAATGTTGAGGCAATATTGAAAACATCGGTTGTCGATGCTGTCATTCTCAGTGTAGCAAAAACTAAGCCCAAAAATGATTGGTTTGATGAAGTGTCGTCTTGCTGTAGTTTATAACGAAATATAGCAGATAATAAAGTAGTGTGTTAATAAACACATCAATGACCCACTGTTAGAGTGTAGAACTCATGGCCCAACCCATCTTCCATGTCAGTACTATAGGCTGGCATGGAGCAATGTTCAGATGGTTCTAGATAAATCGGCCCTACAGCCGTTCTCTATTTGGCTTAAGGTAGGACGTAAATAAGCAAACTGCGAAAGATTTGGGAGTGCCTTGAGCCTCAAAACAGATTGGAAAGATAAAAACCAAACAAACTCGTTATAGTATAATATTATAAAAATCTTTTAAATAAAGTTATAGGTTTCGACGTAAAAGAAATATTACTTCTAACATTTGACACTTAGTAAAAATGTGATACATATATCGTAGAATATACCCAATTATACGGTTTCATAAAGCGAACGAATGGCAGATTCGTTGTTTGATTGGCCTGTATGATCTACAATTATTTTTTCTTCGGGTTTTACAGGCCATTGTTGGCCCGTACCCTGTCAACAATCTGGCTCTAACGGTTTCGATCACGAGCCAGATCTTCACACTGTTGCAAGCAGTTGGAAGATACGAGATCGCTCTCTACGCCGTGGAGCCATCTTCGCCGACAGCGACCTCTCCGCCTACCAAAAGGAGGCTCCCCCTTCAAAGATCGCTGTATCATTCGTTTCGGATCAGGACGCAGAACGTGACCGAATCAGCGTACTCGCTGTCCTTTGATTTCATGCACGATATCAGGAATTTGCATTCAATTCCTGATCTCGTGATTGAATAGAACTTGGCATGTGCCATCATCGTCGCGTTTTGGGCCATATATTACACGAATGATTCTTCTCTCGAATGTAAGAAGCCGTTTTTCCTACTCATCCGTCAAGGGCCAACTCTCACATTCATAAATGACAACGGGGTTTAATCAACACTGTACAATTTCAGCTTATCCGTATTTGCAAGATATTTTGGTTTCAGAAGTGGACGTGAGGATGTAATGACTGGCTTCTCGTTCGTACCAATTTATAAATTCTTTAAATATTTTCACAAGCTCATTTATATTATATCTAGTAATTACAACATAATTCTGGTACAGTTCATATTCAAATCAACAATACTTTAAGTATTTTTTGTTCTCGGTGAAATCTCTAATCTGCAGTTTATTTTCTATTATGAATGAAATCTTAAAATCAAAATGACTCAAATACAACTCCGTTAATGTTATTGGTGGTTTGCATATACATATAGGATAGGAATTTGGTTTATATAGAATCTGTATTAGTACTAGACTACGGGAAAATGAAATATACCGTGACAAAGAATGAAACGAAATTATTTTTGGAGGTGGTCGAAACGAGTTGGGCGAGTAAAGAAAAAAAATATTGGGCAGTTGAGTTTTGATAGTGCAGATATTATATAAAAAAAATTAAAGTGCAGTGATTAAATCCGGACAAATCCGGATATTACTATAAACAAGCGGTCCGTCATAATGGGCAAGGTGGGCAATGCCCACCTTTACCATTTACTAAACTTCTATCAAGATCAATCAAATGATAGTTTAAGTATCGTTTATCATACATAACATTCACAAGATTCGTTCTAAATTTACGCGCATATTGCGTGTAACCTGTTCAAAAAATCACGTTGAAACGTAATTATGAAATAATTTTGACATAAGCGAAATAATATATGTATGCAACCAAATTATTACAACAACTGCGTGTTATAATTTTGACATTTCTGTAATAATTTTAACACAACAACAATGTCGGGCAATAAGAATATTTTAAATTCTTGAAAGTAATTTTATATATTATATACTCGTATGCATGTTAATAATTTGTATATGCTATAATTTTTATATACATAAAGTATGTTATTAAGATAAATAACACTATATTAGGGTCAAACTCTACTTCAATCATAATTATGACTTATTAGAGTTATAAACTATTTTAATATCCACTTTAATATTAATTTGTACACACTTTTTAAAAACGTTTTGTAGTTTGAAATTTCAAAATTAATTGTCAATATTATTACAGAATTCGGACAGCAAACGAACTTACATCAAAATATGGAAGAGCAAATTATTTCACTAATGTCAAAATGATTTCATTATTACAGAAATCGGACAGGGCCAAAGTGAAATATTCGTAATACATGCATATATATCTAATACAGACATATACATAAAGTAAAATGATTAATTTCATCTCTATTGCTTTCAAAAATATTCATACATAAAATTTCTTTCAAAAATATACATACATAAAATCTCTTTCAAAAATATACATACATATGCATTTCTTCTTCTATTTGCATTTTATATCTGGATTTTGTCTATAGACAAAATGTAGTATAGTAATTTGCCCAATGAGAGTTTATATATACCCAAGTATAACAAAATTCGACTTTTTCGTCAAATATCGAAGTAAAAACTTATATTTAGTTTCGACTTTTACATAGTTTTGCTTTCGACTTAGAATAAGATTTCGTATGAAACGTGTCGCGATAAGTCGAATCTGACGAAACTCAATATAGTAAAACTGTGCTTATGTATGTGTGTGCAAATGCCAAAAATAAATTTGGCGGGAATATTTTTGTGCATCTATTTTTTCACATGCAAATTGAAATTGTAGCGGGTTAATAAATTAAAACTACAAATTTTAATGGTTTAGAAACAACAAAACAATTTTTATTAATTTATAATTGTAATATAACTTAATAACCATTAATTATTTATTAAATAAAAAATAAAATGAATATTCATATAAACTTTAAATTTTTCGAATGTAAAACGTAATTTTAATAAATTATGTATATAAATGATTTAAAATTAATATTAAAGATAGTTTGAATAATATTTTAAATTATTTTTCCCGCAATAATGAATATTAGAAAGATCATATTACGTTATTTCCAAATCTGAAACAAAATGTCCACAACACAGGGTTTTTTCTTAGGTGCCACCAATAAGGACGATCTTTCTCCACTGTAATTATGATTACACTTATGTATTTAGTTGAAATCACAAGACACAGAAATTGAAATGCTTTATTTAATAAATCGCTTAGAACGGTTGAGTGATGAATGAAAACAAACTATATACATATGAAACTTGTGTATCGTCCCCATTTTTTACCAAAAAATAGGATAGATATTTAAGGTATAAAAAACTCGTTTTATCACTGTTTTACCAAAAAAATTAAATACATATTTTCGAACGAATACTTTTAATATACAATTTCCACACAGAAATTTTATTAAAGTGCAGGTGTTCACATTTCTTAGAAATTCCAAATATATAAATAAACAAACAAAATTTTAAACACGTCAAATAATACGCAGTTTTCTAAACACAACGCTCTATACATATACACACCACTACTAAGGTATTTCTCTTTCGACTATTTTCGCATATTTCGAAGGGAAAAACGATAGCTCATTTTTGAGTTTAGTTTTGTTATACTTGGGTATGAACGCTCATTGGGCAAATTGCAAAGTGCTACATATTTGAGTAATTTATGTGCATACCCAAGTATAACAAAGCTAAACTCAAAAATGAGCTATCGTTTTTCCCTTCGAAATATGCGAAAATAGTCGAAAGATAAATACCTTAGTAGTGGTGCGTATATGTATACAGCGTTGTGTTTAGAAAACTGCGTATTATTTGACGTGTTTAAAATTTTGCTTGTTTATTTATATATTTGAAATTTCTAAGAAATGTGAACACCTGCACTTTAATAATATAAAACTTCTGGGTGGAAATTGTAAGTTTAAAGTATTCGTTCGAAAATATTTATTTAAATTTTTTGGTAAAACAGTGATAAAACGAGTTTATTATACCTTAAATATCTATCCTATTTTTTGGTAAAAAATGGGGAGGATACACAAGTTTCATATGTACATAGTTTGTTTTCATTCATCACTCAATCGTTCAAAGCGATTTATCAAAGAGTGCATTTCAATTTCTGTGTCTTGTGATTTCAAATAAATATAAGTGCAATTCATAATTGCAATGGAGAACGATCGTCCTTATTGGTAGCATCTAAGAAAAATTACTGTGTTGTGGACATTTTGTTTCAGATTTGGAAATAAATTAATATGATCTTTCTAATATTCATTATTACAGAAAAAATAATTTAAAATATTATTCATTCTATCTTCTCTATTAATTTTAAATCATATTTATGTACATAATTTATTAAAATTACGGTCGATTACATTTGAAAAATTTAAAGTTTGTATGAATATTCATTTTATTTTTTATTAAATGAATTTTTAATGCATATTAAGTTATATTACAATTACAAATTAATAAAAATTATTTTGTTGTTTCTAACCCATTAAAATTTGTAGTTTTATTTAATTAATCCGCTACAATTTGAATTTGACGTTTCACATATACATGCACAAAAATATTCCCGCCAAATTTATTTTTGACATTTTAACACACAGTTTTTCTATATTGAGTTTCGTCAGATTCGACTTATCGCGACACGTTTCATACGAAATCTTATTCTAACACGTTTCATGCGATATCTTATTCTAACACGTTTCATAGGAAATCTTATTCTAAGTCGAAAGCAAAACTATGTAAAAGTCGAAACTAAATATGTTTTTACTTCGATATTTGACGAAAAAGTCGAATTTTGTTATACTTGGGTATTTCTCTTTTAGCTTTACGATTGTATTAAAATAATTCCATAGTAATATCGTCTCTTATTTTCGTGTTATACAAGAATAGTGGGCATATTACGAAAATCACTTGCTGGTATAATTTTCTCCTTTTTAACATAGGAACTAATTTTAAGGTGAGATGAAATGGAACTTACGTGATTTTATTTAATTATAGATTTTAAATATGATATCGGTTAGTAGTTTATAAAATTTGTGGCAGTTGCGAATTGACCTTTGTGGCCATAATGTAAAAACTGATTCAGATCGACCGAAGTGTTCAGAACCATATTCGAATCATTTTGCAAACATTAGGTTACTTTAAAAGCATATCATGCTACTACTTCAATTTTTAACGGAACTTTCAACCACATTCAAAATCATGTTCCCAAATGTGTCAATGCCGTATATAATGACTTCGTTTATGCTGATATTCAAGATGTTCTCTACATCTCCATTCAAGCAGTTTGAAACTACTGATGTCTCAAACAAAAGTTAATTTGTGTTCATATTTTGATTAGTTTCGTAAGATCTCAACAGAAGTCGTCGAAAGTTCTTTTGTAGAAATCCAAGATCGTTCAGCTAATGGATATGGTGTAAAATAGAATATTACCAGTGACAGAAATATTGCTCAAACTAACGACGGTGTTACAGTTATGAGTGGAAATAAAGGTGGATTGCAAATCATATTAAAATAGGATTATCCTAACGTATATTTTGTCTACTGTTATGCCACAGATAAGGATATACAGATATGGAACTTCTATAGCCGTTTATGACATGAGAATATTCAGCTAGTGAAATATCTTCAAACTCATATAATTATTATATTTCTGTCTCTTCTATTTTACGTTTACGATGTAAATAAAACAAAAACGATATATTGAAACATATGATGAACCAATACTAATTCAACTTTATTGTTTTGTGAATGAAAAAATAAAATAATACCGATCAATCAACGATAATAAACTTCGGTTGCCGAGTAATTATACAAAGTAGAAGTTGACAAAAAAAATTACAACAACAACAATATACATAAATCTATAACAAATTATAAAAAAAAACTTGAGTTGTATCGATTGTTAATCATCGTCCTAAAAAGGAAATCTATTTTAAATAATTTTAAATTTTAAACGTTTTCTGGATAGATTTGATGGAATTTATATTTTTTCACATTTTATGTAAGCAGAAGGTTTTTCCTAATTTTTCGAGGTTAGAAACACAATCATATATTTGATCATATATTTTTGAATATCTCTTCTATTTTAGGTTTACGAAACAAAAACGATATGAACTCAGTTTATTATTCTGTGAATGAAAAGACAAAAAAAGACAACAACAAAAAATGATATCATGTTAAAATAAAAAGTTTCCAATTTTGAATTTTACCGCTACCTAAACTATTATTTTTTGTAAAATGATTCCTTATTTAGTTTGCATATTACCAGTGATTCAGCACAGTCGTTTAATTATTCAATTAAATTCAAATAACGCTTTTTATTCATCATGTCAAGCAGAAAAACTACATACGCCATATGTATCGTGCACAATTGTCGAGCTTAATGTGTGGAAAATCCACAAAAAAAGTTTTACAAATTTCCCAATAATGCAGATCGAAAAAATGAATGGATTACAGCGTTAGGTTTGAAGTCGGAACATTTGACAAAAAAATATTACTTTGTTTGTCAAGACCACTTTTTAAGAGAGCAGATCGGAAATATTTTTTTAACACGCAACGCCCGATTTAGAATTAAGTGATGTGGTAAATTCCTGTGTTGCATCCACTTCAAGAAATTTAGTTGTAACCTCCAAATCAACATTTAATTCTATTGGTACTCAAACCGAAAAATTAGACGAGGAAATTCAATTTTTACAATTAATTAATTTAATTAATTGTTACTCTTGCGACAGAGAAGGACTACAAAACGAAATTGGTTGCAACAAATGTTTGAAAATATCAAAAGATTGTTAATAATTTAAATAAAAAAATTACGTTACTTAAAACTAAATATGGTAGATTACACAGAAATTTTTATAATTTAAAAAACAAAAAAATGACAATTGATCAAACTATAGATCAATTAACCATCAATAATAATAGAAAGAGTGTGTGTAAGTTACTCTTAAAAAACGACTATTACAATGAAAGTGAAAAAAAATTTATTTTATAAATCATCAAGGATCTATAAATATTTGCTATCCAGTTTAAATTTAAAACTTCCATCCATTTCATCGATTTATAAATGGTCGCCAATTCAATTCGTCCCACCAGGTACAAATTCAATTTTAATGGCACAATTGGAAAGTTTATTCCAAAATTCCACCGAATTCAAAAACATGTGTTTTGTCTTTTGACGAAATTAAAATAAAAAAAGATCTGACAATGAACATATCCACAGAGAGAATCGACGGTTTCTGTGATGATGAATTGCGAAATTAGTTTACAAAATATTTGAATCAAACTTTTCACTAGAAAGCCACCTTCCAAATATCCGAGAAAAAATAACATCAAAAATGTTTAGTAATATATCAATTTTATCCAAAATTTCTTCCGAAGAATATGATCCTTGCTATAAACATTTTGAAGATTTGATTTCCTTTTTTATTGGTTCTTATTCGAAAAAACTGTAAATGGTCAGTTTTAAATGATGAATTTTCTTACAAAAAATCTAGACCAGCAACCAATTTTCAGTCGACTCCAGGTTCAAAGAAATTAAAAATTTTAAATAATAAATAATATTATGTTAAGATTACTGTTTGTTGTTGTTGTTTTTATGTTTTTTGGAATGAAATAAAATGTTCAAATTGGAAAGATTTCTTTCTTATGTTGCAAATTAAGCTTAACACATAAACAAACTATTGGTCACTATTAAAATAAAACCATATGTGGTTTATCAAATTTAATTAAAAAATTATTTTATCACAAACAGTCTCGTTTTGTTTTAAAACGAGGATCATATTTTGTTGTTGTCTGTTTTCTGTCTTTTCATTCACAAAACAATATACATATTTGAATTAGTTCAAATCGGTTTTGTTTCGTAAACGTAAAATAGAAGAGATATTCAAAAACAATATATATGATTGTGTTTGTGGCTTCAAAAACAAAAATTGCGGCATACATGTATAACATTTGAAGAAAATGTAATTCCCATCACAGTATACCAAAACCGACTGTAGTGTGTGTGTTTCACACAAGCCTGCTTCTTTTTTTTACACGAGCATAATCAAACGAAAATATCAACCTTTGAGTGTGTTGGTAAACGTCAAAGTCCATATAAAAAAAATTCAAAATTTGACGTTTCTAACTAACACTACTTAAGGTCTATTTCGAAAAACAGACGCACACTACAAAAGGTTGAGTACTTTTATTCTCTTTTAAATCTCTACTAAACTGATAAACGATTGTCAAATGACAATGATAATTATGATAAACAATGAAAATGACATCTATGCAATGACAACTTCATATTTTATGCCGAATAATTTTATTTTATTTTCTAATAAATAAAGAATAATTGTTGTACAGATAAATAGTATAATATTATAAATAGTACAAAATAGTATAATATTGTGGATAACATCGAGTGAATGTTAGTTTTGTGTAAATGCGAGTAGGTTAGGTTATTCAAACCCAAATAAAATATATATGAATTGCATAAGGATGAGTGTATTTTGATTCGAAATTCATAAATTGTTTAATAAAACTATCTATTTACATTATTAGATTCTATTAAAATATTTTGATCGAATTAAAATTTTGATGTGTTTAGTGAATCGTTGCGTGAAAAAAATTGTGTAGATTTTTCATGTACATGGTATGAATGTTTAATTCTGATAAAACATACATATGCTGTTAAAAGTTTGAATGTTTTAATTTGTCCTGTTCAAGTTAAAACTGGAAATAAATTTTGCAATAAAATCATACTTTCCGCTTTAAATATAATGTAACTTTAGTTTTGACGTCAATATAGTTTTTTAACATCGATTGACACAGAGAGAAATATACGCTCTTTTTTTTTTATTTTACTTTTTTTGTACATTTTTACTAAATAATAGTTAGGTGGTGTGCGTTTTATTTTTGTTTATTTTTTCTATACTGTATTCGCAATCGTGTAAGAATAGAAGAATATTCACTAATACCGCTAAAGGTTGATATGCTTCTACACAAAACCCCCTTCACTAAAAGCCGCCCAAACTTTTTAAATCACAAATACCATAATAGATTTGCCAGACATTTCATAATGCACAAGTTCAAGGCAGTTATCAACCTTTACTTGAAGGATCGCGCGTTGGGTGCAGGAGCTCTGACAGTTACAAGGAGCTAGGTCAGTCTAAAAGTCCGCCCTGCACCCAATTAAAACTAAACGTAAAAAAAAAAAAAAATGTTAGTTACAGCAACAATGCAATGTAAATTTAAGAAAAAATGGTTTTGCTCGTTTGCTTTCGTCAAAATCAATTTCAAATCACGAAACACATACTAATAAATGGTTGTTCTACTGGTTCTACATACTTTGTTTTGTTTATTTACATTTAGTTATTTATAGTAGGTAAACGCAGGGACACGTATTTTGAATATGCAATCTTTTAATTAAAGGTAACGAAATTTGTATTAATCTGAATTTATAATTTGACAATAATTATAATACAAATAATGTACCTTTATAATGTGTGTATAAAAAATAGTTTAATTATCATTTTTCGGATATTAAATTATTATCTCGGACATAACACCTAACCTAAACCGCACCGGCACTAGTCATAACCGTTGAATATTTTATATTTTTGTTATTGTATTGTCATCCTCTTCAAATCTTCGATTGTTAGTGTTGTTTTTATTTTTTGGTTTTGATTGCATCGTGCATCAGACAAAAAATTTACGTATTCGGATTTGCATAAAACATTTTCTTCTATTTCTCCTGCCATACTTTTATTTGTGTTGGTTAGTTTTTGTACGTTTTATATTATTTCCCCTGCTAAACTTTTATTTGTGTTGGTTAGTTTTTACACAGTTTTTTATATTATACAAAATTACAATATTATACATTGGCGTATATATATACGCCAATACTACCTCGTGTTTGGCAGAAACCTTTTAATGTATTAATCTCTGACGACTTGTTATATAGGAGATTTTGTTCTACAGCATATGTATGCAAAGCCGACTGTAGTGTGTGTGTGTGTTCACACAAGCCTGCTTCTGTTTTTTCACACGAGCTTGTGTTTTTTCTCACTTCATAATCAAACGAAAATATCAACCTTTGAATGTGTTGGTAAACAAAAATGACCGTATAAAATAAATTCAAAATTTGACGTTTCTCACTAGCACTACTTAAGGTCTATTTCGAAAAACAGACGCACACTACAAAAGATTGAGTACTTTTATTCTCTTCTAAATCTCTACTAAACTGATAAACGATTGTCAAATGACAATGGTAATTATGATAAACAATGAAAATGACATCTATGCAATGACAACTTCATATTTTATGCCGAATAATTTTATTTTATTATAAATATAGAATAATTGTTGTGTAGATAAATAGTATAATATCGTGAATATGTAATACAAAATAGTGTAATATTGTGGATAACATCGAGGGAATGTTGTTAGTTTTGTGTAAATGCGAGTAGGTTAGGTTATTCAAACCAAAATAAAATATACATGAATTGCATAAGGATGAGTGTATTTTGATTCGAACTTCATAAATTGTTTAATAAAACTAGTAAATCGATGAAATTTACATTAGATTTTGTTAAAATATTTTTATCGAATTAAAATGTTGATGTCTTTAGGTGCTTTCCGCAATAAATATAATGTAACTAGTTTTGACGTCAATATAGTTTTTTAAATGATCGTTGAGTTTGACACAGAGAGTAAGACACGCTCATTCGTTTTTATTGTAAAGTTTTACTCAATAATACGTGTGCGTTTGTTTATTTTTTTTATACTGTATTCGCATTCGTGTACGAATAGAAGAATATTCACTAATACCACTAAAGGTTGATATGCTCCTACAGCATATGTATGCATAAGGTTTGACTTGTGTAAACACACACACACTACAGTCGGCTTTGTATGTATGAATAAAGTTTGGCTTGTGTGAACACACACACACTACAGTCGGCTTTGTCTACTGTCTATGTTTAATTAATCGGCAACCCAAGTTGATTATCGTTAATTGATCGGTATTATTTAATTTTTTCATTCGCAAAACAATTAAGTTGAATTCGTATTGGTTCATATGTTTCGATATTGTGACGAATCACAGATGTCACCAGTGATAACTGAAAAGAGTTGTAAACTATAGCAGTAGGGGTTACCCTGTAGCCAAATGTTTACACATACGAACAGAATAAAAATGTATAATGAAATAGGCGGAGCGAACAAAATACGACGAAGAGAACATTCGCGAAGTGTTGAGAAGCAAAATAATGGAATGTTCTACAAGTATTTGCGTCGTATAAATAGATGTAGACAGTTGAGTTACGAAACAGTTTGTAGGGTTAGGATAGGCGAGTACCCCAAAGGAGGATAAGAGGGCGTACAAGGATGCGACACATAACGAAACGGAACACAACGCGTTCGAGGAAACGGGCGGGCAGAAGACGGTAGAACACGTGTGGCGTGGTGAGATCAATGGAAAGATAACGCCACATCACGATATAAGTGAATACGGAAAGAAGAAAGGCGAGCATGTGCAGAGGGGTGGGAATGAGAGACAAGAATACGACATACAGGCGATAATGGCGGCAATAAGGAGGTTGGATAGGGATAATTTAGCGTTAGAGGAAAGACTGTAAGAGGTGAGCGGCGAACTGAACAGCATGAAGATAGAGGAGACGTCGAGAGTGATCGATAAGGAGAGCAAAGGTACACAAAGATTACAAATAGGAGATGTGAAGAATTTATTGCCGGAATTCGATCCGGATAAGAGTGAAGGAAGAACGGTGGAAGAATGGAATGAGGCGGCAGAGGAAATAATGAGCGGATATGGTGTAGGGGAAAGGACGATGCTGATGGCAGTTAGGATGAGGTGGACGGAAAGTGCGAAGCGATGGTTTGAGAGCCGACACAAGGAAGGGCCATCATGGAGCAGGTTGAGAACGGGGTTAGTGGAGAACTTTTCGGTAAAGAAATCGGTATGAGCGATAATCGAGAAATTGAGCTCAACGAAAAGACGGCGAGGGCAGACACTGACTAGTTACTTCCTGGAAATGGAGGAACTATCATCCATGGGGCGGTTGGAAGAGGAGGATGTGGTGCGAGAAATTTTAAAGGGGAGTAGTAATGTTACATTAACCAGGAATTTGGAGGAGGCAGCAATGATGGCGAAAAGGGAGTTATGGAGAAAGGTACGACAGTTGGATCAGTGGGTGGGGGCGATAGAGGAACTGGATGGAGGCAGGGCGATACCAAGGGCCAGGGAACCGGTGACATGCTATAGGTGTGGAAAGGCGGGACACGTGTCCAAGTATAGCGTGGTGGCAAAGGATGTGGTCATTTGCTACAAGTGCCAAGGAGTGGGACATACACAATACATGTGTAAAACAGAAAAGACGGCGATAGGGCCGATAATTTCGAAGGGTGAAGACTGGATCGAAAGCAGAGACGGATCGCGTGGAGTCGCAGAAAGGATAAGGGCGTCAAGACGGGGCGAAATAATGGCAACAATCGAAGCAGGCGACAGGATAACGAGGGTCAACGCTTTAGTCGATACAGGAAGTGCGGTGAGTGCAATTCAATTCTTTAAATTAGCTAGTAGGAAGCAATTAATTAGCAAAGGGAGGTCCCAGAATATAAGGGAAATTAATGGGTCAAGGTTAGAGGTGTTAGGTCAGGTGCAGGCGAAGGTAGAAATTGAGAAAAAACAGTATGAGGTAGGGCTTTAAGTAGTTCCAAACAGAACGATGGACAGTGATGTCATCTTAGGGCGGGATTTTTTGCTTAAAAATAATATTACAAGTGTGGAGTTGGGAGGTGGAAGACAAAATAAAGGGAAAGCAGAGTTATTAGAAGAAAGCGAAGAGATGAAGTGCTTAGGAATGTTTAATATAGGAGAAGCTGATAATGTTGTGTGGGAGCTAGAAGTTGGCGATGATAGTGGAAAAGAAGGAAATAGAGGATATTTTTAGACGAAATTATCTAGAAGGGAATAATCTTGCAGAGGCGCCAATAAAACACGCGGTGAGGATAAAGCTAAAAGAGGATAAGGTAGTATACTCGAAACCAAGAAGAATGAGCCAAATGGAACAGGAAGCAATTAAGAAAAGTGTAAAGGAGTTGTTGGATGAGTGAATCATAAGAAGAAGCGACTCGGAATACGCTAGTCGTATAGTTTTGGTAAGGAAAAAAGATGGCCGAATTAGAATGTGTGTGGATTACAGAAGGCTAAATGGGATAGTGGAAAAAGAACATCATCCCATGCCAATAATCGAGGACGTAGTACAAAAGATGCACGGGAAACGGTTTTTCACGTCATTAGATTTAAGAAATGGGTTTTATCATGTCGATTTAGAAGAAACTTAAAGGAAATATACTGCTTTCATGACGCCACAAGGACAGTTTGAGTACAATAAGCTACCGTTTGGGTTTGCCAACGCGCCGGCGGCATTCATTTAATATATGGATAAAGTTTTGAAGGAGTTCGTAGATGACGACAACGTGGTGTGTTTTATGGACGATATAGTGGTGGCGACGAAAACATTAGAAGATCACAAGGCGACGTTGGGGAGAATACTATACACATTGGCGAGAAATAAGGTGAAGTTACAGTTGAAAAAGTGTTGTTGGTTGAAGACAATAGATTTTTTGGGATATCAGATAAACCGGAAGGGTATCACACCAGGCAATCATCATGTTGAGGCAGTAAAAAGTTACCCAAGACCTATAGATGTAAAAGGAGTGCAGAGATTTGTTGGGCTGATGAGTTACTTTAGGAAGTTTATAAAGGACTTTAAGGATTTAATAGCACCATTGGCGAGGATAAAAAAGGATAAAAAGTTTAAATGGGAAGGGGAACATGAAGAGGCGTTTATTTTGTTAAGAGGAAAGCTAAAGTAGAAGCCAATTTTGAGAATATTCTCGTACAAAGTTGAAACAGAACTGCACACGGATGCGTCAGCAGGAGGATTTGGGGCGATACTACTACAAAAGATGAGGAAGACGGACAAATGCATCCGGTGTCATATTATAGTAGGAAGACAACCAGAGCAGAACAAAAATTACATAGTTTCGAATTAGAAACCTTGGCGGTGGTGTATAGCCTTCAGAGATTTAGAGCATAGCTATTCGGATTGAAGTTTAAGTTGGTTACTGACTGTAGTGCTATGCAGATGACATTGGCGAAAAGAGATGTTAGCCCGAAAATAGAAAGATGGGCGCTATGGTTAAACGAGTTTGATTTCGATTTTGAACATCGAAAAGGGGAAAGACTGAAACATGCGGAAGCTCTAAGTAGAATAAATATGGTGACAACAGATGAGATAGCAGGAATTGATGAGGAAGAAGATGTAATAGAGAATAGTAGTGTCGAAGAATGGAATGTCAACTATTAGTGATGCAAATGAAGGATAACAAGTTAAATAAGTTAAAGGAAGAGATATTAATGGGAAACAAAAAGGGTTATGAGATAAGAGATAACGTGGTATATAGAAAAGACGGCAACAGGTTACAATTAGTTATACCGGAGGGCATGATTGGCGTAGTGATACACCAAATGCACGACGGGATGGGACATATGGGAGAGGAAAAAACTTCTCAAAATATTAGGCGGAATTATTTTTTTAATAATATGAGAGAAAAGGTGAGAAATCACATAGAGAGGTGTTTGATGTGTTTGAAATTCAATAGTAAATCAGGACGAACATAAGAACATAAATTACACATTTATGAGAGAATACCAGTACCATTTGATTTGATACGGTACATATAGATCACTTGGGACCGCTGGAGAAAACGAGAAAGGGATATCAACACATATTAGTTGTAGTTGATGCGTTTACTAAATATGTAATATTGTATCCGGCATAATCAACAAAGACAAAAGAGGCAATAAAAGCAATGGACGATTACAGCAGAGTGTATGGGTATCCGAGAAGAGTGGTGTCAGACAGAGG
The DNA here is from genome assembly GCA_963932295.1 of Tipula lateralis. Taxonomy (NCBI): domain Eukaryota; kingdom Metazoa; phylum Arthropoda; class Insecta; order Diptera; family Tipulidae; genus Tipula; species Tipula lateralis. Next base: position 79,038,772 of record OZ010736.1, on the reverse strand, counting down.
AACTGCTTTTTCGGCAGAGAAATTTAAGGATTGGGGAAGGAAAAATAATGTTATACATGTGGAAGTGGCGACAGCATGTCCGAGAGCTAACGGTCAGGTGGAAAGATTTAATAGAACAGTGATACCGATATTGGCGAAATTGGCGAACCAGCAAGGTGTAGCATGGTGTAAACTATTAAGCAAAGCAGAATTTGTGATGAATAACATGGTGAGCATTACAACAGGCGAAACACCAGCAAGATTATTGTTTGGCGCGGATCAAAGATTTGGGCAGAAATTTGACATAGATGATTGAATGGATGTTATTAATCATGAAGAGATAACGGTGCAGGAAAGAAGGTCGGCGGCAAAAGATGAAATTGATCGAGTACAAAGTTATAATAAAGAGTATTATGATAGAAAGGTGACAAAGGAGAAGAAGTTCAATGAAGAGGATTTAATTTTACTGAAGGGGCGCAAAGTAGTAGGGCAAAACAGCAAATTATACGGGAAATTTAAGGGACCATATAGAGTAGAAAAAGCGTTAGAGAAAGATAGATATTTAGTGTCAGATATTGAAGGTATGCGGGTGGGGAAATTACCTTATACAGGAGTAGTAGACACAGAGGGAATGAAGTTATATGAGAGAACGGAGAACGACAGGGAATCAGTTCAAGAAACAGGCGAGGGAGGCGAACAAATATTGTTAGAACAGGTGTATTTTTTAATATAATATAATGTAAATGTTGGTGCGGAGCAAAGGCGACAAGAGGAAGAGGAGGAGTTACCATAACGGAGATAGATAGAAAAAAAATTAAGGATGAAGTGATTTTGCATGAATTATATGAATTGAAATAAATTAATAAAATCTGTTGAAGTACATATAAATACTTTAATTGTGGAAGAGTCGATTGCCTTTAAGTAGTTGGGTATAACAAAGCGGACGATGTTGTGTCAGGTTGACCGAGCTGTAGGATTAGGATAGGTATATACATATATAGGTATGTAGGGTTAGGATAGATGTACACATATATAGGTATGAAGTGATGTACACATATATAGGTGAGATAGGTTTGTAGCAATAATGGGAGTAGGGTTAAGAGGTAATTGCACTTAGGGCAACTGCTGTAAAAGATGAAAAAGGCGATAACAGAAAAGAAAGGGACATTCTGGAATAAACCAAAGACGACGAAGATTGTGAATTTGAATATTAAGAGTAATAAAAAGATTAATAAAGTAGTTGTTTTAATATATATTGAAGCCGTCCTACAAGTTCAATTTTGAATTTCGAAGTGTTAATATCGGGAAGTGATAAAAAGTGAAGTGTTAAAATAATAGTACTGATAAATATTGTGTAAAATAATAATGAAATTAAATATTAGTGAATTATTTGTGAAATATTTGTGTAATTTTTGTGGGAAATAAATGGTCGGAAGACCAGAACGTCGTCGTTAAAGAAATTACTCCAACAAAATTTGGAGGTTTCGATATGGGGCAACTAATGGCTGTAATACAACAGATGCAGTTACAAACACAGCAAATGATCGGCGGGCTCGAAGTAAAAATGATTACCGGTCAAGATCAAATGAAGAGTGACCTAAAGGAGCAGATGAGAGTCGATCAGGAAAGATTGTTGGCTGAACAAGTCATGAGAACCGGGCAAGAGAGCATCATCGAACGGTTGGAGCAGCAAGAAAAATGTGTCAACGAAAAATTTCTAGAACTTTCCGTTACGTTGAACACAAAAGTTGACACAGTCAAAATAGAAATGGAGCGTAAACTTGAGCAGTTTGAATCTCGCAGTCTTCAGCAATCTGAGGTGGCAAATCAGAGAATCATGAAGATTGAGAAAGAACTGATGGATTTAAAAACCAACGGCAGTGCTCAAGTTACTCGACCAACCAACTCAATAAAATTGAATCTACGAAATCTAGAGGAAGTATTCGAAAGAATCCAATCAGCTGGATTGAAGTTAAGTCCAAAGAAATGTGTATTGTTTCGGGATGAAGTCAAATACAACAAGCGGCATTCATACAGATGAAGACAAGATCTCCGCCGTAAAGGATTGGCCAAGACAGCCGAATTTACATGAACTAAGGAGTTTCATCGGATTATGCACATATTACCGACGATTTGTGCCAGGATTTGCCAACATTTTACACGAGCTGACACAGAAGAACAAGCCGTTTCAATGGAGTGATAAGCACGGGGAAGCGTTCAATGAACCGAAGCAGCGATTATGTACAGCACCATTGCTTTCGTATCCGGTTCCGAATAAACGTTTTATTTTAGATACGGATGCAAGCAATTATGGCTTGGGGGATATGTTATCACAGGAAATCGATGGACAGGAACGTGTCATCGCATATTATTCCAAGATCTTATCGAATCCAGAATGGAACTACTGTGTAACAAGAAGAGAATTGTTGACCATAGTGAAATATGTGGAACATTTCAGGAAATACCTCTATGGCCAATCATTTCTATTAAAAACGGATCATGGCGCCTTGACATGGCTATTTCAATTTAAAAATCCCGAAGGACAAGTAGCACGGTGGATTGAGCGATTGGGGAGTTTTGTTTACGAAATCCAACACCGAAAGGGAAGCGCTCATGGAAATGCGGATGCATTGTCAAGACGACCATGTACATAGAGTGGATTGTAAACATTGCGGACGGGTAAAAAACAAGGAAAACATCGTCGATATCAGACTAATGAGTGTTGCCAGCTAATGAATGGCCCATGGATGATATCTCCAAAGAGCAACGGGAGGATCCCAATGAGATAGTTTAAACATCGAAAAGACGGCTGCTTAAAGCGAACATGTTATTTCGCGAACATGAACATCTCGTGCAATATTATTTTGAAAAAAAAAATCTATTTTTATTTCTGTATTAGTATTATCGTTATAAAACAGTATTAGTCACCTCCTACAATAAGCCTGTGATGAAATTTTATGGGTAACATTATAAATGTTGTGTTCGTGTGTAGAAATATAATTCTTACATATATAACATCAAAACAAAAATATTGTAAATCGAATCAACTGATATAATTTAAACTAGTGTTGATGTATTATAAAAAAACCAAAAACTTAAAAAATTGTGGTACTATCTTATTATATTCAATCAACGGCAGGATCTTGACAGGCAGTGGCTGAATGGTGTCAAAAGTGTGACCAATGTATGGCAGTGAAAGGACCGGCAAAGAAGAGCCGTGGAGCGATGCAACAATATAATGTGGGAGCACCATTTGAGAGGATTGCCATAGATGTTGCAGGACCATAATGGTAGCAATGGACTACTTCAGTAATTGGCCAGAGGTATACCCTACCCAAATCAGGAAACAACCACAATAGCCAATGCAGTGGTATACAACTAGATAAGCCGTTATGGGGTACCAATGGAACTGCATTCCGACCTAGGGCGGAACTTGGAATCGGTTGTCTTCCAGAAGACGTGCCCACTACTGGGAATTAATAAAATGCGGACAACACCTTTCCACCCACAGTCTGATGGCATGGTGGGGTGTTTCAATGCCACGTTGGAAGAGTTCATAGCCAAAACAGTGGATAAAAACCAGCGGAGTTGGGATCAAGGTATTCCCTTGTTCTTAATGGCTTATCGATCGGCGGTGCATAACACGACAGGAGTAACACCATCGAAAATACTTTTCGGCAACAATTTAAGGCTGCCAGGCGATCTCTAATTCGGAGCGGTTCCATCTTCAGCTAAATGTGGACAACATATGTGGACAACTTGAAAGAGATCAACAACATACACGGATTTGTCAGAGAGAAAATCAAATTGTCCAGTGATAAAACAAAGGCTCGGTATGATGTACGAACAAACAATGAAGGATTTGACGGGGGTCAATTGGTATGGCTTGACAACCCACAACGTAAGAAAGGGTTATCGCAGAAGTTACAACCTGGATGGGAGGGACCGTACAAGATCATAACAAGAATAAATGATGTGATCTATAGGATCCAAGGAGTACGAGGAAAACCCAAGGTTTTACACCTGGAGCGACTGGCGTTCTACAGAGGTAGAGGTCTTGGTCCTGTTCGGAACGAACCGGTTTGGGCGGAGGGTAGTGTGACGAAGATGTCACCAGTGATAACTAAAAATAGTTGTAAATTATAGCAGTAGGGGTTACCCTGTAACCAAATGTTTACAAATACGAACAAAATAAAAATAAATAATGAAACAGGCGGAGCAAACAATATACGATGAAGAGAACATTCGCGAAGTGTAGAGAAGCAAAATAATGGAATAAATACGTGTAGAGATTTGAGTTACGAGATCAGTTCAATTTTGAATATCGAAGTGTTAATATCGGGAAGTGATAACAAGTGAAAGTGAAGTGTTAAAATAATAGTAGTGATAATTATTGTGGAAAATTAGTGTTGTAATAATTATTTGTGAAATATTTGTGGAATTTATTGGGAAATAAATTGATTGTAAAAATTAATCTTTGCGAGTTAAATATTCACAATCCAGTGATCGAACCGGATAAATTATTTGAATAACCACTCGGCGAAATAGTAACAATATCGTGTTTGTTTTATTTACATAGTAAACGTAAAATAGAAGAGACTGAAAGATAATAATTATATATATTGGCCCTTTCGTAAGTGGCTAGATTCGAGTTTGAAGATATTTCACTAGCTGAATATTCTCATGTAATAAACGGTTATAGAAGTTTCATATCTGTATATCCTTATCTGTGGTTATGCTTCAAATCTAGTCCCTTAGGCCGTCTGCGCCAAATAAATATCAGAACAGCGTATTTTTGCCAATTTATATGGGGTACCATCATTTTTTCCTGTATTTTAGAAAATAAGTAAGTTATTGAAAATCTGTGACAAAAAGCTACCACGACCAAATTACACGAGATAGAATTTTCAGTCGTACAATTAACGTAGTGGATGAAAAATTGGTAGAGATAAAAAAATGCATGGCAGCCATTCAGAATGGCACAACTTCGGATATAAGAGCGATTCGCGAAGCGAGTGGTTTTATTTTATTATTAAATGATGTGAAGTTTATTACGTTTTAAAGATTTTTTCTCGTGTTATGCCTCAATTTGAAATTTTATATAACATCCTGCAAAAACGAACGAGTGATACGATTTGTGTACGTATCACTCGTTCAGGCCATTAAAAAATCTAATGATTTTATTGACAAAATTCGAGAAGAAGTTTATTTTACTCTTTATAGTATATTGTATGTGAATGGAGAAAATAGATCGCACGCAGCAAAATAAATACATTTAAAACGAATTTTAAAATAAGCGTACGACGTTATACGAGAGCTTATTAACGATAGATTTAGCAACGCAGAATATTTAGTAATCAGTACTTTTAGATCGCACAAAGAATAAGCTTTATGCTTTAAACTCTTCTTACCAGCTGCTAAATACAATAGCCAAATTATATCCATTTTTAGATAAAGAACGCTTAAAAACTAAACTACAGACAGTGTATCAGCGAACAATGATTTTTCAGTACGCAAAACTATTTGTGAGCTAGTCCAAATGATTAATAATAACAATTTAGAAAAAATGATCGAAGAAGTTATTCGCCTTTCGATAATAATAATAATCATATAAAATCTTATTTAAGAAGCACAATGAGGGACGAATGACTGAACAAATTAGCAGTATATTCAATTAAAAGAAGCCAACAATAAGCAGTATATTCAATAGATCAATTAAATAGAAAATTTTAATGGCAGAGTTCTGTATAGATAACACTTCTAATTTTAATTCAATTTTTCATGAAATTTTATATAATTTAGAGGTGGTAACGGTAGGTAACATATCCATGTGTCGATGAGATTTTAATTTTTACATTCGTCAAGTTGTCGTACAAAATGTAATGTGGTCTAACAAGCTACTATTTAACTTTGGCCAACCCCACCCCAAACCCTGAGCTTTAGCCGGCTATAACAGGACCACGCCAAAGCTCTAAATAGTAGAAATACTAAATTAAGTGACAAACGGCATTACTTCGACCACAAGGTTACCTTGTTGTCTACTCATGCCTCGCAAGTTGTTACAGATGGCACCCAAACTTCTTTAGGGCTCCCCTTCTCTTTCCTTACCTATATATGTTAATTTCTTTACTGTTGCACCATCTGTTGATAGAGATGGTGTCTTGCCAATCCGATATTTTTTTTTTTTTGAAATGCTATATCTGTTATTTTTTTTACTAACGTAAGAACTACTTGAGTTATATATTTTTTTTTGTATTCTGCCGGTATACCTGAGCAGTTGCATCCAATGTCAATCACATTGTGGAATCATTTGTTCGGTTTGGTATATTATTTAATCATGTTATTAATTCATCAATCTTTTTAATTCATTTCTTATTTTCAATTGATCAATAAAATTTCACCGTTGTATTAATTCTAATTTTTGTTACATTTTCGAATAACCACGTGCATCAGTATAATTTCTCAATTAGGTAGATATTAGCTACGTTTATGCATTTTGGTATTCTAATGTAATAGTACATCTCACAGCCATACTCAACTTGAAAATGCTCTATTACACTCTTCGACCCTGAAAAATGGCAATGTTCAAACCGTCCATGCAGAAGAAGTGCAAAAAACATTAACTCCAGTCATATCTTCTTCTGATATCCCTACGCAGAAAGCACAAAATGAAGCAATTCAATCCAAAGTAAATAATTTAGAAGTGCCATTAAACTTGAATCAATTTCAACCAGGTTCTTGGCAAAATTTTATGTTTTATTTCCAAAGGCCTTATTTATCATCCCAATATACAAGCTCATACACCGGTTATCCCGTCTATCGATAATTCAAAAAGAACGAACGCTTCCATTTCCCTTACTCCAATTCATAGATGGGATGTAAAGTTTGACGGATCCCCTTTAGGATTGAAAAATTTCTGTTTCGTATCGAACATTTAGCTCATTCTAATAACGTTACACTTGATCATTTAGTTAATAATATAAGCACCTTATTGGAAGGTTTTGCTATAGAGAGCATTATTGGCTCATATTAGAACGTAACCCAACGTTATCCTGGCCTGATTTTCGTAGTCAAATGCTTCACAGATTTCAAGATCGTCGTTCTGACTTCGATATTAAGCATATATTAGACTGTCGCAAACAAAAATTGAAAGAACCTTTTCTAGATTTTTATTATGAAGTACTTAATTTAGCCATGCCACTAAAAACAGCATTATCCGATGTTGAGCTTATCGAATTGCTTGGCAAAAATATGCGTGGTGGGTTGAGAGCTCACTTTGCAGGACGTGATTTTACAACTATAGCTAGTTTTGTAAATGCGTGCGTTACTACGAACGACGTCTAACGCACCATGAACTATTTTCCAGAAGCAAATATTGATACTCCGCAGAAAGCTATAAACGAATTAAGTTTTTCGATGACTGATAACAATACTGTACCACCTGATCAGTTTAATACCGCAAAATCTCTTTCAGTTACTAAAATCCGCCAGAGACCAACAACAGAAGCAGTTTCCCAACCACTTATAAAAGTGGAAACTAACTCTGATCTTTCCTGTCCCGTTCAGTGTTGGAATTGTCACAGACTTGGTTATCAATATAATCTTTGTGATATTCCTTTAAATATTTTTTGTCTAGGTTGCGGTGCTGCAGGAGTTTTGCAGGCACATTGTTTAACTTGCAATTCTTTTTTTACGGGGCGGCCCAAAACTGGAACCGAGAAATGTGAGGGTTTTCAATCAAATCGTCAAAGCAGACCAGCGTCTCCAACCCCCAACAACAACAGTCGATTCTCCAATCGTCAATCCTGCTAAGTAGTTCGTATATAACGAATGTAGTCACTGTCTTCATCTAATAATCCCATATCTAAATTTAAATTAGCAACGAAGCTATCCCACGGACCTTCTTAAAAAAGGAAGAAAATTTCAATGGCACGACGAACACCAAGAGGCTTTCGATGCTTTAAAAAGAGTATTGGTTTCTGCCCCGGTTTTAGCTCCTCCGGATTTCAGTCGCCAGTTTTACATTCAGTGTGACACTAGTTTCAGTGTAACGGATCAAGATCGACGCTTTCTCCGATGGAATACGGGATCCGGATAGGACACTTGCGGTAGTATTGTATCCAAAATCAACGTTCGCAGAAACCATCGCATATGTACTAACCAACAAGACTGCAAACAATATCACAAAGCAACAGTCAAGGTACGTCGTGTAGGATTAGCACCAGCAATCGGTCACAAACCAGGAATAACACCAAAGCAATAGATAATTGGCGAACGAGATTCCGGGATGGAAATAGTAAAATTCGATGCAGGGTTTGTGACAAAATAGGACACATCTCGAGAGAAGGCTGGGAAATAAGACGTAAGCGAGCAAGAGCACCATCGCGAATGTACCAAGGACCACCGAAGAAAAGGAAAGTACCAGCCGAGGAGGAACGCCAAACAACAACAAAGGCGTTAAACGAGTAAGAATCAGCTTTGAGGAGCAAAAGCTGACTCCCACAACCAAATGCTCCGTAACCTTCATCCCCATTTCTAGATTGGCAAAAGGTGGTGATAGCTTGATGGTGTGAGGCAATCCAGTATGATAACGTTGGACACCAGAGTAACGGAAACGATTGTGCGGCCGAATTTAATCACGAATGGAGTTCGACCTATGGAAGGGTTCAAGCTACAAACAAAGAAAGAAGGAGGTGAAAATACGAATCGGGAATAACAGTTTTCGACATGAAGTTCTGGTTGCGGATATTGTGGATGAGGTCATCCTGGAAATGGAATTCATGAAACGAAATGGATTCTTATTGGATGTCGAACGAAGAACATTGAGCTACGGTAACGTCGAACTGCCTTTGGAACTGAACAACGGGAAGGAACCAGTCGTAACGAGGATAAAATTGGATCATCGGACGGCGCTTCCACCATGGGGGGAAGAATATTGAGGTCCTGGAACACAAGGGTTGTGGAAGCCAACAATGATGAACAACAGAGGAAAGAAATTACAATCGGAAAAGCTTTGGTGAAACCGGCTTCCATCGCAAGAAGTTTACACGAACTAACACAGAAGAAGATTCTTCCCAATGGAGTGATGAACACGAGGAAGCGTTCAACGAACTAAAGAGGCGATTATGTACAGCCCCATTGCTTTCGTGTCCCGTTCCGAATAAACATTTTGTTTTGGATACGGATGCAAGTAAGTGTTGTCACAAGAAATCGATGGACAAGCACGTGTCATTGCATATTATTCCAAGATATTATCAAAGCTAAAACGAAACTACTGTGTAACAAGAAGATAATTGGTTGACCATAGTGAAATGTGTAGAACAACCCCATGTCAAAAGATATCGATGGACAAGCACGTGTTATTGCATATTATTCCAAGATATTATCAAAGCTAGAACGCAACTACTATGTAACAAGAAAAGAATTGTTGACCATAGTGAAATTTGTAGAACATTTCCAAAAATACCTCTGTGGCCAATCATTTCTGTTAAAAACGGATCATGGCGACTTGGCATGGCTACTTCAGTTTAAAAATCCCAAAGGACAAGTATAATTCAACACCGGAAGGGAAGCGATTATGGAAATGTGGATGCCTTGTCAAGTCGGCCATGTCGAATGGACTGTAAACATTGCGGACGGGTTGAAAACAAGGAAAACATCGTCGACATTAGACTCATGCAGGTGTTTCCAGCTGATGAATGGACTAAGGATGTTATCTACAAAGAGCAAGGGGAGGATTCCGATTTGTCGGTCATTATTAAATTCATAGATCCAACCTGAACTCATATGGCAAAACAAAACAATCGGTCGTGGTGGTACCGAGGATCAGGATAGTAGAAATATTGGAAGAATACCACGGAGAAACAAGCGGAGGTCACCTAGGGATCAACAAAACGTCGTCCAAGAAGAAATGATTACCAGCCAAGAAAGATTCGTGGCTGAACAAGAGATAATGAAAACCGACCAGGATAACATTATGAACGAATGACGCAGCAAGAGGAAAGTTTTAACGAGATATTTCTGAATCATTAAACACGAAAGTTGACACAGTTAAAATTGAAATAGTTCGTAAATAGGAGCTGTTTGAATCTTTTAGTCTTCAGCAGTCTGAGGTGGCAGATCAGAGAATTATGAAGATCAAGAAGCTAATGGATCTAAACACCAAAGGCAGTGCTCAAATTGATCAACCAACCAGCTCAATGAAATTAAAGTCACCCACGTTCGACGGAACAACGCGATTTTACATCTTCAAACTCCAGTTGAAATTGTGGGTCCAAGGAACGGTTGGTGTAAGGAAGATCGAGTGGCAGCATTAATAGTGGCCTCAAAAGGATGTGCTGCGTATTACTAGAGATCGAGTCGGAATATGAACGAGAAAACTACGGAAAAAATCATGTTGGCTTTGGACTGAAAATATAAAGGTGACCACCGAAGTGAGCTACATCAGATAAAATTGAAGGGACGATGTCAGAGAATAGGTGACACTCCAGGAATATGCGGCTGATATCGACCGGTTAGTGCCCTTCTCTCACTACACCATGGCGGGCGAATATTCAGAACGGATCAAGATCGACGCTTTGCAAGATTGAATACGAGATCCGGATACGAGACATGCAGTAATATTGCCATAAACCATCGCATGGTACGGCGAGTACAACTAGCACCGAAAGGAAAAAAAGGGAAATAATTGGAAAACAACGGAGTGCTTGAAAGGCAAGAGGAAGATGGGATGTTGGGTTTGCGATAAAACTGGTCATATTTCGAGGTAATGCTGGGAAACAGGCGAAATTACTATCACCTATGTTCCGAAGATCTTTGGAAGAGAGGAAACGAGTGGCCGATGAAGAATGCTCGGGAGTCCGACATCATGCCATGAGAGTCATCGATGGTGCTACGGGAGCCAGGCACTCGGAAAACAGCCGGATATGGGGTAAACGGGCAAAGAGGGTTTATTCCAAGAGGAAACAAGAGGTGTTAATCAAAGTGGAGCTTCGATAGGAAAAACCCAAGAGCACGAAATACCAGTTACACCTTTGGTTTTGTGTCAAATACCAGTGACACCTTTGGAAAGTGATAATAAGTGATAGTGAAACAAAGTGTTTTAATAATCTTAGTGATACCTATTGTGGAAAATAAGTGCAGTAAAAATTAATTGTAAAATATTTGAGAATTATTCGTGGATTTTTTGGGTAAAATAAATTTAGTGTAAAATGTATAGTTTGAGAGTTTTATATTCACAATCCAATGATCGAACTGGATAATTACTTTTATTGGTACTCGACTACATCGTAACAAACAGCATTTTAGTGATGACAGTGGTCGTGAATTAGTGAATACCGAACTATAAATATTGTTTTTTTTTATTAAATTTGAAATTGTCAACAAATTAAATAAAATTAAAATGAAATAAAATAAATTAAATAACTACGCAACTAAAGAATTTTAATAAATTAAGATGAACTGTCAAATAGGATGAAAACTGTGGTATCACATATTTTCATTTCGCACACTATGGTTAGTTTCATAATTAGTTTCGAAACCAGATATTTGTCTATGGTATTATATAAATTTATAAACACAAATTAAGAAATATTAGAAATCTGATTGCGAGTGCTAAAAAGATCGCATTGATGGCCAAAATTTGTTTATAGTAATACCAAAAAATATGTTTGTAAGTTTTTAGTTGATAACATCTGACTTACATAAAATATAATAAAATTTAGTAAAATAAACATTAATAAAATAAAAAAATGAAATGGAATTGCATATCAATGATTCAGTTGGAATTCAAGAAATTCCAATATTTATATAACATTGGTGTTTTAGCTTGGCTTATGAAAAATCACTGTAATTGTTATCGTATAAGCTAATTTTCGTATTTAATCAAAAAACCAGGTTGAAAAAATATTCCCTTTCACACATCTTGAATAAGAAATTACGGTTTTTTAGTTAATTATACCCTTCGTTTTTAGTTTATTATTATTATTTAGTTTAAGCTCAAATTAAAACCCTTCGTCTGTATAAATTCTAGAAAGCTTTGTTATAGAGTTAATAATTACTACAAACCGGAACTATTAAGAACCTATTTGAAGTTAATACATGCGTAATATAACTAAGTTAAACCTGAATATAATATAAAGCTCAATTTTATTTGATTCGGTTGACCTTATTCAAATAGCTTAACTGATCTTTATTTTATCAAGTGTTTTATAAATAAGCGATAAAATCAAAACATAAGACTAAACAATTTTTTTAGGTCAATAAAATATCACCCGTTTGCAAAAGCAAACATGGTATTATTATAATTACCCACCGGAAAACAACCTTTTTTCTTTGGTCGACACTAAATTTTATTTAATTAAATTTGATTGATTAAAAATTAATAAACGTTTATCGTTCGGAAATATTTATGAAAAAATCACTTACGTTTGCCATATATTCAGAGAGAAGATCCTGAAGAGCTTGGCGAACTGCATTACATTCGGCAACAATTCGTTCACGACGTTCATCACGAGTACAATCTGCATCGGCCATTAAAGCAGCAGCACTAATTATACTCTCTAATCGTTCTTCTAACGAAGGACGTGAACGTACCTCATTATATGCTAACGGATCTATAATAACTCCATCATCGAAATCATCAAGAGCGGCTGCTAATTCACCAGCTCCACTATATAAATCGGTTGGAGCTGATGCTCTTCCTTGAGCAACATCACTAATTGTGTTGACAGCTTCACAAACCTGTTTCAAAACACAATCACGGTTGACTTTAGCCAAATCTAGCTCTGGATGACGAACATAGACTTTAGAAGCGGTCAATAACATAGTAGAGTGTTTTTTCAGGACAGCTCTAGCGGCTGCTAAATCATCCCGTAGTTGGGGATCTTTTAATTCTTGTTGTCGTTTCGCTGCCTGTTTAATAAGCTCATTAGCATTCCGGCCGAACTGTCGCATATTGTTCAATAGCTCATCTTGGCTTGACGCATTTCGAAGTTTATCCAAATCATCTTCAACCACATGAAGACTTTTTAGCAGAAGATGAACATCAACCATATCTGCCAAAATTAGTAGGCGAGTTACAGCGGATAACAAATTCCTAGCAGCACGAACCATATTTCCTCTCTTCAAAGAGCTACAAGGATCATCTGCGAATTCTCGAGCTGCAATACTCATCGCTGATCCAGTTTTACGAACTTCATCAACTGCGGCTAGCATTTCTTGTGTGATATCAGGATTTTCGTAGGCAATTTGTTCTCCTCGTTCTATGAAATTTTCGGTAGCTTTTTCTACTGCAGCAACTAAGGCACTAGCGCGCTTAGATTTACCTGAAATATGTAATACATTAACAATTAAATAGTTTATGACTAATCGATATTTTTTTTGACATTAGGACGGCATCCATTTTTTTACATTCACTAATTAAACTTATATCTATTTTAACTTACCTTTTTTTTTTTTACTAGGTCCTTTGGTATTAACCAATGTCGTTACCTGAAGTACAAGTGGTTCGAGCGTTTTTTCCACACTCATTGTGCGTATTTCCAAATTTTTTGGATCCCATTTCAACGCCAATTGCCCAAAATCAGTCCCCATTTTCTTAAAGTGAAATTCTTTTAACAATATTCACGTTATTATTAATTAAACAAACCAGAAATTTATCAACCAATTGATTTATTTAACACAAATAACTAAACGAAATACTATTTGTATTTAATTAAAAATAATTACAATTATTTTCGCTTGAACTAAGGTTGGGTCAAAAACAGATATTTAGAACTGAGAAACAATACATACATACATACAATAGGTGTGAAACTAGCAGCGCATAAAACATCACATTTTGTACTAAATACTGGATGCTAAACATAGATGTGGTTGGAGTCCTAAATATTCAGATTTTGAGCAATCGGATAAAACGTAATAGCTCAAAATGGTCGAATATATTATAGCTACGATAGCTCATTCTTGAGTTTAGTTTTGTTATACCCCAAGTATAACAAAACTAAACTCAAAAATGAGCTATCGTTTTTCCCTTCGAAATATGCGAAAATAGTCGAAAGATAAATACCTTAGTAGTGGTACATATATGTATACAGCGTTGTGTTTAGAAAACTGCGTATTATTTGACGTGTAAAAAATTTTGCTGGTTTATTTATATATTTGGAATTTCTAAGAAATTAAATAAACTTTAATAAAATTTCTGGGTGGAAATTGTAAATTAAAATTATTCGTTCGTAAATATGTATTTATTTTTTTTGGTAAAACAGTGATAAAACGAGTTTATTATACCTTAAATATCTATCCTATTTTTTAGGTAAAAAATGGGGAGGAGACACAAGGTTCATATGTACATAGTTTGTTTTCATTCATCACTCAACCGTTCTAAGCGATTTATCAAATAGTGCATTTCAATTTCTGTGTCTTGTGATTTCAATTAAATATAAGTGTAATCAGAATTACAGTGGAGAAAGATCGTCCTTATTGGTGGCATCTAAGAAAAATTACTGTGTTGTGGACATTTTGTTTCAGATTTGGAAATAAATTAAAATGATCTTTCTTATATTCATTATTACGGAAAAAATAATTTAAAATATTATTCAAACTATCTTTTATATTAATTTAAAATCATATTTATATACATAATTTATTAAAATTACGTTTTACATTCGAAAAATTTAAATAAGTTTATATAAATATTCATTTTATTTTTTATTTAATAAATTTTTAATGGTTATTAAGTTATATTACAATTACAAATTAATAAAAATTATTTTGTTGTTTCTAAACCATTAAAATTTGTAGTTTTATTTAATAAATCCGCTACAATTTGAATTTGACGTTTTACATATGCATGCACAAAAATATTCCCGCCAAATTTATTTTTGACATTTGAACACACATACATAAGCACAGTTTTACTATATTGAGTTTCGTCAGATTCGACTTATCGCGACACGTTTCATAAGAAATCTTATTCTAAGTCGAAAGAAAAACTATGTAAAAGTCGAAACTAAATATAAGTTTTTACTTCGATATTTGACGAAAAAGACGAATTTTGTTATACTTGGGACTTGGGTATATATACCCAAGTATAACAAAACTAAACTCAAGAATGAGCTATCGTTTTTCCCTTCGAAATATGCGAAAATAGTCGAAAGATAAATACCTTAGTAGTGGTGCGTATATGTTAACAGCTATGTGTTTAGAAAACTGCGTATTATTTGACGTGTTTAAAATTTTGTTTGTTTATTTATATATTTGGAATTTCTAAGAAATGTGAACACCTGCGTTTTAATAAAATTTCTGGGTGGAAATTGTAAGTAAAAAGTATTCGTTCGAAAATATGTATTTAATTTTTTTGGTAAAACAGTGATAAAACGAGTTTATTATACCTTAAATATCTATCCTATTTTTAAGGTAAAAAATGGGGAGGAGACACCAGTTTCATATGTAAATAGTTTGTTTTCATTCATCACTCAACCGTTCTAAGCGATTTATCAAATAGTGCATGTCAATTTCTGTGTCTTGTGATTTCAAATAAATATAAGTGTAATCATAATAACAATGGAGAAAGATCGTCCTTATTGGTGGCATCTAAGAAAAATTACTGTGTTGTGAACTTTTTTTTCAGATTTGGAAATAAATTAATATGATCTAACTAATATTCATTATTACGGAAAAAATAATTTAAAATATTATTCAATCTTCTATATTAATTTAAAATCATATTTATATACATAATTTGTTAAAATTACGTTTTACATTCGAAAAATTTAAAGTTTATATGAATATTCATTTTAATTTTTATTTAATAATTTTTAATGCATATTACAGTTATATTACAATTACAAATTAATAAAAATTATTTTGTTGTTTCTAAACCATTAAAATTTGTAGTTTTATTTAATTAACCCGCTACAATTTAAATTTGACGTTTCACATAAATGCACAAAAATATTCCCGCCAAATTTATTTTTGACATTTGAACACACATACATAAGCACAGTTTTACTATATTGAGTTTCGTCAGATTCGACTTATCGCGACACGTTTCATACGAAATCTTATTCTAAGTCGAAAGCAAAACTATGTAAAAGTCGAAACTAAATATAAGTTTTTACTTCGATATTTGACGAAAAAGTCGAATTATGTTATACTTGGGTATACCCAAGTATAACATAATTCAACTTTTTCGTCAAATATCGAAGTAAAAACTTATATTTAGTTTCGACTTTTACATAGTTTTGCTTTCGACTTAGAATAAGATTTCGTATGAAACGTGTCGCGATAAGTCGAATCTGACGAAACTCAATATAGTAAAACTGTGCTTATGTATGTGTGTTCAAATGTCAAAAATAAATTTGGCGGGAATATTTTTGTGCATTTATGTGAAACGTCAAATTTAAATTGTAGCGGGTTAATTAAATAAAACTACAAATTTTAATGGTTTAGAAACAACAAAATAATTTTTATTAATTTGTAATTGTAATATAACTGTAATATGCATTAAAAATTATTAAATAAAAATTAAAATGAATATTCATATAAACTTTAAATTTTTCGAATGTAAAACGTAATTTTAACAAATTATGTATATAAATATGATTTAAAATTAATATAATAATAAGAAGATAGTTTGAATAATATTTTAAATTATTTTTTCCGTAATAATGAATATTAGAAAGATCATATTAATTTATTTCCAAATCTGAAACAAAATGTCCACAACACAGTAATTTTTCTTAGATGCCACCAATAAGGACAATCTTTCTCCATTGTAATTATGATTGCACTTATATTTATTTGAAATCACAAGACACAGAAATTGACATGCACTATTTGATAAATCGCTTAGAACGGTTGAGTGATGAATGAAAACGAATTATGTACACATGAAACTTGTGTCTCCTCCCCATTTTTTACCAAAAAATAGGATAGATATTTAAGGTATAATAAACTCGTTTTATCACTGTTTTACCAAAAAAATTAAATACATATTTTCGAACGAATACTTTTAACTTATAATTTCCACCCAGAAATTCTATTAAAGTGCAGGTGTTCACATTTCTTAGAAATTCCAAATATAAATAGACAAACAAAATTTTAAACGCGTCAAATAATACGCAGTTTTCTAAACACAACGCTGTATACATATACGCACCACTACTAAGGTATTTATCTTTCGACTATTTTCGAATATTTCGAAGGGAAAAACGATAGCTCATTTTTGAGTTTAGTTTTGTTATACTAGGGTATCCCAAGTATAACAAAGCTAAACTCAAAATTTTGGTAAAAAATGGGAAGGAGAAACAAGTTTCATATGTACATTGTTTGTTTTCATTCATCACTCAACCGTTCTAAGCGATTTATCAAATAGTGTATTTCAATTTCTGTGTCTTGTGATTTCAATTAAATATAAGTGTAATCATAATTACAGTGGAGAAAGATCGTCCTTATTGGTGGCATCTAAGAAAAATTACTGTGTTGTGGACATTTTGTTTCAGATTTGGAAATAAATTAATATGATCTTTCTAATATTCATTATTACGGAAAAAATAATTTAAAATATTATTCAAACTATCTTCTTATTATTATATTAATTTTAAATCATATTTATTTACATAATTTATTAAAATTACGTTTTACATTCGAAAAATTTAAAGTTTATATGAATATTCATTTTATTTTTTATTTAATAAATTTTTAATGCATATTCAGTTATATTACAATTACAAATTAATAAAAATTATTTTGTTGTTTCTAAACCATTAAAATTTGTAGTTTTATTTAATTAATCCGCTAACATTTGAATTAGACGTTTCACATATGCATACACAAAAATATTCCCGCCAAATTTATTATTGACATTTGAACACACATACATAAGCACAGTTTTACTATATTGAGTTTCGTCAGATTCGGCTTATCGCGACACGTTTCTACGAAATCTTATTCTAAGTCGAAAGAAAAACTATGTAAAAGTCGAAACTAAATATAAGTTTTTACTTCGATATTTGACGAAAAAATCGAATTTTGTTATACTTGGGTACCCAAGTATAACAAGGCTAAACTCAAAAATGAGCTATCGTTTTTCCCTTCGAAATATGCGAAAATAGTCGAAAGATAAATACCTTAGTAGTGGTGCGTATGTGTATACAGCGTTGTGTTTAGAAATCTGCTGTTACGATTTCGCCAGTGGTTATTCTAATAATTTATCCGGTTCGATCACTGGATTGTGAATATTAAACTCGCATAGATTAAATTTCAATTAAATTTATTTCCCACAAAAATTACACAAATAATTCACTAATATTTATTTTCACTATTATTTTAAACAATATTTATCACTACTATTATTTTAACACTTCACTTTTTATCACTTCCCGATATTAACACTTCGAAATTCAAAATTGAACTGTTTCGTAACTCAAATGTCTACACGTATTTATACGACGCAAATACTTGTAGAACATTCCATTATTTTTCATCTCTACGCTTCGCGAATGTTCTTCTCGTAGTATTTGGTTCGCTCCGCCTATTTCATTATTTATTTTGTTCGTATGTGTAAAGCCTGATTTCCATTATGAAAAAATACTGACAAAATAGTGAAGGCGGGATAAAAAATATAAATTTTTTTTTATTTAAATTTTTATTTAGTACTGAGTAAATTTTTATGGTTACTGAGAAAATAATTATAGCAGTACTGACAAAATATATCAAGAGAAGTATTTTTATTCAGTACAGGCTGATTTCCATTATGAAAAAAATTTTGTCAGTATTTTTTACTGAAAAACCAAGAGCGAGAAAAAAATTAAAAATGCCATTAGAGTGACTGAGATCGTTTTTTCCTTTTTTCTTTTTTTTATTTTGACAGATGCGTGTAACATAACCAATAAATTTCAATTTTTTTTTGGTTTTTAATAAAAAAGAACAAAATATTCTTTAAATCTACAACAATAAATTCAAAAAAAATAAACTAAACATAAGTATTCATTATTTCAATTATTTTCACAATGAATTAAGATGAATGACACAAAACGAAATGTTAAAATTATTCATTGACCACAAAAAATCAGCCATCTTTATTTTTCCTATAAGATATTTCTCCAGTACTGAATAAAAATACTTCTCTTGATATATTTTGTCAGTACTGCTATAATTATTTTCTCAGTAACCATAAAAATTTATTCAGTACTGACTAAATTTTTTGTACTGGAAATATTTTTTATTTCACTCGCACTTTAAGAAAAAATTAATTTTTTATCCCGCCTTGACTATTTTGTCAGTATTTTTTCATAATGGAAATCAGCCTTACTGCAGAAATATCTTATAGGAAAAATAAAGTTGGCTGATTTTTTGTGGTCAATGAATAATTTTAACAATTCGTTTTGTGTCATTCATCTTAATTCTTTGTAAAATTAATTGAAATAATGAATACTTATGTTTAGTTTATTTTTTTTTAATTTATTGTTGTAGATTTAAAGAGTATTTTGTTCTTTTTTTTAAAAACAAAAACAAAATTGAAATTTATTGGTTATGTTACACGCATCTGTCAAAATAAAAAAAAGAAAAAAGGAAAAAACGATCTCAGTTACTCTAATGGCATTTTTAATTTTTTCTCACTTTTGCTTTTTCAGTAAAAAGTAACTAAATAAAATAATTATCACAAAAAATCTCCATAAAACAAAAACTCAAAACATTAAAAACAACAACCAAATTAATATTATAAAATACAAAAATAAACTAACAAACTATACCTACGTAGTAAAAAAATTTGTACATATAATGTATACGTATACACACCAATACCAATACCAATTTTCTATTGGATTCGAGTTTTGTGACTTGCGAATATTTTATTAAAATCCAAAGGAAAACCAAATTAGCTCATTTTGAGTTTTTTTGTGTTATACTTGGGTACCCAAGTATAACATAATTCGACTTTTTCGTCAAATATCGAAGTAAAAACTTATATTTAGTTTCGACTTTTACATAGTTTTGCTTTCGACTTAGAATAAGATTTCGTATGAAACGTGTCGCGATAAGTCGAATCTGACGAAACTCAATATAGTAAAACTGTGCTTATGTATGTGTGTTCAAATGTCAAAAATAAATTTGGCGGGAATATTTTTGTGTATGCATATGTGAAACGTCAAATTTAAATTGTAGCGGATTAATTAAATAAAACTCCAAATTTTAATGGTTTAGAAACAACAAAATAATATGCATTAAAAATTTATTAAATAAAAAATAAAATGAATATTCATATAAACTTTAAATTTTTCGAATGTAAAACGTAATTTTAATAAATTATGTAAATAAATATGATTTAAAATTAATATAATAATAAGAAGATAGTTTGAATAATATTTTAAATTATTTTTTCCGTAATAATGAATATTAGAAAGATCATATTAATTTATTTCCAAATCTGAAACAAAATGTCCACAACACAGTAATTTTTCTTATGCCACCAATAAGGACGATCTTTCTCCACTGTAATTATGATTACACTTATATTTAATTGAAATCACAAGACACAGAAATTGAAATACACTATTTGATAAATCGCTTAGAACGGTTGAGTGATGAATGAAAACAAACAATGTACATATGAAACTTGTTTCTCCTTCCCATTTTTTACCAAAATTTTGAGTTTAGCTTTGTTATACTTGGGATACCCTAGTATAACAAAACTAAACTCAAAAATGAGCTATCGTTTTTCCCTTCGAAATATTCGAAAATAGTCGAAAGATAAATACCTTAGTAGTGGTGCGTATATGTATACAGCGTTGTGTTTAGAAAACTGCGTATTATTTGACGCGTTTAAAATTTTGTTTGTTTATTTATATTTGGAATTTCTAAGAAATGTGAACACCTGCACTTTAATAAAATTAAAAATTTTTTATTGTTTTTCAAAAGCGAAAACACCTATTTTTTTTTTAAATTTGTTATCCATCCGTCAATATTTAAATCATATTCAAATATAAAGACATAGCGCACCATGAAAAAAAAAATGAAAACGATACTCTAGTGGCGAACATTTAAAACTATTTGTTTCACAGAGGGGAAATAATTCCCAGCACGCCAGAATACACTTTTGGGAATTGGGGAATAAAATATTGGGAATTATTATATTTGGGAATTGGGAAATTTTTTTTCCCAATTCCCAATTCCCTGGGAAAACCAGAATAGGGCCACTGGAAGACAACCGATTCAAAATTCCGCCCTTGTTCGGAATACAGTTCCATTGGTACCCCATAACGGCTTATCCGTTGGAATACCTATCGCTGGTTGGAAATGGTCCTGCAACATCTATGGCAATCCTCTCAAATGGTGCTCCCACATTATATTGTTGCATCGCTCCACGGCTCTTCTTTGCCGGTCCTTTCACGGTCATACATCGGTCACACTTTTGACACCATTCAGCCACTGCCTCTCTACATCCTGCCCAGTAGAACCTTTCACGTACCTTGACTAACGTTTTGTTAATTCCTAGGTGACCTCCGCTTGTTCCTCCGTGGTATTCCTCCAATATTTCCGCCATCCTGATCCTCGGTACTACTACCAACGATTACTTTGTCTTGCCATCGGAGCTCTCCCATGTTCGCTTTAAGCAGCCGTCTTCCACGGTTAAACTATTCCATTGGGCCCAGTAAGCTTTGATAATTGGGCCTTTATCCGCAATATCACTCCATGTGGGACGACGTTCTTCCTCCATGAATTTGATAATTACTGCCAAATCTGGATCCTCTCGTTGCTCTTTGGAGATAACATCGTTGGTCCATTCATTAGTCGGCAACACTTACATTAGTCTGATGTCGACGATGTTTTCTTTGCTTTCCACCCAACCACAATGTTTACAATCCACTCTACATGGCCATCTTGACAACTCATCCGCATTTCCATGAGCGCTTCCTTTCCGATATTGGATTTCGTAAACAAAACTCCCCAATCACTCAATCCACCGTGCTACTTGTCCTTCGGGATTTTTAAACTGAAGTAGCCATGTCAAGGCGCCATGATCCGTTCTTAATAGAAATGATTGGCCATAGAGGTATTTCCGGAAATGTTCCACACATTTCACTATGGCCAACAATTCTCTTCTTGTTACACAGTAGTTCCGTTCTGGCTTCGATAAGATCTTTGAATAATATGCGATGACACGTTCCTGTCCATCGATTTCCTGTGACAACACACCTCCCAAGCCATAATTGCTTGCATCAGTATCCAAAATAAAACGTTTATTCGGAACCGGATACGAAAGCAATGGTGCTGTACATAATCGCTGCTTCAGTTCATTGAACGCTTCCTCGTGTTCATCACTCCATTGGAACGGCTTGTTCTTCTGTGTCAGCTCGTGTAAACTCCTTGCGATGTTGGCAAATCCTGGCGCAAATCGTCGATAATATGTGCATAGTCCGATGAAACTCCTTAGTTCATGTAAATTCTGCGGTCTTGGCCAATCCTTTACGGCGGAGATCTTGTCTTCCTCTGTATGAATGCCGCTTGTTGTTATTTTGTGTCCCAAATATTTGACTTCATCCCGGAACAATACACATTTCTTCGGACTTAACTTCAATCCAGCTGCTTGGATTCTTTCGAATACTTCCTCTAGATTACGTAGGTGCTCGTTGAAGTCCTTTCCCATAACGATGATGTCGTCCAAATAAACCAGGCATGTTTTCCAGTGGAGTCATTTTAGTACGCGTTCCATTAGCCGTTCGAAAGTCGCAGGGGCGTCACAAAGTCCAAATGGCATGACATTGAATTGCCATAATCCATTGCCCACACTGAACGCTGTCTTTTCCTTATCCTCGTCTGCGACCTCCACTTGCCAATAACCGCTCTGCAAATCCAATGTTGAAAACATCCATGCTCCTGCCAATGTATCCAGTGTGTCGTCGATCTTTGGTAATGGGTAACTATCCTTCTTGGTAACTGTGTTGAGCTTCCGATAATCAACGCAGAATCGCATGCTTCCATCCTTCTTTTCTACCAATACTACTGGTGAACTCCATGGACTCGTTGACTGCTCAATTACTCCCGATGTTTGCATATCAGTTACCATCTTATCCACTTCTGCTTGTTTAGCCAATGGCAATCTTCTTGGCGCTTGTCGAATAGGTGTTGATGTTCCTGTGTCGATCCGGTGTTTAACCATATTTGTTCTGTCATTATCTCCCGGTGCACCACAGAAAATAGACATATATTCTTGAAGCAACTCCTTTGCTGCTTGTTTTTCTTTCGGTGTTAATTGTTCCGTCCATTTCTGTGTTAGTTCCTCCGTTATTTTCCGTTGTCGTTGGTCCTGGGCCTTTACACACGGATTCGCCTCCTCGCATTTTATAATGGTGGATACTTCCTCACCTCGGCCGATGATAGCTCCCTTTTTCATTGTTTTTGTCACATCCGATAAATTAAGAGCCCTTATCGGAACTCTAAAGTCACAATCCGGCTTAACCAAAGCTTTCCCAATGATAATTTCTTTGGTTTGTATCTCGTCACTGTTGGCTTCCACAACCCACAACCCTTGTGTTCCAGGACCTCCATCCAATTTCCCCCAGACAACCGTTTCCGAGTGTGGTGGTAGCTTCGTCCGATGATCCAATGTTATCCTCCTTACGATTGGCTCATTCCCGTTGTTCAGTTGCAAAGGCAGTTCGACATTACCGTAGCTCAATGTTCCCCGTCCGACATCCAATACGAATCCATTTCGTTTCATGAAGTCCATTCCCAGGATGACCTCATCCACAATATCCGCAACCAGAACTTCATGTCGAAAACCATTGTTGCTGATTCGTATTGTCACCTCCTTCTTTCCTTTAACAGTGCAGCTAACTGTCGCATGTCGCCGTTTGCAACTTGAACCCTTCCAGTGGTCGCACCCCATCCGTGATAAAATCCGGACGCACAATCGTTCTCGTTGCTCCGGTCCAACGTTATCATACTGGATCGTTCCTCTACTTCGCCTCGCACCATCAAGCTATCGCCACCTTTTGCTAATCTGGAAATGGGGATGAAGGTTATGGAGCATTTGGTTGTGGGAGTCAGCTTTTGCTCCTCAAAGCTGACTCTTACTCGTTTAACGCCTTTGTTGTTGTTTGGCGTTCCTCCTCGGCTGCTGCTTTTCTTTCCTCCGGTGGCCTTCGGTACATCGGCGATGGTGTTCTCGCCCGTTTGCGCCTTATCTCCCAACATCTGATTTTACTAGTTCCATCCCGGAATCTCGTTGTCCGCCAGTTATCTGCTGGTTTGATGTTATTGCCCTGTTTGTGAATGATTGCTGGTTCCACTTCCACACGACGTACCTTGACTGCTGGTTTGATGATGTTGTTTGCAGTCTCGTTGGTTAGGGCATACGCGATGGTTTCCGTGGTTTGGTTGATGGTTTGCTTTTGGAGACAATACGACTGCACGTCTCGTATCGGGATCCCGTATACCATCGGTGAAAGCGTCGATCTTGATCCGATCTGTGTATTCTCCTGCCATGTTGTAGTGGGCGAGGTGCACTAACCGCTCTATATCAGCCGCATACTCCTGGAGCGTCTCTCCAACCCGCTGACATCGTCCCTTCAACTCCATACGATGTAACTCCCGTCGATGGTCACAACCGTATTTGCGCTCCAGAGCCAACATGATTTTGCCGTAATCCTCTCTATTGTATTCCGGCACGATTTGCAAAAGTTCCGCAGCACTTCCTTTTAACGCCACAACTAATGCTGCCACTCGATCCTCCTCGCACCAACCATTCCTTGTGGCCGCCATTTCAAACTGGAGTTTGCAGATGTTGAATGGTGTAGTTCCGTCGAACGTTGGTGGCTTCAATTTTATTGAGCTGGTTGGTCGAGCAATTTGAGCGCTGCCGTTGGTTTTGAGATCCATCAGCTCTTGTTCGATCTTCATTATTCGTTGGTCTGCCGTTTCAAGCTGTTGATCTATCTCGATTTTGAAGGTGTCGACTTTTGAGTTAAATGTCGTGGCCATTTCTCGAAACTTCTCGTTGACAGTTTCCTCTTGTTGTTTTAGTCTTTCCAAAACGAGTTCTCGATCTTGCCGTTGTTCAGCTCTCATGCTTTCCTGTTCAGCCAACAATCTTTCCTGATCGACTCGCATCTGCTCCTTTAGGTCACTCTTCATTTGATCTTGGCCGGTAATCATTTTTACTTCGAGGCCGCCCATCATTTGCTCTTGCTTGGCTATCATTTGTTGCATAACAGCCATTAATTGCCCCATGTCGAAACCTCCAGATGTTGTTGGAGTAGTTTCTTTAACGACAACATTCTAGTCTTCCCCTCTGGTTGTTGACTCTGTAGTTACTTCAATCGCTTGCACCTCGGTTGAATCCGGTGCCCCAAAATTAAACTCATGTTGATCTGGGTCAACATTATCATCCAATAGAGCTGTACGGAGTCTCAACTGCAACTCATTTCGGTTGCCCATAGTTGGTAGATTCCGTAGCCCCAACTCCTTCTTCAAATCTGCCACTTTTAAGTCCAATAATTTCATTTTGGATATTCACAATCCCACCGCAGTCACCAATTGTTACGATTTCGCCGAGTGGTTATTCTAATTATTTATCCGGTTCGATCACTGGATTGTGAATATTAAACTCGCAAAGATTAAATTTCAATTAAATTTATTTCCCCAAAAACTACACAAATATTTCACAAATAATTCACAAATATTTATTTTCACTATTATTTTAGACAATATTTATCACTACTATTATTTTAACACTTCACTTTTTATCACTTCCCGATATTAACACTTCGAAATTCAAAATTGAACTGTTTCGTAACTCAAATGTCTACACCTATTTATACGACGCAAATACTTGTAGAACAATCGATTATTTTTCATCTCTACACTTCGCGAATGTTCTTCTCGTAGTATTTTGTTCGCTCCGCCTATTTCATTATTTATTTTTATTTTGTTCGTATGTGTTAACATTTGGTTACAGGGAAATTCCTACTGCAATAATTTTCTTCTTTATAATCACAGGTGACATCTGTGATTCGTGACACTGCGTATTATTTGACGTGTTTAAAATTTTGCTTGTTTATTTATATATTTGGGATTTCTAAGAAATGTGAACACCTGCACTTTAATAAAATGTCTGGGTGGAAATTGTAAGTTAAAAGTATTCATTCGAAAATATTTTTTTAATATTTTTGGTAAAACAGTGATAAAACGAGTTTATTTACCTTAAATATCTATCCTATTTTTTGGTAAAAAATGGGGAGGAGACACAAGTTTCATATGTACATAGTTTGTTTTCATTCATCACTCAACCGTTCTAAGTGATTTATCAAATAGTGCATGTCAATTTCTGTGTCTTGTGATTTCAAATAAATATAAGTGCAATCATAATTATAATGGAGAAAGATTGTCCTTATTGGTGGCATCTAAGAAAAATTACTGTGTTGTGGACATTTTGTTTCAGATTTGAAAATAAATTAATATGATCTTTCTAATATTCATTATTACGGAAAAAATAATTTAAAATATTATTCAAACTATCTTCTATATTAATTTTAAATCATATTTATATACATAATTTATTAAAATTACGTTTTACATTCGAAAAATTTAAAGTTTATATGAATATTCATTTTATTTTTTATTTAATAAATTTTTAATGCATATTAAGTTATATTACAATTACAAATTAATAAAAATTATTTTGTTGTTTCTAAACCATTAAAATTTGTAGTTTTATTTAATTAGTCCGCTACAATTTGAATTTGACGTTTCACATATACATGCACAAAAATATTCCCGCCAAATTTATTTTTGACATTTGAACACACATACATAAGCACAGTTTTACTATATTGAGTTTCGTCAGGTTCGACTTATCGCGACACGTTTCATACGAAATCTTATTCTATGTCGAAAGCAAAACTATGTAAAAGTCGAAACTAAATATAAGTTTTTACTTCGATATTTGACGAAAACGTCGAATTTTGTTATACTTGGGTATATAGACCGATTATTCTCCTTACTAATATGGGGGTCGATTCTGGTTTTGTGAAAAAATTGCGTGAAAAAAAATTTCATTTCTTTTTTCGCACACGTTTTTCTTTTTATATTTCACAAAACTAAATTATGCGATTTTCGTTGACCTTATGAAAAAAACTTGCTGAGTTACGCTGAATAAACCGTTTTCATTTTGGACTAGATTCCTGAATACATTTTGACACTTTATTATTAATATACATCTGTCAAATATATTAGTGTATTATCATTGGTAACCGCCCAGGTGGCTCAGTGGTTAAAGCTGTGGCAGTTGGAGCGGGAGGTACCGGGTTCGAATCCCGATAGGGGCAGGATGCAAAAGGGATTTTTCACCATCTGATTACGATCGGTGATGTTAATGAACACATTTATTTATGACCCCCTGTTGCGATTTTCGTTGACCTTATGAAAAAAACTTGCTGAGTTACGCTGAATAAACCGTTTTCATTTTGGACTAGATTCCTGAATACATTTTGACACTTTATTATTAATATACATCTGTCAAATATATTAGTGTATTATCATTGCTAACCGCCCAGGTGGCTCAGTGGTTAAAGCTGTGGCAGTTGGAGCGGGAGGTACCGGGTTCGAATCCCGATAGGGGCAGGATGCAAAAGGGATTTTTCACCATCTGATTACGATCGGTGATGTTAATGAACACATTTATTTATGACCCCCTGTTGGAGTGCAGAACTCATGGGCCGACCCATCTTCCATGTCAGTACTATAGGCTGGCATGGAGCTATGCATTGCGCAGATAGTTCTACGAAAATCGGACCTATAGCCGTACGTCCTCGATTTGGCCGTTAAGGCGTAAAGTAGGACGTAAATAAGCGAAGCGCGAAAGAGCTAGGAGAGCCTTGAGCCCCAAAAAAGATAGCATAGAATTAAAATAAAAAAAAAAAAAAAATTTAAATAAATATCATTGCTAATATTAATATTTAATTAATAATATAATGAACTCTTATGCACACTTATTTTTGTGCATGTATTTGAGGGCAGAAGAAATCGTCAAGGATGCATGTGTAAAACGAAAAATGGCAACACAAGCCATTTGTTTAGTTTATTAGTTCCATTAGATTTAATGATTTTAAATTAATATTAAAAGTGTCTGTTATTTTATATTTTATTTCATTAAAGTATTAAAAATATTTGCAAAAAAATATTAAGTTTTTGTTTTTCAATATTCAATTTCTCTTCATTTTTATCATGTTGGCCAAATAGTTTTCTTCATTCATCACGTTTGATCTGTCGCGTTTAGTTCTTTTGACTGATGACAGAGTAAAAGTTGGTGCCTGAGCATCCACTGACTGCACGGTTAAGGTTATATCAGTTTCAATATCCACTGATGTCCCTGGAATTCGTGGAACCTCTTTATCGATTCCCACTGATTCGCAAAAGTCAGTTGATGGCTGAAAACTGCTTGATGGTCGAATCTATGGATATAATATCAATTATTGTAATAATGAAGTTTTTATAGCATTAATTATTTACACAATGGAATTTTGTTGGTTAAGTTCTTGCAAATCAACGTCTTCGTCAATGACTTATGGCATTATTCCTATCCCCTGCTCAAGGTCGTTTAATCGTTTCATGGCTTTTGACCTTCTTGCACTGCTCTTGTTGGTTATGGCCTTTATCAGTGAGTATCTCTCTTTTGAACAATCTGAAATACAAAATTCATGGATCAACCTATCTCCCATGTCAGTTCTATAGGCTGGCATGGATCTATGCAATGTGCAGATGGTTCTACATAAATGGGACCTATAGCCGCACGTCCTCGGTTTGGTCGTAATGGCGTAAGTTAGGACATAAAAAGCGAACTGCAAATGAGTGCTTTTGAAGTTTTTTTTAAATTTTATTTTATATAAATTAATTTTAAAATATATTTGGAAATCCATCAATTATAATTTTTTATCTAAATTGTAGATTTTCTAGTTTACAAAGAAGTAATTTAACATAATTTTTGTATTTTCACAGCCAAAATGGTCGGTGAAAAAGTTTTTTTCATATGAAAACATTTTGACGTATTTCTTTTCATTTCCATAGAACGAGAATCGAAAATTAATATTTCTCACTGAATATACTTTTCACTTTACTTTTCATAGAACGAGAATCGACCCCATGGTCGATATGAGTGCATTAAGAGGGATGATACGAGTAAAACATCACTTATAATATTGTGTATGTAAAAAATCTGTCAAAAATTTCATCACTTTTCTGGTAAGCGAAACTGATTATTAAAGAAATCAAATTATTTTTGTATAATACAAACTACATAAACATTTTAGAATTGTGTCTGTCACGAATCACAGATGTCACCTGTGATAACTAAAAAGAGTTATCACCGGTGACTGCTATAATCAGTAACATTCGCGAAGTGTATCGGTCAAAGCCTGGTATCGGTGCAAAATAATGGAATGTTCTACCAATACCAATAAAGCTCAGGCCAATTATTCTCTTTTACGAGTTTGTATTAGTAATTGAATAGAAAACTACAAAATTTGTACAATTCGTTCGTAAACTGTCGATCTCTCGCAATTTTTTGACTTTGCTTTGTTATATCTTACAATACAGGCCTTAACATAAATTATTGTACATGAGGCATCTAAATATGATTATTTACCAAGACTGCTGTACAATAGTTTTCCCATTTATTGATACATACTCAAATTTTTCATTCATAAAAAATTTTCCTACTTTTTATTTTTATTTTCGGCTAATATTTGATAATATTTCGTTTCTCGAATATGATCACATGATCAAAACGGTTCAATGTGATTCGATAAAATTTATAAAGAGTGATTATATAACGTAACTCCTCTTTTGCATTTGAATCTTGTATAGGAAAAACATTTGGTGGTCTTAATACGAATTGAACCATGTCCTTAGGATTTTGATACGTTTGTGAAATCTTGTGGTGAGCACGGTGATGACTTGTTCCTCGTTTCAATGGTTGCATATAAATTAGACTCACGGTATATTTAATTACATAAATTATTTGTACTAATATTTTACATAAAATATTCACAATATTTGTATTATAGTGTATTATATTAATTAAGAAGTATTTTTGATGCGTGTTTTTATTTCGATTCAATTAAGGAATTCTGTGTCATAATCAGGATATTTAATTAGATATATTTTAATTTGATATACATTTTTTAATACAAGTTATCGTACTAAGGAACAGAAAAAAACTTATGACAAAATCAATGAAAAACTAACGAACATTGTTTTTCAAAGTTAACTTGAATTATATAAAAAAACTATTTTCATGAGTTGTATACTCAACTATTCATTTAAGGTGCCAGAAATTTAGATAATCAATCACAAATAAATTTAAGAGCGAGGTGTGAAGAAGCACCAAAATACCATGCGACACCACAAATACTCCCCTCCCAGAGAGATCGAAGATCTATCGACCAAGTATCAATCTGGTAGGAGCCCTGGATACACGACCTGACCTTGTAATATTTGTCGTTTTCTGTGACAAGTCGAATCGAACCCGTTTGCGAACTTTCGGCTCTTCATTAGAAAATTTAGGTCCGTCGGCTGAAATAATATGTTCTGATTCGTGAGTCGGTACAAGAAGGCCAGTCTGTACAGTTGTAATGTCCGTATTCTGTGATTGATTGTCAGAGTAGCATGGTTTAAGTCTGTCAATGGAAATTTTCGTATGCCGTCCGTTTAGGTCTAAAGTGTAAAATTTATCTGTACGGTCGATAACTAAAAACGGTCCAGTGTATGGTGGTTGTAAGGATTTGCGTACGGCATCCGTTCGTAAAAAAACATGCGAGCTAGTCAGAAGATCGTTACTGATGAAAATTTTATCCGAAGTATGTCGAGAAGCTGGTACAGGTCGAATTTCATCAAAGTGTCGTCTTAAATTAGTAATAAAGTCAGATTGTAAAATTTGATCGTTCGTAGCGTCTAAAAAGGTTCCAGGAACTCGAGTCGTACATCCGTAAACCAGTTCAGCTGGAGTAGCTTTTAGTTCGTCACTGTAAGTTGTTCGTAATCCTAGTAAGATTGAGGGAAGAACACTAGTCCAATCAGATCGGTTGTAGCACATAATGGCAGATTTGATGACACGATGCCATCTTTCAATCATGCCGTTACATTTAGGATTGTAACTAGTTGTTCTCCTTCGTTCAAAACCGAGTAAGTTAGCCAGTTCGTGAAATAGTTGTGATTCGAATTGCATGCCTTGGTCCGTAACAATGGACTCTGGCACACCAAAGCGAGCTATCCAATGCGAATAGACAGCAAAAGCAACAGTTGCAGCAGTTATATCAGCCACTGGAATCGCCTCGGGCCAGCGTGTGTATCTATCAATCAATGTAACGCAATACCGCTGATTATCAGAAACAGGCAACGGACCAATGATATCAAGGTGAATAATCGAAAAGCGTTGAGAAGTTAATTTGTAAGTACCAAGCGGAGATTTTGTATGACGAGAAACTTTAGCCTTTTGGCAAGCTACACAACTTTGAGCCATCTTCTGCACGTCTTTTTTGATTGATGGCCAGATTACATTCTGAGTCAAAAGTTTGATGGAAGCTTTGACGCCAGGATGAGACAGATTATGAAAAGCATCGAAAACTTGTTTTCGGAAATTTAAGGGTATGAATGGCCTAGGTGTGTTACAAGAAGTATCGCAATAAATTAATTGTTTCGAATTGAAGGAAACGGGAAATTTCTCAAATTTGATAACAGAGTTACTCCTTAAAAGTTCTTGAAGTTCCTCATCATTGGTTTGAGCATCTGCGATGATAGCATAATCAATACTTTCAGGGATAGAAATTTGATTAATGCGTGAAAGTGTATCTGCGACTACGTTGTCCAGACCATAAATGTGTTGAATATCGGTCGTGAATTGACCAATGAAATCTAAGTGTCGAAATTGACGAGGAGATGCTTTTTCCAGTTTCTGATTAAAAGCGTAGATAAGTGGTTTATGATCGGTATAGAGCGTAAAAATACGACCTTCAAGAAGATGTCGAAAATGTTTTATACCCGAATAAGCCGCGAGAAGTTCACGATCATAAGCACTATATCTTTTTTGCGTATCATTGAGACGTACCGAAAAGAAACCGAGTGGTTTCCAAGTATCCGAAACAAGCTGCTGAACCACTGCTCCGATCGCAGTATCGGAAGCGTCAACCATGATGGCCAGAGGAGCTGATGATAATGGATGACAGAGTAAAGTCGCGTCCGTAAGTTTCGTTTTACAATTTTCAAATGCTTCAGTAGCCGCAACTGACCATTTAATTGGAACTTGACTGTTCTTAGTATACCCTTTCAGGTAGTCATTCAACAATTCCTGGTCAGCAGCAGCACCAGGAATGAAGCGGCGATAAAAGTTTATCATGCCTAAAAATCGTTTCAGTTGTTTAACAGTCAGTGGTCGTTCGAAATTTTTGATAACTTGAACTCGTTCATGTGACGGTAATAAACCTTGTCCAGTTACCAAATGGCCTAAAAAGATAATTTCCGTTTTGCAAAAACACATTTGTCAACATTAATAATTAGTCCATATTCCTCTAATTTAGTAAAAGTCAATTTAATATGTTCGAGATGTTCGTCATAATTTCGAGAGGCAATGAGCACATCGTCCAAATAAACAAAGCAGAAATCCAGACCGCATAGTGCTGCATGCATAAGCCTTTGGAACGACTGTGCTGCATTCCTCAGGCCGAAAGTCATTCTGCAAAATTCAAAAAGTCCAAAAGGTGTCGAAATTGCTGTCTTCGGAATGTCTGCCGGTTCAATGGGAATTTGATGGTAGGCCTGGACAAGATCTGTTGTTGTAAATATAGTGCAACCCTCGAGTCGTTGCGTAAAATCTTGAATGTGTGGAATTGGGTACCTGTCCGGAATTGTGACTTTATTAAGCGCACGAAAGTCTCCACAAGGTCTCCACTCTCCATTCTTTTTAGGGACCATATGCAATGGACTTGACCAAGGGCTGCTACTAGGTCGACAAATCCCGAGTTTCACCATTTTTTCGAATTCTGTCTTCGCGATAATGAATTTGTCTGGTGCTAGTCGTCGTGGTTTGCATGCAACCGGTGGTCCGTTCGTTTCTATTTTATGAGTCACGTCATGTTTTAAAGAATCAATGTTTATGTTACCATGAATGACTGTTGAAAATTTTGAAACAACGTTGAAAACTCCTGGATCCATTGCTGACCTGTCGATCCTAGATACCCGTAGTTTGGTCATAGCTGGAAGTAGTACCGGTTGTATACAACGAGGTTAGCGGATCAAAAAGTCTTTGCTTCTGTATATCAACCAGCAGACCAGTTTTACACAAAAAATCCGCGCCGATAATAGGCATCGACACGTCAGCAACAATAAACTCCCAGGTGAATTCGCGGCGCAGTCCAATGTCTAGTCTTAAAAATTTTGTACCGTAAGCGTCAACTGAAGAACCGTTCGCAGCAAACAACTTGAAGGATGGATCGACCCTTGGGTTCCGAACAAAACGGGCTGGCAATACAGAGACATCTGCGCCTGTGTCTATTAAAAAATGTGTCTGAAGAAAAATTTCGAAAATTAAAAGGCGGTTAGTTTTAGTAATGTTATTACACCCCGCCACTTGTGAATGACAATTTAGTTTTTTGGAAGTTGGAACATTGCTATCGGATAACTTGTTTGAACTAAATTTACAATTTGGCTTGCATTTTAAAGCTTTTGTGCCGAAATGATGGTGATAAAAGCAAATAAAATTATTTTCGGCTGAAGGATTGCCATAAAATGTATTTCTATGATTTGGAGAATTGTTCCGAGAGTAGTTATTTTTTGAATTCGACCTAGAATGATTAGGACTTCGTGAATTTGAAACAGACCGAGATCTATAATTTTGATTTACAATTTCCGCAATTTCCGATAGCAATGTTCTTTTAAATTCCGAAAGCTTTTGGTCCATGGTAAAATTTGAATTCGTAGTAGAACTGCAGGAAACAGAAGTCTCTATAGCATCAACTCGCGAGTGATTCATTGTTTCATGCACATTGTCAGCCCGTTCTGCAAGGACCAACAGTGAGACGTCATTTTCAAATGGTGTGAGCACCATTTGAACGGTCTGGGGCAACCTCTTCATCCAAAGTTGACGAAGGGTCGCTTCGTTGAAGTTGTTCCCAGCATTCAACTTCATGGCACTCAACAGTTGTGACGGCTTCCTGTCTCCAAGAGCCAAACCATGCATCAAGTTGTTCAACTTGGTCTTTTCCGACTCGCCCAGAACTCGAATTACCTCCGCTTTAAAAGAAGTATAAGGGGTATTTCCCCTAGGACCGGTTATCAAATATGCGAATGTGTCATGCAATCGTGCGTCCAAAGCACCAACCGCATGAGCATACCTGGTCGCTTCTACCGTAATCTCTGCCACTGTGAACTGCTGCTCGAGTATCTCAAACCACACACTAGGATTCTGTGTATATAAAGGTTGGGGTGGTTTGAAGGCCACTCGAGCAACAAATCCAGTATTGGCAGAGATATTAGCATTTATCCTCGACTCAGAAGGAGGAGGATTGATATTCCTGTGTGCCACAGCCTTGGCAACAGCATCGTTAATTAGGCTAGCAAGCTGAGAGGCTGTCAGAGACATACTAGGTTCCTCAACTGCATTGCTACCTGATGCTGATGACGGGTCTGCAGCACTGGAGGACGCATTGATACCTGGCGGGTCGTTCACACCATGAACAACACGCCGAAACAAAAACGAAAAAATCAGAAATAAAAACGAAAATACGAACAAAATCAACGTGAAAGACATTTCAAAAAATTAAAACAATAAATATTTTTTAAAACAACAAAAAGGGAAAGAAAAAATAATAATTTATCGGCACCGTTAATTAAATAGCTGAGTACTTACAATTTTTTTTTGAAGAACGCTGCAGAAATCCACCGAAAATTTGTGCGGCCCGCTGCCTCGAATGTTAGAAGACTGTGTATTTATTATGTCCAGTTGATTGAAAAAAACGGCGTCCGCTATTGTTGGTTCTCGATTGTAGATCGTAGATTGTAGATTGTGGATTGTAGTCTTGCCAAATGTTAGTATTCACAATTGCTCAGCACGAGCCCTATCACGTCGGTGTTACCAATTTGGTGGTCTTAATACGAATTGAACCATGTCCTTAGGATTTTGATGTGAAATCTTGTGGTGAGCACGGTGATGACTTGTTCCTCGTTTCAATGGTTGCATATAAATAAGACTCACGGTATATTTAATTACATAAATTATTTGTACTAATATTTTACATAAAATATTCACAATATTTGTATTATAGTGTATTATATTAATTAAGAAGTATTTTTGATGCGTGTTTTTATTTCGATTCAATTAAGGAATTCTGTGTCATAATCAGGATATTTAATTAGATATATTTTAATTTGATATACATTTTTTAATACAAGTTATCGTACTAAGGAACAGAAAAAAACTTATGACAAAATCAATGAAAAACTAACGAACATTGTTTTTCAAAGTTAACTTGAATTATATAAAAAAACTATTTACATGAGTTGTATACTCAACTATTCATTTAAGGTGCCAGAAATTTAGATAATCAATCACAAATAAATTTAAGAGCGAGGTGTGAAGAAGCACCAAAATACCATGCGACACCACAAACACTCTAGCACACAAAGAATACACAAAGTCACAAAAACTATTTTTTTTTGCTTTGTTTACGTTGATTGATCCATTATTTTGCTTCTCTACACTTCGCGAATGTTCTCTTCGTCGTATATTGTTTGCTCCGCCTATTTCATTATTTATTTTTATTCTGTTCGTATGTGTAAACATTTGGTTATAGGGTAACCTCTACTGCTATAATTTACAACTATTTTTAGTTATCACTGGTGACATCTGTGATTCGTCACACTACCCTCCGCCCAAACCTGTTCGTCCCGAACAGGATTCAGACCTCTACCTCCGTAGAACGCCAGTCGCTCCAGGTGTACAACCTTGGGTTTTCCTCGTACTTCTCTTTGGATCCTATAGATCACATCATTTATTCTTGTTATGACCTTGTGGACCGTACTCCCATCCAGGTTGTAATTTCTGCGATAACCCTTTCTTACGTTGTGGGTTGTGAAGCCATACCAATTGACCCTCGTCAAATCCTTTATTGTTTGCTCGTACATCATATCGAGCCTTTGTTTTATCACTGGACAATTTTATTTTCTCTCTGACAAATCCGTGTATGTTGTTGATCTCCTCTTTCAAATTGTCCACATATGTTGTCCACATTTAGCTGATGATGGAACCGCTCCGAATTTGAAATCGCCTGGCAGTCTTAAATTGTTGCCGAAAAGTATTTTCGCTGGTGTTACTCCTGTCGTGTTATGCACCGTCGATCGATAGGGCATTAAGAACAATGGAATACCTTGATCCCAATTCCGCTGGGTTTTATCCACTGTTTTGGCTATAAACTCCTCCAATGTGACATTGAAATGCTCCATCATGCCATCAGACTGTGGGTGGAAAGGTGTTGTCCGCGTTTTATTAATTCCCAGTAGTTGGCACATCTCCTGGAAGACAACCGATTCCAAGTTCCGCCCTAGGTCGGAATGCAGTTCCATGGGTACCCCATAACGGCTTATCCAATTGTATACCACTGCGTTGGCCTTTGTTTGTATTGAGCCTTTGTTTTGTCACTGGACAATTTGATTTTCTCTCTGACAAATCCGTGCATGTTGTTGATCTCCTCTTTCAAGTTGTCCACTTATGTTGTCCACATTAAGCTGATGATGGAACCGCTCCGAATTTGAAATCGCCTGGCAGTCTTAAATTGTTGCCGAAAAGTATTGTCGCTGGTGTTACTCCTGTCGTGTTATGCATCGTCGATCGATAGGCCTTAAGAACAATGGAATACCTTGATCCCATGGGTGGAAAGGTGTTGTCCGCATTTTATTAATTCCCAGTAGTTGGCGCATCTCCTGGAAGACAACCGATTCCAAGTTCCGCCCTTGGTCGAAATGCAGTTCCATTGGTACCCCATAACGGCTTATCCAATTGTATACCACTGCATTGGCGATTGTGGTTGTTTCCTGATTTGGAATCGGGTAAGCCTCTGGCCAGTTACTGCAGTTGTCCATTACTACCAATACATATTTGTTGCCACTTTCGCTGGTTGGAAATGGTCCTGCAACATCTATGGCAATCCTCTCAAATGGAGCTCCCACATTATATTGCTGCATCGCTCCACGGCTCTTCTTTGCCGGTCCTTTCACTGCCATACATTGGTCACACTTTTGACACCATTCAACCACTGCCTGTCTACCTCCTGCCCAGTAGAACCTTTCACGTACCTTGGCTACCGTTTTGTTAATTCCTAGGTGGCCTCCGCTTGGTAATTCCTAGGTGGCCTCCGCTTGTTCCTCCGTGGTATTCCTCCAGAATTTCTGCCATGCTGATCCTTGGTACTACTACCAACGATTGCTTTGTCGTGCCATCGAAGCTCTCCCATTTTCGCTTTAAGCAGCCGTCTTCCATGATTTAACTATCCCATTGGGCCCAATAAGCCTTGATAGCTGGGCCTTTGTCCGCAATGTCACTCCACGTAGGACGACGTTCTTCCTCCATGAATTTGATAATTACTGCCAAATCTGGATCCTCCCGTAGCTCTATGGAGATAACATCCTTGGTCCATTCATCAGCTGGCAACACTTTCATTAGTCTGATGTCGACGATGTTTTCCTTGTTTTCTACCCGTCCGCAATGTTTACAATCCACTCTACATGGTCGTCTTGACAACGCATCCGCATTTCCATGAGCGCTTCCCTTCCGATGTTGGATTTCGTAGACAAAAGTCCCCAATCGCTCAATCCACAGTGCTACTTGTCCTTCGGGATTTTTAAACTGAAGTAGCCATGGCAAGGCGCCATGATCCGTTCTTAGCAGAAATGATTGACCATAGAGGTATTTCCTGAAATGTTCCACATATTTCACTATGGCCAACAATTCTCTTCTTGTTACACAGTAGTTCCGTTCTGGATTCGGTAAGATCTTGGAATAATATGCGATGACACGTTCCTGTCCATCGATTTCCTGTGACAACACTCCTCCCAAGCCATAATTGCTTGCATCTGTATCCAAAATAAAACGTTTATTCGGAACCGGATACGAAAGCAATGGTGCTGTACATAATCGCTGCTTCAGTTTATTGAACGCCTCCTTGTGTTCATCACTCCATTGAAACGGCTTGTTCTTCTGTGTCAGCTCGTGTAAACTCCTTGCGATGTTGGCAAATCCTGGCGCAAATCGTCGATAATATGTGCATAGTCCAATGAAACTTCTTAGTTCATGTAAATGTCTTGGCCAATCCTTTACGGCGGAGATCTTGCCTTCATCTGTATGAATGCCGCTTGTTGTTATTTTGTGTCCCAAATATTTGACTTCATCCCGGAACAATACACGATGCTCGTTGAAGTCCTTTCCCATAACGATGATGTCGTCCAAATAAACCAGGCATGTTTTCCAGTGGAGTCATTTTAGTACGCGTTCCATTAGCCGTTCGAAAGTCGCAGGGGCGTTACAAAGTCCAAATGGCATGAAATTGAACTGTCATAATCCATTGCCCGCACTGAACGCTGTCTTTTCCTTATCATCGTCTGCGACCTCCACTTGCCAATAACCGCTCTGCAAATCCAATGTTGAAAACATCCGTGCTCCTGCCAATGTATCTAGTGTGTCATCGATCCTTGGTAATGGGTAACTATCCTTCTTGGTAACTGTGTTGAACTTCCGGTAATCAACGCAGAATCTCATGCTTCCATCCTTCTTTTCCACCAATACTACAGGTGAACTCAATGGACCTGTTGACTGCTCAATTACTCCCGATGTTTGCATATCAGTTACCATCTTATCCACTTCTGTTTATTTAGCCAATGATAATCTTCTTGGCGCTTGTCGAATAGGTGTTGATGTTCCTGTGTCGATCCGGTGTTCAACCATATTTGTTCTGCCATTATCTTCCGGTGCACCACAGAAAATGGACATATATTTTTGAAGCAACTTCTTTGCTTGTTTTTCTTCAGATGTTAATTGTTCCGTCCATTTCTGTGTTAGTTCCTCCGTTATTTTCCGTTGTCGTTGATTCTTGTCTTTTACACACGAATTCGTCCCCTCGCATTTTATAATGGTAGATACTTCCTCACCTCGACCGATGATAGCTCCCTTTTTGATTGTTTTTGTCACATCCGATAAATTAAGAGCCCTTATCGGAACTCTAAAGTCACAATCCGGTTTCACCAAAGCTTTTCCGATGATAATTACTTTGGTCTGTAGTTCGTCACTGTTGGCTTCCACAACCCACAACCCTTGTGTTCCAGGACCTCCATCCAATTTCCCCCAGACAACCGTTTCCGAGTGTGGTGGTAGCTTCGTCCGATGATCCAATGTTATCCTCCTTACGACTGGCTCCTTTCCGGTGTTCAGTTGCAAAGGCAGTTCGACGTTACCATAGCTCAATGTTCCCCGTCCGACATCCAATACGAATCCATTTCGTTTCATGAAGTCCATTCCCAGGATGACCTCATCCACAATATCCGCAACCAGAACTTCATGTCGAAAACTGTTGTTTCCGATTCGTATTGTCACCTCCTTCTTTCCTTTAATAGCTGCACTGTCGCATGTCGCCGTTTGCAACTTGAACCCTTCCAGTGGTCGCACTCCATCCGTGATAAAATCCGGACGCACAATCGTTCTCGTTGCTCCGGTGTCCAACGTTATCATACTGGATCGTCCCTCTACTTCGCCTCGCACCATCAAGCTATCGCCACCTTTTGCTAATTTCGAAATGTGGATGAAGGTTATGGAGCATTTGGTTGTGGGAGTCAGCTTTTGCTCCTCAAAGCTGGCTTTTACTCGTTTAACGCCTTTGGTGTTGTTTGACGTTCCTCCGGTGGCCTTCGGTACATCGGCGATGGTGTTCTCGCCCGTGTGCGCCTTATCTCCCAGCATTCCCGCGAGATGTGTCCTATTTTGTCACAAACCCAACATCTGATTTTACTAGTTCCATCCCGGAATCTCGTTGTCCGCCAGTTATCTGCTGATCTGATGTTTTTTTCCTGTTTGTGACTGATAGCTGGTTCCACTTTCACTCGATGTACCTTGACTGCTGGTTTGATGATGTTGTTTGCAGTCTTGTTGGTTAGCGCACACGCGATGGTTTCCGCGAAAGATGATTTTGGAAACAATACAACTGCACGTCTCGTATTGGGATTCCGTATACCATCGGTGAAAGCGTCGATCTTGATGCGCTCTGTGTATTCTCCTGCCATGTTGTAGTGGGCGAGATGCACTAATCGCTCTATATCAGCCGCATCCTCCTGGAGCGTCTCTCCAACCCGCTGACATCGTCCCTTCAACTCCATACGATGTAGCTCCCGTCGATGGTCACCTCCGTATTTGCGCTCCAGAGCCAATATGATTTTGCCGTAATCCTCTCGTTCGTATTCTGGCACGATTTGTAGGAGCTCCGCATCACTGCCTGTTAGCGCCACAATTATTGCTGCCACTCGACACCAACCGTTCGTGGTAGCCGCCATTTCAAACTGGAGTTTGAAGATGTTGAGTGGTGTGGTTCCGTCGAACGTTGGTGGTTTCAACTTTATTGAACTGGTTGGTCGAGTAACTTGAGCACTGCCGTTGGTTTTGAGAACCATTAGCTCCTTTTCAATCTTCATGAATCAGTGGTCGGTCACCTCGATTTGTTTGTCCAATTTTAACCGAGTCCATTTTGGAGTTAAATGTAATGGCCATATCTAGAAATTTCTGGTTCACTTCGGCCATTAAATCTTGCTGAAACTTCTCGTGATGATCCATCCGTTCAATAAATTTTTCCTGATCACCTCGCATTTGCTCCTCCAATCTTTCTTGACCGCTTGTTATTTTCCTTTCGAGGCCGCCGATCATTTGCGCCTGTACGGTAACAATTTTCGTTTCGAGGCCATCGATCATTTGTTGTGTTTGACGTTGCATCTGTTGCATAACAGCCATTCGCTGTCCCATATCGAAACCTCCAGATGTTGTTGGAGTAGTTTCTTTAACGACATTCTGGTCTTTCGCTCTGTTCGATGATTCTGTAGTTACTTCAACCGCTTGCACCTCGATTGAATCCGGTGCCCCAAAATTAAACTCATGTTGATGTGGGTCAACATTTTCTTCTACCAAAGCAGCGCGGAGTCTCAGCTGCAACTCATTGCGGTTGCCCGAAGTTGGTAAATTACGCTTACCCAACTCCTTCTTTAAATTTGCCACTTTTAAGTCCATTAATTTCATCTTGGATATTCACAATCCCACCGCTGTCACCAATTGTTACGATTTCGCCGAGTGGTTATTCTAATAATTTTATCCGGTTCGAGTACTGGACTGTGAATATCAAACTCGCAAACTTTAAATTTCAACTAAATTTATTTCCCACCAAAAATTACACAAATAATTCACAAATATTTATTTTAACTATAATTTTACACAATAATTATCACTACTATTATTTTAACTTCACTTTCACTTTTATCACTTCCCGATATTTACACTTCGAAATTCAAAATTGAGCTGTCTCGTAACTCAAATGTCTACACCTATTTATACGACACAAATACTTGTAGAACATTCCATTATGTTTTTTCTCCACACTTCGCGAATGTTCTCTTCGTCGTATTTTGTTTGCTCCGCCTATTTCATTATTTATTTTATTCTGTTCGTTACTTGGTTACAGGGTAACCCCTACTGCAATAATTTACAACTCTTTTTACTTATCACTGGTGACATCTGTGATTCGTCACAGTATGTTTACTTGTCAGTATTAACAAATTGACCAAAAATATTGTCACGAATCACAGATGTCACCTGTGATAATTAAGAAGAAAATTATAGTTGTAGGGGTTACCCTGTAACCAAATGTTTACACATACGAACAGAATAAAAACAAATAATGAAATAGGCGGAGCGAACAAAATACAAGGAGAAGAAAATTTGCGAAGTGTAGAGAAGCAACATAATGGAATGTTCTACAAGTATTTGCGTCGTATAAATACGTGTAGACATTTGAGTTACGAAACAGTTAAATTTTGAATTTCGAAGTGTTAATATCGGGAAGTGATAAAAAGTGAAGTGTTAAAATAATAGTAGTGATAAATATTGTCTAAAATAATAGTGAAAATAAATATTAGTGAATTATTTGTGAAATATTTGTGTAATTTTTGTGGGGAATAAATTTAATTGAAATTTAATCTATGCGAGTTTAATATTCACAATCCAGTGATCGAACCGGATAAATAATTAGAATAACCACTCGGCGAAATCGTAACAATTGGTGACAGCGGTGGGATTGTGAATATCCAAAATGAAATTAATGGACTTAAAAGTGGCAGATTTAAAGAAGGAATTGGGACTACGGAATCTACCAACTATGGGCAACCGAAATGAGTTGCAGTTAAGACTCCGTACAGCTTTGTTGGATGAAAATGTTGACCCAGATCAACATGAGTTTAATTTGGGGGCACCGGATTCAACCGAGGTGCAAGCGGTTGAAGTGACAACAGAATCAACGACCAGAGCGGAATGATGGCTACGACAGATGACTACAAGACATTTAACGACATTTAACACAAAAGTCGACATCTTCAAAATCGAGATAAATCAACAGCTTGAAACGGCAGACCAACGAATAATGAAGATCGAACAAGAGCTAATGGTTCTCAAAACCAACGGCAGCGCTCAAATTGCTCGACCAACCAGCTCAATAAAAATGAAGCCACCAACGTTCGACGGAACTACGCCATTCAACATCTTCAACCTCCAGTTTGAAATGGCGGCTACCACAAATGGTTGGTGTAAAAATGAACGAGTGGCAGCATTAATTCAGCGGCAAAATGCAGTGCTACAGAGCTCCTACAAATAGTGCCGGAATACGAACGAGCCGATTACGGCAAAATCATGTTGGCTCTGGGGCGCAAATACTGAGGTGACCACCGACGGGAGCTACATCGTATGGAGTGGAAGGGACGATGTCAGCGGGTTGGAGAGACG
Source organism: Tipula lateralis (assembly GCA_963932295.1). NCBI lineage: Eukaryota > Metazoa > Arthropoda > Insecta > Diptera > Tipulidae > Tipula > Tipula lateralis. The sequence goes on along the minus strand of OZ010736.1, from coordinate 78,995,724 downwards.
CTCCAGGAGTATGCGGCTGATATAGAGCGGTTAGGGCACCTCGCCCACTACAACATGGCAGAAGAATACACGGAGCGGATCAAGATCGACGCTTTCACCGATGGTATGTAACGATGTATTGGTAATTTATTGGCTTGGTTAAAGATGGCTACCGATAACCATATGACAGTTTACCATACATCATTAGCAGATCTCTAATTGGATTGATTTGGTGAAGCAGCACATTGCCTGGCTAGTTGACAGTCAGATGGGGGAGTTCTTTCACCATCCAATTAGAGCTTGAAATGCTGCTATGTATAATTAAACTTACCGCACGATCAGCTAATCCAACAAAAGTTAATGACTTTTTAAAACTATTATATAGGTAAATGAAAAACGCGTTGTTTGAAATGGCCTTGATTACGATGATCAGCTGTTGATGACCCCCTTCCTTACCCCAACTCGAAACGAAAACATTTTACACCACAGATATCGGTGTATTCCCATATTTAAAATAAAATGGAACTGCTTCAACTTAAATCATCACTTTATAAGTAGTTAATAACTCATTTCAAAACCTAGACACTATCACTGCCGCGGACCCATAATCACAATTTTATATCACTTTTGTGTAAAGGTAGAAATAATCAGCACAATAAGCTTTAGTTGCACAGTGTACGAAGCACAATTTATTAATGAGATATAAATATAAAAAAATGAGTCAACTTTTAGGCACATGGATGTAAATAAATTTTATGTAAATAAGTAAATGTAATAAATAAATACATATATGGTATGTTATTATAGTTAATATTGTTAGACTTCATGCAATTATAAATGTATATAATGATTTATATAAATAAATAAATATAATAATAATAAATAAATATAATAATGTATAAAAAAATAAATATAATAATGTATATAATAAATAATTTTGTATATGAAATTCTAAATGCCTACGTTATGAACCATGGTTCCCAATATATGCTATATGGACACTTATAATAAATTTTAAATGCGAACATAAATACGTAATACAAATTGATAAACCGAATTAGATTAAAGTTGATTGTATATCGCCTGATGAAAATGCCCGTCCTACCATTCGTTACCATGCGGTAGCCTTAAAACACTGTTCTGCGCCTTTGCGGTAATTTAATTCTTACCGAACTTATAAATAGTTTTAGGTTAACTATATCTTTTTTTGCCAAGAAGAAACTCGCTGTTTCGTGGTATATGTGTCGCTCGTGTTCGATTAGATTTATTATCTCACGGCGGTAATTAGTATTTGTTTGTTTGTTTGTTTTTATCTCTACTATCTGTTTTGGGGCTCGAGGCACTTCCAACTCTTTCGCGGTTCGCTTATTTACGTCCTACCTTACGCCATTACAGCCAAATCGAGGACGTACGGCTATAGGTCCGATTTACGTAGAACCATCTGCACATTGCATAGCTCCATGTAATAATTAGTATTTTAACATGCAATAACTTACAGTTTTTTTTATTTATTTGGAATGGATTGTTACCACTTCTTGCACGACTGGCGGGTTCTTCTATATACACAAAAAATTTAAGATAAGTTTCAATGCTATGTACAAAAGGCTAAGGGTAAGTTCGTATGAGAACTACTGTACATGTAGGAAACAAAAAATTTACCTTGGCTAGTTCAATTGGTAGTTAAATACAAATGCTTTATGAGGCTTTATTTTAGTTGGTAAATTTAAAAATGGTTTTTAATTTTGTTTATTTTTTTTTATTTTGCAATTATATTATTTCAGTTGTAAACCACGACTAGAAATGAGATATGCAAAATTATGTGTAATCCGACAGCAAAAAAATTTTAAATAGCCGAAAATAATCAATCCGGTTTAGATCGAGTTCGTATTACGCTATTCATTACAAATACATAAATACATAGCTTTACAGTACAAGTTTTAATCCCAGTTATTGCGTATGAATGAAAAACTTCAATCGCCAACTGTGCTGCGATTACAGTGGGTAAAATAACTACGTAATCGTGATTAATCCGCTGTGGGCGGTCAGAATGGTTAAAGAACGAATTTTAACAATGCAATTGTTACAGGTATACGGGATCCCGATACGAGACGTGCAGTTGTATTGTCTCCAAAAGCAACGTTTGCGGAAACCATCGCGTGTGCATTAACTAATGAGACTGCAAACAACATCATCAAACCAGTAGTCAAAGTACGTCGTGTGGAAGTGGAACCAGCTATCAGTCACAAACAGGGCAATAACATCAAACCAACAGATAACTGGCGGACAACGAGATTCCGGGATGGAACTAGTAAAATCAGATGTTGGGTTTGTGACAAAATAGGACACATCTCAAGGGAATGCTGGGAGATAAGGCGCAAACAGGCGAGAGCACCATCGCCGATGTACCGAAGGCCACAGGAGGAAAGAAAAGTAGCAGAACTCCAAACAACAACGAAGGTATTAAATGAACGCGTCAGCTTTGAGGAGCAAAAGCTGACTCCCACAACCAAATGCTCCATAACCTTCATCCCCATTTCCAGATTGGCAAAAGGTGGTGATAGCTTGATGTTGCGAGGCGAAGTAGAGGGACGATCCAGTATGATAACATTGGACACCGGAGCAACGAGAACGATTGTGCGGCCGGATTTTATCACGGATGGAGTTGAGCCTATGGTAGGGTTCAAGTTACAAACGGTGACAGGCGACAGTGCAGCTATCAAAGGAAAGAAGGAGGTTACAATACGAATCGGGAACAACAGTTTTCGACATGAAGTTCTGGTTGCGGATATTGTGGATGAGGTCATACTGGGAATGGACTTCATGAAACGAAATGGATTCGTATTGGATTTTGGACGGGGAACATTGAGCTACAGTAATGTCGAGCTGCCTCTGCAACTGAACAACGGAAAGGAGCCAATCGTAAGGATGATAAAACTGGACGAAGCGACCACCACACTTGGAAACGGTTGTTTGTGGGAAATTGGATGGAGGTGAAGCAGGCTGTGATGTGAACCTTTGCATAATTCACAGCTTTTATTGCATGGGAGTTTGTGTTCTGGTAGCAAGCATCGTCGGCACACTGGTTTATAACATACTGCCTTACTCCTTTCGATTTGTAGTAAATTCTGGAACTTCTTACATTCAAGTAGGTTGTGCTCTCCCTAGCAAAGGCTACATTTATCGGGTTTTTTGGTTACAGTAACATTTACATTCTTAATTGATGAACTGGTTTGTTGGTTTACTTCCTTTTTTTATATGTTTTATCTCGGGATAGTACTCCCAGAGATTGGAACCTTACTTGTAGGAAGGTTAGAAAATCTTTCACCGTTTGAATTTCCTTCGGGTTCTTCAATGAGGTCTTGTATAAGCGGTGGGTTTCCCTGTCCAATTTCCTAATGAGAATGTTCAACAAAATAGCATCCCAAGAGTCTGTGTTGATTCCTTGGTTTTTTATTGCGTACAAGTTTGAGACCATGAGCGGATTCTGAAGATAAGTTTGGTAGCTCTAAGATGGTGTTTATGTAAGTATTGGTGAGAAGCCGTTTATCATCGTATCTGGAGCATAAAATATTCCAAGCTGTGGAATAGTTCTCGTGCGATATACTGAGGTGGTTTACGAGCTTCGCTGGATCTCCTCCAATTACTGACAATAGATAATGCATCTTTTCTTCACTGGATAAATCATCATTACAATGGATAGTCTTATTGAATAGATTTTGGAAGCTTGCCCATTGTTTGTAATCCCCATTGAAGTGTGGTATTTCAATCCTTGGAAGTTTTATTCTAGACCTTATTAGGCCTTGTTTTTTGGAAATCTTTATTAGCAACGTTTTCTAGTTGATCTTGAAGATAAATAATCGTAAACTCATAATCTCGCTGTAGGTTCTCGTATGTTTCTTGGCTGAAGTATTCGTTATCAAGCTCGCCATCATTCGCATTTCCAATAATCTCTTCGTGATTGTTGGTAAGAGAGATCCATAAGTCAGTTAATAGTTTGATCTTCAACTCGAAATACGCTCTTGAGTGCTGTACCTCATCTTTGATTTGATGTATGGCGTTGATATTTGTTCGAAATATTTTAGCCTTGGCGAGTTGGACCTGATAGCGCCTCTGCTGATCCTGATCATCAACTTGAACCACTTTTAAATCAGACTGGCCTGGTTGTTGCTCATCTGTTAGTACATATGATGAAGCATCTCCGACGTGTTTGTCCCAATCGGGATTTTCTTCATCTCCTGCCACCTTTTGCCTGGATTCTAGTAGTATTTTTTTTGTTTCCTCGAACGCTTGTTTTACTTGATCGTAGAAATGCTGTACGATGTAAGGATGATCCTTTGGTAGACTGTGAATTAATGCAGCATCAGTCGTTGAAAATTTATCGAAGAGTAACTGCAAATTTGTTAGTCGATCGTCACAATATTGCCTTGTTCTTCTGGCAGCTCCATCTTTTTTAATGTTGGTTTTTAATTGGTTAATCAATTTACCAGTTTGTGTTTGTTCACACAAAGCTTTTACGGTGCCCATGTTTTTTTTGTTAAAAAAAATTGATTACTACGTGAATACGGTTTTATGGTGTATTTCTAAGCGCTGTTCTTTATGATTCGAAGGACCAATGTTTGAGTCGTTGTGATATATTATATATTTGTGGCTTACCACTGGTGAGGGCTCACAAATATATGAAATGGTGTTTGATTTACAACTAACTTTTTATTAAGTTTTCTTTGATATTTATACAATAAATTTGTTTACTTAAGCATAATTTATAATTAAAAGTGTATACATATCTAATGATTAATATATGTATGTAATGTATGCACATACAGTAATTTTGCTTACTGGCGTTATGTTACACGTGAGGTGTATAATGTGCACACACCATATTTGAAGAAGAAGCAAATTACTAAAGTTGAAATTATTTACATTGTTGAATATCAACATGTCACAAACTCAACATCTGATTTTACTAGTTCCATCCCGGAATTTCGTTGTCCGCCAGTTATCTGCTGGTCTGATGTTATTGCCCTGTTTGTGACTGATAGCTGGTTCCACTTCCACACGACGTACCTTGACTGCTGGTTTGATGATGTTGTTTGCAGTCTCGTTGGTTAGTGCACACGCGATGGTTTCCGCGAACGATGATTTTGGAGACAATACAACTGCACGTCTCGTATCGGGATCCCATATACCATCGGTGAAAGCGTCGATCTTGATCCGCTCTGTGTATTCTCCTGCCATGTTGTAGTGGGCGAGGTGCACTAACCGCTCTATATCAGCCGCATACTCCTGGAGCGTCTCTCCAACCCGCTGACATCGTCCCTTCAACTCCATACGATGTAGCTCCCGTCGATGGTCACCTCAGTATTTGCGCTCCAGAGCCAACATGATTTTGAAGTAATCCTCTCGTTCATATTCTGGTACGATTTGTAGGAGCTCCGCAGCACTGCCTGTTAGCGCCACAATTAATGCTGCCACTCGATCATTTTCACACCAACCGTTCGTGATAGCCGCCATTTCAAACTGGAGTTTGAAGATGTTGAATGCTGTGGTTCCGTCGAACGTTGGTGGTTTCAACTTTATTGAGCTGGTTGGTCGAGTAACTTGAGCACTGCCGTTGGTTTTGAGAACCATTAGCTCCTTTTCAATCTTCATGAATCGTTGCTGATCCATTTCGATTTTGATGATGTCAACTTTTGTGTTAAATGTAACGGAAAGCTCTCGAAACTTCTCGTTGACACATTTTTCTTGCTGCTCCAACCGTTCGATGATGCTCTCTTGTCCTATTCTCATGCTTTCTTGATCGGCACGCATCTGTTCCTTCAGGTCGCTCTTTAATTGATCTTGACCGGTTATCATTTTTACTTCGAGGCCGCCGATCATTGTTCCTGCACGCTAACCATTTCATTTTTAAGACCTCCAATCATATGTTGCATTGCGGCCATTAATTGTCCCATATCTAAACCTCCAGATGTTGTTGGAGTAGTTTCTTTAACGACGACATTCTCTTCTTCCGCTCTGGTCTTTGATTCTGTAGTCACTTTGACCGCTTGCACCTCGGTTGAATCCGGTGCCCCAAAATTAAACTCATGTTGATCTGGGTCAACATTTTCATCCAACAAAGCTGTACGGAGTCTCAACTGCAACTCGTTTCGGTTGCCCACAGTTGATAGATTCCGTAGCCCCAACTCCTTCTTCATATCTGCCACTTTTAAGTCCATTAATTTCATCTTGGATATTCACAATCCACCACAATCCACCGCTGTCACCAATTGTTACGATTTCGCCGAGTGGTTATTTAAATTATTTTTTCCAGTTCGATCACTGGACTGTGAATATTAAACTCACAAACTTTAAATTTTAACTGAATTTATTCCCCACAAAAATTACACAAATATTTCACAAATAATTCACTAATATTTATTTTCACTATTATTTTACACAATATTTAGCACTACTATTATTTTAACACTTTACTTTTTATCACTTTCCGATATTAACACTTCGAAATTCAAAATTGAATTGTCTCGTAACTCAAATGTCTACACGTATTTATACGACACAAATACTTGTAGAACATTTCATTATTTTTCTTCTCTACATTTCGCGAATGTTCTTCCGTCGTATTTTGTTCGCTCCGCCTATTTCATTATTTGTTTTTATTCTGTTCGTATGTGTAAACATTTGGTTACAGGGTAATCCATACTGCTATAATTTTCTTCTTAATTATCACAGGTGACATCTGTGATTCGTGACACTACCTTCCGTCCAAACCTGTTCGTCCCGAACAGGATCCAGACCTCTTCCTCTTTAGAACACCAGTCGTTCCAGGTGTACAACCTTGGTTTTTCCTCGTACTCCTCTTTGGATCCTATAGATCACATCGTTAGTTCTGACCTTGTACGGTCCCTCCCATCCAAGTTGTAATTTCTGCGATAACCCTTTCTTGCGTTGTGGGTTGTGAAGCCATACCAGTTGACCTTCGTCAAATCCTTTATTGTTTGCTCGTACATCATACCGAGCCTTTGTTTTATCACTTGACAATTTGATTTTCTCTCTGACAGATTCGTGTATGTTGTTGATCTCCTCTTTCAAGTTGTCCACATATGCTTGTCCACATTAAGCTGATGATGGAACCGCTCTCAATTTGAGATCGCCTGGTAGTATTAAATTGTTGCCAAAAAGTATTGTCGCTGGTGTTACTCCTGTTGTGTTATGCACCGCCGATCGATAAGCCATTAAGAACAATGGAATGCCATGATCCCAATTCCGCTGGTTTTTATCCACTGTTTTGGCTATAAACTCCTCCAATGTGGCATTGAAACGCTCCACCATGCCATCAGACTGTGGGTGGAAAGGTGTTGTCCGCGTTTTATTAATTCCCAGTAACTGGCACATCTCCTGGAAGACAACCGATTCAAAGCTCCGCCCTTGGTCGGAATGCAGTTCCATTGGTACCCCATAACGGCTTATCCAATTGTATACCACTGCATTGGCGATTGTGGTTGTTTTCTGATTTGGAATCGGGTATACCTCTGGCCACTTACTGAAGTAGTCCATTACTACCAAAACATATTTGTTGCCACTTTCGCTGGTTGGAAATGGTCATGCAACATCTATGGCAATCCTCTCAAATGGTGCTCCCACATTATAATGTTGCATCGCTCCACGGCTCTTCTTTGCCGGTCCTTTCACGGCCATACATTGGTAACACTTTTGACACCATTCAGCCACTGCCTGTCTACATCCTGCCCAGTAGAACCTTTCACGTACCTTGGCTAACGTTTTGTTAATTCCTAGGTGACCTCCGCTTGTTGCTCCGTGGTATTCCTCCAGAATTTCTGCCATCCTGATCCTTGGTACTACTACCAACGATTGCTTTGTTTTGCCATTGGAGCTCTCCCATTTTCGCTTTAAGCAGCCGTCTTCCATGATTTAACTATCCCATTGGGCCCAATAAGCCTTGATAGCTGGGCCTTTCCGCAATATCACTCCATGTGGGACGATGTTCTTCCTCCATGAATTTGATAATTACTGCCAAATCTGGATCCTCCCGTAGCTCTTTGGAGATAACATCGTTGGTCCATTCATCAGCTGGCAACACTTTCATTAGTCTGATGTCGACGATGTTTTCCTTGTTTTCTACCCGTCCGCAATGTTTACAATCCACTCTACATGGTCGTCTTGACAACGCATCCGCATTTCCATGAGCGCTTCCCTTCCGATGTTGGATTTCGTAGACAAAAGTCCCCAATCGCTCAATCCACAGTGCTACTTGTCCTTCGGGATTTTTAAATAGAAGTAGCCATGTCGTTCAATGTTCTACACATTTCACTATGGCTAACAATTCTCTTCTTGTTACACAGTAGTTCCGTTCTGGATTCGATAAGATCTTTGAATAATATGCGATGACACGTTCCTGTCCATCGATTTCCTGTGACAACACACCTCCCAAGCCATAATTGTTTGCATCCGTATCCAAAATAAAACGTTTATTCGGAACCGCATACGAAAGCAATGGTGCTGTACATAATCGCGTTAAACTATCCCATTGGGCCCAGTAAGCCTTGATAGCTGGGCCTTTATCTACAATATCACTCCATGTTGGACGATGTTCTTCCTCCATGAATTTGATAATCACTGCCAAATCTGGATCCTCTCGTTGCTCTTTGGAGATAACATCCTTGGTCCATTCATTAGCTGGCAACACTTTCATTAGTCTGATATCAACGATGTTTTCCTTGTTTTCTACCCGTCCGCAATGTTTACAATCCACTCTACATGGTCGTCTTGAAAATGCATCCGCATTTCCATAAGCGCTTCCCTTCCGATGTTGGATTTCGTAAACAAAACTCCCCAATCGATCAATCCACCGTGCTACTTGTCCTACGGGATTTTTAAACTGAAGTAGCCATGTCAAGGCGCCATGATCCGTTCTTAGCAGAAATGATTGGCCATAGAGGTATTTCCGGAAATGTTCTACACATTTCACTATGGCTAACAATTCTCTTCTTGTTACACAGTAGTTCCGTTCTGGATTCGGTAAGATCTTGGAATAATATGCGATGACACGTTCCTGTCCATCGATTTCCTGTGACAACACACCTCCCAAGCCATAATTGCTTGCATCCGTATCCAAAATAAAACGTTTATTCGGAACCGCATACGAAAGCAATGGTGCTGTACATAATCGCTGCTTCAGTTCATTGAACGCTTCCTCGTGTTCATCACTCCATTGGAACGGCTTGTTCTTCTGTGTCAGCTCGTGTAAACTCCTTGCGATGTTGGCAGATCCTGGCACAAATCGTCGATAATATGTGCATAGTCCGATGAAACTCCTTAGTTCATGTAAATTCTGCGGTCTTGGCCAATCCTTTACGGCGGAGATCTTGTCTTCCTCTGTATGAATGCCGCTTGTTGTTATTTTGTGTCCCAAATATTTGACTTCATCCCGGAACAATACACATTTCTTCGGACTTAACTTCAATCCAGCTGCTTGGATTCTTTCTACTACTTCTTCTGCATTACGTAGGTGCTCGTTGAAGTCCTTTCCCATAACGATGATGTCGTCCAAATAAACCAGGCATGTTTTCCAGTGGAGTCCTTTTAGTACGCGTTCCATTAGCCGTTCGAAAGTCGCAGGGGCGTTACAAAGTCCAAATGGCATGACATTGAATTGCCATAATCCATTGCTCACACTGAACGCTGTCTTTTCCTTATCTTCGTCTGCGACCTCCACATGCCAATAACCGCTCTGCAAATCCAATGTTGAAAACATCCGTGCTCCTGCCAATGTATCCAGTGTGTCGTCGATCGTTGGTAATGGGTAACTATCCTTCTTGGTAACTGTGTTGAGCTTCCGATAATCAACGCAGAATCGCATGCTTCCATCCTTCTTTTCCACCAATACTACTGGTGAACTCCATGGACTCGTTGACTGCTCAATTACTCCCGATGTTTGCATATCAGTTACCATCTTATCCACTTCTGTTTATTTAGCCAATGATAATCTTCTTGGCGCTTGTCGAATAGGTGTTGATGTTCCTGTGTCGATCCGGTGTTTAACCATATTTGTTCTGCCATTATCTTCCGGTGCACCACAGAAAATGGATATATATTTTTGAAGCAACTCCTTTGCTGCTTGTTTTTCTTTTGGTGTTAATTGTTCCGTCCATTTCTGTGTTAGTTCCTCCGTTATTTTCCGTTGTCGTTGGTCCTGGGCCTTTACACACGGATTTGCCTCTTCGCATTTTATAATGGTGGATACTTCCTCACCTCGGCCGATGATAGTTCCGTTTTTAATTGTTTTTGTCACATCCGATAAATTAAGAGCCCTTATCGGAACTCTAAAGTCACAATCCGGTTTCACCAAAGCTTTTCCGATGATAATTTCTTTGGTTGGTATCTCGTCACTGTTGGCTTCCACAACCCACAACCCTTGTGTTCGAGGACTTCCATCCAATTTCCCCCAAACAACCGTTTCCGAGTGTGGTGGCAGCTTCGTCCGATGATCCAATGTTATCCTCCTTACGATTGGCTCCTCCCCGTTGTTCAGTTGCAAAGGCAGTTCGACATTACCGTAGCTCAATGTTCCCCGTCCGACATCCAATACGAATCCATTTCGCTTCATGAATTCCATTCCCAGGATGACCTCATCCACAATATCCGCAACCAGAACTTCATGTCGAAAACTGTTGTTCCCGATTCGTATTGTAACCTCCTCCTTTCCTTTGATAGCTGCACTGTCGCCTGTCGCAGTTTGTAACTTGAACCCTTCCATAGGTCGAACTCCATTCGTGATGAAATCTGAAATCTGGCACAATCGTTCTCGTTGCTCCGGTGTCCAACGTTATTATACTGGATCGTCCCTCTACTTCACCTCGCACCATCAAGCTATCACCATCTTTTGCCAATCTGGAAATGGGGATAAAGGTTATGGAGCATTTGGTTGTGGGAGTCAGCTTTTGCTCCTCAAAGCTGACTCTTACTCGTTTAACGCATTTGTTGTTGTTTGACGTTCCTCCTCGGCTGGTATTCTTCGTTCTTTCGGTGGCCTTCGGTACATCGGCGATGGTGTTCTCGCCCGTTTGCGCTTTATCTCCCAGCATTCCCTTGAGATGTGTCCTATTTTGTCACAAACCCAACATCTGATTTTACTAGCTCCATCCCGGAATCTCGTTGTCCGCCAGTTATCTGCTGGTCTGATGTTATTGCCCTGTTTGTGACTGATTGCTGGTTCCACTCGACCACACTTCCACACGACGTACCTTGACTGCTGGTTTGATGATGTTGTTTGCAGTCTCATTGGTTAGTGCACACGCGATGGTTTCCGCAAACGTTGCTTTTGGAGACAACACAACTGCACGTCTCGTATCGGGATCCCGTATACCATCAGTGAAAGCGTCGATCTTGATCCGCTCCGTGTATTCTCCTGCCATGTTGTAGTGGGCGAGTTGCACTAACCGCTCTATATCAGCCGCATACTCCTGGAGCGTCTCTCCAACCCGCTGACATCGCCCCTTCAACTCCATACGATGTAGCTCCCGTCGATGGTCACCTCTGTATTTGCGCTCCAGAGCCAACATGATTTTGCCGTAATCCTCTCGTTCGTATTTTGGCACGATTTGTAGGAGCTCTGTAGCACTGCCTTTTAGCGCCACAATTAACGCTGCCACTCGATCCTTCTCACACCAACCGTTCGTGGTAGCCGCCATTTCAAACTGGAGTTTGAAGATGTTGAATGGTGTGGTTCCGTCGAACGTTGGTGGCTTCAACTTTAGCTGGTTTGTCGAGCAATTTGAGCGCTGCCGTTGGTTTTTAGATCCATTAGCTCTTTTTCAAGTTTCTGGAATCGTTGATAGGTCACCTCGATTTATTGATCTATCTTTCGAGAGTTTCTGGATTCATACTCTTCCAATTTATTTTCCATATCAATTTTGACCGTATCAAATTTGAGTTAAATGTCATGGACATATCTCGAAATTTCTCGTTGACAGTTTCCTCTTGTTGTTTTAGTCTTTCCAGAACGAGTTCTCGATCTTGCCGTTGTTAGCTCTCATGCTTTCCTGTTCAGCTAACAATCTCTCTTGTCCGCTTGTTATTTTTCCTTCGAGGCCGCCGATCATTTGCTGCATTGCGGCCATTAGTTGCCCCATGTCGAAACCTCCAGATGTTGTTGGAGTAGTTTCTCCTTCAACTCCTTCTTCAAATCTGCCACTTTTAAGTCCAATAATTTTATTTTGGATATTCACAATCCCACCGCTGTCAGCAATTGTTACGATTTCGCCGAGTGTTTATTCTAATAATTTATCCGGTTCGATCACTGGATTTTGAATATTAAACTCGCAAAGATTAAATTTAAATTATATTTATTTCCCACTAAAATTACACAAATAATTCACAAATATTTATTTGAACTGTTAGCCGTGTTTCTTGACGCACAGTGATCCGGATCAGATCACATTTTCCATGCAAACCAAAGACACATTTTGATCCAAAATGAAATTTGGATCAAAATGTGTCTTTGGTTTGCATGGAAAATGTGATCTGATCCGGATCACTGTGCGTCAAGAAACACGGCTATTATTTCACACAATATTTAGCACTACTATTATTTTAACACTACTTTTTATCACTTCCCGATATTAACACTTCGAAATTCAAAATTGAACTGACTCGTAACTCAAATGTCTACACGTATTTATACGACACAAATACTTGTAGAACATTCCATTATTTTTCTTCTCTACACTTCGCGAATGTTCTTCCGTCGTATTTTGTTCGCTCCGCCTATTTCATTATTTGTTTTTATTCTGTTCGTATGTGTAAACATTTGGTTACAGGGTAATCCATACTGCTATAATTTTCTTCTTAATTATCACAAGTGACATCTGTGATTCGTGACAATATTATCATATCGCCATGTGCTAACGCTCCACCTATGTTAACTACAGCGAAATCACGGCGATATATTTTATTTATTCCTCGACGCCAATCGTTGTCGCTCTTGTTCTGTTTATATTTAAATAGAAAAGTAATACACATGACCAACTATTAAATAACTTAAGACGCAGCCACACCAATGGCAATACATATCTGTCCACTCCACACATTTAAAATACAATAAAAAGTATTTTAATTAACGATTGGTCACTAAAATAACATAAAAAAGTTTCAAGCTGAAATAGTGGTTTGAAATATAAAATAGTATCTCATCTAATAGTTTCTTCTAGTTGAAAGCGTATATAATCATTGCGTAGTCAATTTGTAATTCATTGAGCAAATTTTAAAGAATACACACTTAAATATTTCATTTAAGCGACTTCAGTGTTGCGTTTCTTCCTTCGTCCCTTCAGTCCGAAATTTTTTTAAGCAATTTCATTGGTTGCAAAGACGTGTTTTTTTTTGTGAATTTTTTCATCAAGTTGGGTTAACTTTATCTTTTGAATGGAATGGAAATGACGAGAAAGAGAAAAATGCTCTAAAATCTAATATAAAAATATCAATCATGGAAGATTAATGTCAATAATTAAAATTATTTAGCTATAGATGGCTGCATAATCGTTTTAAATTTTTTTTCTATCAATCATGATATCGAAATTAAAACTATTCAAACTGAATGAAGTAGTGAAGGAAGGAACACAACGCAGACGCCACATTTAGAGTTGCGAAATTGTCATCTAATTGTCATTTCGGGTTTTAATTGACATTTTTAAATGAAAACGACATAAATTTACGTTTTATGTTTAGTGAACCAATTATAAATATCATATGCAATACTACAGTTGTTCTATCTATTGAATAATTAAAGATTTGGGCGGCATCGGTTCCTTTTGTTTATACAGGTATCCTAACAAATAAAGAAATAGAAAAAGTATTTGCTTCAAATGTTTTATTGATTTGAGTAATAATAATTATAACCCTTATAGAATAGTTTAACCCGCAAATCTATTAAATGTCATTGTTGAAAATTTTTCAAAAAAAAAATTCTACTGCTAATATATGAAGATTATGTTTATTGAAATATAGGTATAATGTTGATTTATGACTTATAATAAAATACTCTACAAGGGTTTTAAATATCATTACTAAAACCTTAAAAAATAACACATTTTAAGCGAGTGTTTACTTTATTTGCTTGATTTTGTAAGATACCTGTATAAGCAATAAAACCTGATGACGCCCAAATCATTTGTTTAATGTAATTCTGCGCACTTATGAAATAATTAAATAGGAAGTGAAATAGAAAGTAGTCCAAACAACTTATGTAAATAATCGAAAGAAATTCTAAATGAATAGGCGTTTACCTAAATCTAAATATTATTTCACAAAGAACCAACAAAATATATATTGTTACGATTTCGCCGAGTGGTTATTCTAATAATTTATCCGGTTCGATCACTGGATTGTGAATATCAAACTCACAAAGAGATTAAATTTCAATTAAATTTATTTCCCACAAAAATTACACAATTATTTCACAAATATTTCACTAATATTTATTTTCACTATTATTTTACACAATATTTATCACTACTATGATTTTAACACTTCACTTTTTATCACTTTCCGATATCACCACTTCGAAATTCAAAATTGAACTATCCCGTCTAGTGCCATACTGGACCAATAAAATTATCTTTGCAATCTTTCTAAGGTCTTTTGAACACTCATATGGGACGAAGAAGGAGCACTATGGGCTTGTCTAACTATATCAGGGATTAGTTCCGATGGAACGTACAATTTCCATTCTGAAATATCCGTATCTAAATATCTAGATCCGTACCTCAATTGAACCAAAATTTTACCATCCCGAACACAATAGTTACAACTATTTGGGTCAAGGTTCTCCATATTTTTAATGTACTCTTGGTAATCCTTTGAGAAAAAAGCCGTAGAATCCATATTAATATTTAATGAAGCTAACTGATCATCAGTAATTGATTTAACTGGTTCGGATATAATATCTGCAGAACATACATAGTAATTAGAATAAGTGCTTATGTCTACGTTGTAAGATTTCAACCAATCTACTGTGAAATCTGAATTAAGTGCATCGCAGAAAGCTCTAGACAATGAATCCGCAACAATATTTTCCCATCCTTTCCGATAGTCAATATTAAAATTATATGGTTGAAGTTTAAGATTCCATCTTGCTAATTTTCCGGAAAGATCTTTTTGAGTCATTAGCCAACGTAATGCTGCATGGTCTGTGTAAATCGTAAACGTATAACCTTCGATATAACATCTGAATTTTTTTACGCTTACCACAGCAGCGAGGCATTCGAGTTCAGTAACCGTATAATTTTTCTGTGCAGCATTTAGCTTTTGGGATATGAAGGCTATTGGACGTTCTGCACCTTCATCAACTAATTGAAACAGTACACTACCGATGCCATCAGCACACGCATCACATTGAATAAAAAAGGGTTTACTAAAATTAGGATTAGCCAATACTGGTGCCGTAGAAAGAGCGACTTTAAGTTCATCAAAGGACTGTTGAGCGATATTCGACCAATTCATTTTGCTCCCTTTTTTAAGTAAATCAGTTATTGGCACTGCCAATATAGCAAAATTCTTTATAAATCTGCGGTACCACCCACATAACCCTAAAAATCTTCGTATTTGCTTGATAGTCTTAGGTGTTGGATAATCCAAAATGCCTTGAATTTTCTGAGGATTGACTTTCAGCCAGCCGTCTCCAACAACATAACCCAGATACATTATTTCTTTGAGTAAAAATGTACACTTCGAGGTATTTACGGTAAGGCCACCATCTTTTATTAACTGCGTCACTAATCTTAAAAGTTTAAAGTGCTCTTCTTGTAGCGTGCAAAATTAAAGAAAAAAATTGATCACTATACACGGCTCTTAAACCCCATTTGAAATATAACAAACTTTATTAAGACAAACTTTATTAACAAAAAATTAACAATAAAAAAAAATAAACAAAATTAACTAATGAAATCCAGAAATAATATATTTTGATTTTATAAATATATATTGGTGTTGTAGATGCTTTGGTTTCCTGCACACTTATTTGATCTCCTACTATCTAAAAAAAATTATAACAAAAAAAAATTGTTTTATTAAAGAAACACAATAATGAGTGTATGGAAAATTCTGATTCAGCACGCAGATATCGATTTTTAGTTTTCTTTTTTCTCTTTATTGGGCGCCAGATATCCGCGCATGCACGCTTTCCCGACTTAACTCAACCCGCAGTCCACTCCAGCGTGAGTTCTCAAACAACAAAATCGTCAAAAAAAAATTAACACCACTACACACTAAACTTAATCTTAAGAAATAAGCAAAACCAACTTACCCCATGCACCATAGAAACATCCAAGTATCATCTCATCATCCATGTACCCCAATGGCATCGGCAGTCACTAAACCCATCCGAGAGCGTAAAATAGATACCACAGGCCGGAAACTTTATCCACCGATAATTTAATTCACTGGAACCTTATCCACTGCTATATGGTCCACCTCTTACCAGGCAATTCTTGCTTGCACGTTGTTATCCGTTTCCACCCGTAACTTTTTTTTTCCGACAGGCAGTATATTATACCTCCAGGTATAACACCTGAAAATTTGAGTATAACACTCAAATTTTCCACAATTACTCTTCTTATTTATCAAAAAAAATTATAATTTTGAAAATTTCCACATATATCTCAAAAAAATATGTCTTTATCACAAACTCTTCTTCTTATTTCCAACCAAAATATCAAACCCGTCTTCCCTCGTCTCGTGTGGGTATCTCCTTTTATAGATTTTGTTTTCTCGACATGCCGGACGTTCACTCATTTTCTTTTTTTTTTCCTCCCACTCACTTGAAGTTGTTAATGCTTAATCTCAAGCCAAGTTTAGTGTTCCATTTACCGATTATAATTTATATTTACAAAAGTTCAATGAACTCTACAATGGTGGTAAACTCGGATTAAGCTTTCGTATAAAATTAAAATTGCCATCTGACAAATCATCGCATTACCCACCAAAGATACGAACAAAACAAAATCGATACTCAAACCCATAAAAATGTATTGGTACTTACATTATGATAATAAAATTATTATTTGTCGTCACTTCTACAAATCAGAATCTTACATTCTAATGTTGCCGAAGTAATGAGCAGATCATCTAAATAAGTAAAAACGGATTCGTGAAGCTCCGTTGGGATTACCTTGTGCATAAGGCGGCACTGGTATAACAGTCTTCCTGGTACCGTGAACGCCGTCTTATCGCGAGATTCTATGTCGAGAGGTATTTGCCAAAAGGCGTCTTTTAAATCAATGGAACTGATATATTTCGTTTGCTCTAATCGACCTAGTAATCCCTCGACAAGGGGAAGTGGATAAGCATCTTTCACGGTACATTTGTTCAGTTCACGGGCATCCAGGCATAACCGCACTTTACCATTGGCCTTATACACAAGAGTAATTGGAGAAGACCATGCGCTCTGACTCACCTCGATAACGCCGAGAGAAAGCATCCGATCCAGCTCGTTATACCTTAATTTCTGTTTGACTGGTGAAATCGCATAATAACGCTGCTTAATCGGCTCACTTCCCTCACGAATTTTAATGACATGAGATAGTAACGATGTTTTCCCTAGTCCTAAGTCCGTTGAGGATGGAAATTGGTGAATTAAATTTTCAAGTTTATGTTGTTGTTCAGGTGTAAGTTGATGTTGTTCAGGTTTAACCACATCAAGAGTTAAACCACCGACGGATTCAATTGTGGGATAGATTTGAAATCTGTTCCAAAAATCTATACCTAAGTGTAAAGGTTGTTTGAGATCGGGTACTACATATAACCGCAGTTTATGAGTTTGATCGTTGAATGTCATTGTCGCCAAAATGTAACCAAAGACTCTTTTTTTCTCTCCACTGGCAGTACTGATATGTGATACTAGATCGTGAAAACCAGTAGAGGATTTACTGAAGTATTTTTCCGATCCGGCCCCTAAAATAATAACAGTAGCTCCACTATCTAAGAGTCCTGTATGTTTTACACCATTAATAAGCACATCAATATATGGTCGAGAATCATTAAGTTCCGTGTTTATAATGGAAGCTGAAACAGCAGCTTGCCATTGTCTTTTATTGTACCAATACAGCCGAGACCGTTCCTTTTGATTTTGATTATAATATCTCTTATTGGATCTTCGTCCACTAGCTGTAGGTACTGATGCCGGATACGTTTAATGAAGAAGTAGTAACTCTTGGAATTGGCAATGACAAAGTCTCACTGCCAGGAAATAACACCTGCAAATGTGATGAATTGTGATGACTTGTGTAAGTAGAATTAAGATTGTTGTCTGATCTAAATCCAGACTGATTCAATCGGATCTTTTCATAATGCGAGATGGTTGGTGTTGAACGGATACTGGTGTTCCTGCATTCTGACTGGCAGCCAATGTATTTTGAGGTGCAGTGATCCCAGATCTCCACTGGCCTCACGTTAAGTTTCCCAAACAGCGTGGACAATGAGGGCTAGTGGTGTTACGATATCCGCAACGATAGCAAAATACTCCTTGGGGAAATGAGCACTGTCTAAAAGTATGTTCTAGGTCACAACAGTTATAACATATTGGTTCTCTATCAGATGGTTTGAATTGACGATCGGATGGGTTTTGAAGTTGAGGCGAGGTGACCTTGGGTATATTATCGTTAATATTCGAAAATTTTATGGCAGCTATATATTATGATTAATTGATGTCTCCTTTTCCTCAGTAAAATCACATTCTTGACCGTAGTAGTTCATTTCATTGATTGCTGCCCTTGAAAATGTATTATAATGAGGATCAAAGCACCTAAATATACAAAGCCGCACACATCGAAATTAAGCTTAAAAAGTTTATACCCTTTATTTACCAACACATTTATAATCCATGACGTCATGAAAAACGAACTTGATCCGCCTACATTTCAACTCTATTACTAAAAATTTAACAGTGTCCAGAAAATAATTTTTTTTTATTCGGTATGTCAATTTTGTTTTGTTTGTTTTTGTTGATAATTTGTTTTGTTGATCATAAATTGTGATTATAAATAAATAAATACAATAATATCTTTAAATTAATTTAATATTTGTGAGATAAATTATAATTTACACTTTGACTTAATATCGTAAATATAATAATTGATTATGTGTAACAAAAATAAAGCAATATTGAAAAGTATTTGGTTATGTTACATTCCAGTATGAATGTTTACATTCCAGTACGATTCAAAATGGCAAATGATTGTAATTATTTATGTATGTTAGGTGAATAATAATTTACTCCACTTATTGTTATATTAATCTAATAATATTATTTGTGATAGTTAATTTGTGAACAAAAAAAAAAGCAGTTTCAAAAATTATTGGGTTATGTTACATTCCAGTATGAATGTTTACATTCCAGTACGATTGAAAATTGCAAATGTGTATTTGTGTAATTAAAGAAACAAATTACAATGACATAGTCTTTTTGAATTTCAAATTGAACAGTCGGTTAAAAAAAAAAAAAAAAAAATTTTACTGGAAAAATATATTCAAACATCCAATTAAAAAACCATTATACTATAATTAAAATAAATATAATAACGATTTTAACATAATTCAAAATAATATATAATTTAGTTTAATTTAAAATAAATAAATAAGAAACCGGTAGTGGTAAATCTTTAATGGCGGACGCGCCAGCGTCTAACCATAATGAAAATTTTAATCGCATATCCTATGGTAAAATTTATAAGAAAAATAACAGAAATGAAATAATCAAAAATATTAAAATTAACTTCAAAGCATCTAAACAGACGGAAAATAATTATATTAATCGGAAAAATATTTCAAAAAAAGGAATGATAGAAAAAATCAAAATGGCGGATATCGAAATGAAAGAAAATCAAGAGGATGACTTCAAGGGATTTGAACAAGAAAAAAAAATGGATAAAGAAATGAAAAAAAATGAAAAAGAATACAACAAAATTGATTCCTATAAAAATAATAAATATATGCCAGGTGATAATGGTCCATATTATGTAATAATAGAAAAAAAGGAATAGTTGATTTAGAAATTGCAGAAAAACTAAATTCGTTAAATTTTGGAACAATAATTGCAGTAAAGCAATATGGTATTAATCGAGTAAAAGTTCAAACTCGAGAAATGGAAACTGCCAACAAAATATTAAAAAGCGTCGATCTTCAAAAATTACATTATTGCTATTCATATATACCCAACTTTATGTTAGAATCTATCGGTTATATTAACAAAATACCAATAAATACAGATCTTGACAGTCTAAAAATCAACATAAAATCACAGGCCAGAATAATAAAAGTTGAAAGGATTCAAAGATGGAACAATCAGGAACAAAAATTAGAACCTACTCAAGCCATTAAAGTAATTTTTAGAACAACAGTATTACCAGAAAAAATTACTATATATGAAGTTATTAGAAGAGTATCATATTTTATTCCAAAACCGCAAAAAATGCTTAATATATGGACATACCCAAAAATTCTGTAGGGGCAATCAAAAATGTTCAAACTGTGCTGAAACAAGTCACATCAAAATTAATTGCAAAAACAGTACTAAATGTTATTATTGTAGTGAAAACCACCCAACTAATAGCATCATATGTGAAGAATTTAAAAATCAAAAAAAAATAAAAGTTTTAATGGTAACAAATAAATTAAATTACAAAGAAGCTAAAGACATAATCAAGCCTTACAGAAAACAAGAATTTAATTTAAATAAAGAACATTTTCCGGAACTTCAGAGCAATAAGAAAAATGAAAATGAAATTATAGTTCTAAAAAACGAAATTAAAGAAATAAAAATAAAACTGCAAGAAGAAAACCAACAGCTGAAAAATGAAATAAATATAATCAGTACATCATTATCGGAAATAACCAAGATCAACAGAAAAATACAATCAACAACACAAGGATATTTAAATACCTCTAATACAGAACCTAAATCAGACATTGTTTTAACTGAAATTTTGCACCAATTAATAGAAATGGACTCAATAATATCTAAAAAAATCAAACAAAATGAAAAAATTAAAAATAATAATGATACAACAAATAAAGAATAAAATAATAAACATATGTCAAATTAATATAAGAAGTTTAAAACAAAATAAAGATGAACTCGAACAATATATATCCAATAAAAAAATCGATATAACATTTGTAAGTGAAACATTTACAAATGAATCACAAAACATAAAATTTAATCACAACAATCTCTATATCAAACATAGACCAGACAACTACGGTGGTGTGGCCTTTATTGTTAACAACAAACTCAACTCAAAAGAAATTCAAATAAATTCAAAATACGAGCCAATTGAAACAATAAAAATTGAAATAACAGATACAGAAAATAAACATCTAAATATAATAGGAATTTATATACCACCCAATATTAATATAAATATTATACAAAACAAATTTAAACTCCTTATAAAAGATCATTACACAAATAACAACACTTTAATTATGGGAGATATCAACGCACACCATACAATGTGGGAAAACAACAGCAAAAACGATAAAAGAGGCAAAATAATAGAAAATATCATTACACCATCAAATTATGTAGTTTTAAACAATGGGGATCACACGTGGATGGGATCTCAAGGCAATAGTTCAGCAATCGATATAACGTTATCATCAATGGATCTTACAAACAAAATAAAATGGAAAATTGATAGAACAAGAATTGGCTCGACAGATCACTTACCTATTAACATCACCATTGAAAACGAGAACTCATATAATTCACAATATACAACAAAAATCAATTTTAAAAAAACATTAAAAAAAATAGAAAAATTAAATCCAGACCATACCTTCGATTTAGAAGACTACGAAACAGAATTACAAAATATTATTGAATCCTCCTCAGAAGTTATAAGAAAAGATAACAAATATATTCCCAAAATATGGTGGAATGATAAAATAAAGCGATTATGGGACATCAAACGAGAAAAATTAAAATTATATAACCATAACAGACGAAATATGTACATAGAAATAGAACTAAAAAGAGCAACATGTAAATTAAGATTGGAAATTAGAAGAGAAAAGAAAAAAAAATGGAATGAATTTATAGATGAAATAAACCCTGGATCTAACATGCGCGATTTATGGAACAAAGTTAGAATATTTAATAACAAAAAAGCAAACAGCAACAATTTATTTAATAATAGAGAAAATATGGAAAAATTTATAAAAAACAATATAATAGAATCGGTGATAGACAGTGAAAAACAAATATTCCTGCCGTTAGTGTATACAAGAGACGATGAATTCAAAAAAGAAGAAGTGTTACAAATTATACAGAATAGCAAAAACACAGCCCCAGGGGTTAACAAAATATCCTATAAACTGTTAAAAAATCTACCAGATAATCACATTTTAAAATTAACAAAACATATAAATAAAGTTTGGCAAACACAAGAATATTCAGATAATTGGAAAGACATCAAATTAATAACGGTGATAAAACCCAATAAAAATATTGATGACATTAATAATTACAGAGGAATTCACTTATACTCTACAATATCCAAGATTATGAGTAAATTAATAAATCAAGACTTAATAAGGAAATAGAAGAGCTAAAAATATTGCCTGAAACATCATTTGGATTTCGAAAAGGTAAATCAACAATAGATTATATACACCATCTCATCAACATAATAGAAATAAATAAAAATAAAAACAATTACACACTAATCATAACAACAGATATAGAAAAAGCATTTGATAGGGTTAATATCAACAAATTAATTCAAATAATGAGAAATTTAAATATTTCAAACAAATACTCTAATTGGATATATAAATCCCTAATCAATAGAAATATAATCTATGAAAATGGAAATCACAAAATATCAATTACTACTAGCAATAGTATTCCTCAAGGAGACCCATTAAGTCCAGATTTGTTTAATATTTACACTTGCCAACTTCATGAAATTAATAATAATAAAGTAAATATACTACAATATGCCGACGATTTTATCATAATAGTATCAAAAAAAATAGAAAAGATACGGAAATATTGGCTAATGAAGTGATCTTAAAGTTTGATAAAGAATTGAAGAATTTAAATTTAAATATGAATACAAACAAAACAGCATTTATGAATATAAACAACAAAAGAAATGAATCCCCAATCAAAATTAAAATTAACAATACAGAAATAAAAGAAATAAATCAGATCAAAATACTAGGCTTCATAATAGACAAAAAAATAAATTTCAACGCTCACTATAAAAATTTAAAAAATAATAGTATAACGGCCATCAATATCTTAAAAATATTTGCAAGGAAAAGAGGAGGAGCCCACCCCTCTAAACTAATAAATTTACATAAAAGTTTAATAGAAAGCAGAATCAGATATAGCTCCATTTTAAATATAAATAAACAAACTGAAGATATGCTACAAAAAGTCATCAATAATAGTCTAAGAATTTGCTTGGGTCTAACAATTAGTACACCAATAACTGCAATAATAGCTGAAGCTGGAGATCTACCGATCAACCTAAAAGTAGAAGTTTATTTATATAATTACTTAGCTAAACAAATATATAATAATACATTAATAGCACAAAAAGTAAAACAAAATAAAGCTAATAATACTTTAAATAAACTTTACATAAAACATAAAAATTCATTAGACAAAATTTGTATAAAAAAACAAGATCATTCAAACATAATAAATATTAATATGAATAAATTAATAATCGATATAAATTTACATAACATAATAAAAGTAAAAAACAATTACAATAATATACAATTAAAACAATTAACAACAGAATATATAAAAGAAAATGCGGGAAAGGCTGTATGCTACACAGATGGGTCTATTAAAAACAAAAATAGAGGAATTGGAATCTATAATGAGTATAATAACGAGTCATACAGCTTTAAAATAGAAAATAATCTATCCATAAAATCAATAGAAACATTAGCCATATTGGAAGCAATAAAAATATCTATTAAAAACCAAGTAAATGATCTAACAATTATAACAGACTCACTTTCAACATGTAAATCAATAGAAAGTAGATATCAAAACAAAAATACAAAACACTTTGAAAATTTGATATACAACATAACAACAAAGAATAATTCAAATATTAAAATATTATGGATACCCAGTCACATTGGAATATATGGAAATGAAGAAGCAGACAAGGCAGCTAAACACGGCAGTACTTCAAAAAGAAATTTGAAAACAAAAATTCCATTAGAAGACACCATAAATATATTCAAAACGGAAACTTATGAAAAATGGAATATTGAGTTTTTAAATAAAACCATGGTTTCACAAAAAAATAATAGACTCAGGAATGACAAAAAGAATAACAAGAATCCGAACAAATCATACATTTGATAAAAAATTCTTAAAATTAATAAAAAAAAGTCTCTGATGTTAACTGTGAGACATGCAACAAACCAGAGGATGCTAGACACATAATCGAGGAGTGTAAAATATATGATAAATACAGATCAAAATATAATAATATTTCAAATAAGAAACTACAAAATATATTGCAAGAAAACAAAACCGAAAGCTATAGAGAGATAGCAGAATTTCTTAGAGAAATAAAAGCTGATTTTTTAAAAAAAATAATAATAATAATAGTAATAAACAAAAATATAAAATTTCAACTTAACAAACCAACATAAGATAATTAAAATTAAACTTCTATGTTACAAGTGACATAATGAATTAAATGAAATAATACAAAAATGAAGATAAAAACATAATGAAATGTCAAAAAAAATAATAAAATTTGGTGATGTGAGTGTACACGCTCATGCCAAACAAATAAACTAAAAATAAAAAAAAATAAAAAAAAATTACAATGACAATTTAAGAATAAGTTTAATTATATATTAATTATTAAATTCGTACTAGGATTTAACGATTATTGTTACGCAAGTTGTGTTATATCTGGATAAGTATCAAAATCAATCAATCAAAATATGTATATATTATGTATTTTTAATCTTGTTTTATTTTTAGTTAAGGATGTTGTGAAAGACGATCATCATTATGATGTACTAAATATTTATAACTCACTATAGAACAACAACTACACACGTTACAATATCATCCGCAGCAATTTTTTAGTAATATTATCAAGCGGTAGCAATGGTGAACGCTAATAATGTGTTTAATATTACTGATGTATGAACACGCGTATATACTAGGTATGCTCAGAACAAGATGTTCGCAATCATAGGCAAACTACTTGATTGTGTTTTAATCATATCAATTAGCAAACACAATTATAGTTATCACAAACTAAATTTTTACATGTAATTTAAAAAGTAATTATTATTTTTATTTACAGGCAATCGAACTGAACTCGTCAACAACAGTTTCGCACGCGTCCAGCAGAGCAAATACAATTGTCGTGATTCGAAGGCAGATCAAACGATGGGACGTGAGAAAATAAATTACTTGATTAAACTCATCCCCGTTGCTACTAGAAGTGCTCAAAAATCTTAATAAATATGGATATGACGTTGGGCAAAAGAAAGGAAATTTTAATTATGTTGGTTGCAGGTGGGTACGCACAAATAATAACGACCAATAAAATTAATAACAATATTAATAATAATGGCATATATATATATATATATATATATATATATATATATATATATATATATATATATATATATATATATATATATATATATATATATATATATAAAAATATATATATATATATATCCATATACATATATAATAAACATATATTTATATATATATATATATATATATATATATATATATATATATATATATATATATATATATATATATATTTATGTATATATATATATATATATATATATACATATATATATATATATATATATATATATATATATATATATATATATATAAATATAAATATATGTTTATTATATATGTATATGGATATATATATATTTATATATATATATATATATATATATATATATATATATATATATATATATATATATATATATATATAAATATATATATATATATATATATATATATATATATATATATATATATATATATATATATATATATATATGTGTGTGTATATATATGTATATTATATATATATATATATATATATATATATACATATATATATATATATATATATATATATATATATATATATATATATACATATACATATACATATATATATATACATATATATATATATAAATATGTATATATATATAAATATATATATATATATATATATATATATATATATATATATATATATATATATATATATATATATATATATATGTATATGTATATATATGTATATATATATATATATATATATATATATATATATATATATATATATATATATATATGTATATAAATATATATATATATATATATATATATATATATATATATATATATATATATATATATATATATATTTATATATATATATATATATATATATATGTATATGAATATATATATATATATATATATATATATATATATATATATATATATATATATATATATGTATATAAATATATATATATATATATATATATATATATATATATATATATATATATATATATATATATATATATATATATATAAATATATGTATATATATATATATATATATATATATATATATATATATATATATATATATACATATATACATATATTTATACATATATATTATACATATATTTATAAATATATATATATATATATATATATATATATATATATATATATATATTTATATATGTATATATATATATATATATATATATATATATATATATATATATATATTTATATATATATATATATATATATATATATATATATATATATATATATATATATATATATATATATATAAATATATTTTCCAAGTTAAAGTTTTTGAATTTTGTTAAAAAAACTAAGAGTTGTTTATTTTTATTTTTAGGTAGATTTGTCCTTGCACAAGAGTAATCATCAGTGTGGTATATTCAATTCGGTGCTGTGTTTTATCATCATGATCAACCAATGTACTTTCTTTATTTTTCATAAACCTTATATAAAATTTATGTCTTATCATAGCGAGGATATTGTTGCATATTTTTCGAGAAACGCATCGAAAATAACAAACAGTTTTGAATTTTAATTTTTTAAATTTAATTTAAGGTTTTATTAAATAATTTACATCTTTTAGTACCTGTATAATATTTTAATATTAAACAATATTTAAAAGCAAATATTTAATGAGTTAGAAAATGTATCAGAACGGAAAGCCATAATTGGATATCCAATAGTTAAATAAAAACGAATTTTAACCAGTAAAATAAGTTATTTTAAATTAAATATGTTATTCATCATATGCAAAACTATTTATAAATTAAAGAAAAGTATATCTATGTATTTAAATAAAGTTATGTTAAAAAAAAAATCTGAAAAAAATTCATTAAAATAAATATAATAAAACAAAAATTGCATTTTTATTCCATTTTGAATCACAGCGTTGAGTTCTAAATTTTTATACATCAAACTTCACCGATGACGATAATTTTTTAGTTTCGAAATCAACACTGTTAAAAATTTCTGAAAACGCTATCTTTTATACAACACACATATCAAACGCCATCTTTTATACAACACACATAACAAGATATAAAAGAATTAAGTAGTCTATATATATATATATATATATATATATATATATATATATATATATATATATATATATATATATATATATATATATATATATATATATATATATATATTTAATATTGAAGTTTTAAATGGTTTTGCAACATCCATGTACGATCGGTAAAGTGATCTTTAATCATATCATATCATACCTAGTTCATAATCATAATTTAATTTATGACCCCTTGTTTCATTGTTAGTATCTATTCCATTACAAGATTACCCATATTCCATTACCGTTCTATCTGTGGTACATAACCGTACGTCTTCAAATTTACTAGACTTCAAATCATATTATACAAAATAAAATTCAACAAAAATTTTTTAAATCCTTTTATTAACTTTTTCAATTATTCAAACTAGATTTATTCTATAATCTAAACTAAATGGTAGTAGTTCTTGTTCGATTTATGTCTCTAAGCTAAAATACTTTGCCTTAAAGGCAAAAATCGAACATTAACTATGCTCACTTCTAAAGTTCCTTAGAGTCAGCTTACATGACTGAATTTAAATCTGTGCAATATGTTCAAGTTCCAATTTGTTTACCTTAAACGTGAAAATTTAATATATGTATACCGCTTGTGTATTCACGATATTTTCCTTTTATATTCAATTCCATTCAACAATATATGGATTGATATTATACATTCCAAAAAGTTGAATGGAATGGTTTGCAGTCATCTGGTGGTTTAAATCATCTTATAAAATTTCTGCTCTGCAAATTCAACAATTGTATATATATTCAAACACTGAAACAAACAACAAAAATAAAACTTACATTTTGCAATGAACCGTATGTAATATACGTGATTTCGCTTTAGAAGCTACATATAAACTAGACGAATTTGAATACTGATTCACGATTTCAACACCGATAAATTATTTTTATTTTATCGACCCACTTCAATTAACGAATTATCAAGCAATCGTCCAGTAAGTATCCAGTCATTATTTTCATGCTAAAATAAATTGATGTTTATTGAGCATGTGAACCAGCTCTGATTTGTTGGCTGAAGATTGTGCTAATGATTTTAATTTTTCGAATGTACCTAAAATGTTTAAATATTGATGAAAAATTTAAATCACATTGATAGCGTTTTACTTATCTTAATTTATGATGCATGAATGAATAGTATATTTATTTTAACGGCTGGCTGCAAAGTTTTCACCGAAGAAATGGGTTTCTTGAAGATCATTTTTAAACGACCAATATACGTTCAATATTATTTATATTTATATAATCATATTAATCCAAAACTAATACATGTCAATTATTGGTAATATTTTGTGCTAATTACACATTTTTTAATTAACATTACTATTAAATGTTTATTATTAATTTTTTTTTTTTTTTTTTTTTGTGTTTTAGTTTTTTGTGGTCAGATATTACTATCCATATGACCTATTGTTCCTGTTTCTCCAATTTCTCTTACAGGGCCTTCTCCTGGAAGGTCTGAAGCTTGGATGAGTAGTGTTGTGTAGAATTATGACTATTTGAATTTACTATTAGGATTAATTAGTCATCTTCTTTTCTGGAATATATTATTTTGAGTTTTATTTATTTGGTTTATTTATTTTAACATTTATTTCGTATTTTTTAATCAGAGATTCTCTGATTATATTCAATTCTTTAGATTTTGATTAGGTTGTAATATCAATGATATTATTAGGTGTTAATTATTATAATGTTAGTGTTTGGTTAGTGTTAGTCTGAAATGCTTATTATTTCTATTGGTGATATTAGTGAATCTATGAGATAAAAGAGAAATTGGATGAGTTTTGGTAGTTAAATATTGTAGTTGATTTCATTTATGAACTTGAGTATAGTTTTGTACTCCGAAATTTCTTCGTGAATGAGTATGTTCGTTAGGGATTTTTGTGTAGGTAGTTGTTTCTGATAGTGTTATATAATGTGCAGTGGTTGATAATGTGTTCATTGTCTTCAATAGTGTTGCAGTTTGTGCAGTCTGGAGCTAGTTGTTTCTGATAGTGTTATATATTGTGCAGTGGTTGATAATGTGTTCATTGTCTTCAATAGTGTTGCAGTTTGTGCAGTCTGGTGAATCTTCTAGTTTTATAATATGTTTGTATTTTTTATTGTATGAATGACCTGTTCTAATGCGGCACATTCTTTTAATTTCTTGTGTATTAAGATCATATGGTTTAAACCAAAGCTTAGTTTTTGGAGATGGGATGATTTTTTTGTAGAATTTCCCAATGGTGCTGGTCATAAAGTTGTAATTTATTTTCCATTCCGATTGTATGTGGTTGTTTATTTTATTTATAGTGTCTGTTATGGTTGGTTCGTTTTCCAGGATGTGGGTGGGTGTCTGTGTAGCTTTTTTTGCCAGTTTATCTGCTGTTTCATTGCCCATTATTCCGCAATGGCCTGGTATCCATTGAATTGTAAAATTTTTGTTTTTATTGTGTCCTACGGTGTCAATTATCTGGTTTTCAAAATGTCTGTTTGTATTTTCCTTTTGTGCCGAAACTATGGATTGGCATGCACTCTGAGAATCGGTGATGATTACCATATTATTTGATTTTAACCCAAGTGAAACGGTTACGGCTATTTTGATTGCTATGGTTTCTATAGTTTTAATGTTTGTGATATTTTTTAGTTGAATGGCGAGTTTTAGGTTGCTACTATGAATGAAAATTCCTATTCCGGCCTTACTTTCTTTTATAGAACCATCTGTGTATATCTGATCATGGCTAGCGTATTTATGTAGTGTTTGTTTCGTTATTTGTTGGAGTTCTATATTATTTAATAAGTTAATATTTTGTATGTCTTCTATATTTTTGATTACTCTTAGATTGCTTGGATTTGTGGTTTTAATATGAACTGGTTTGATCAGTGGTAGAAAAGGGTAATTTTGGTAATATTCGTTTAATTTGGTTAGTGAATGTTGATGCTTAATGTCTTTGCCTATTTTTGTATTTTTGTAGATGTGATTGGCTATGTATTTTAGAGTCTTTATTTTGTTGTCGAATTCAGTAGGCATCTCTGAGGCTTCTGATAATAGGGCAGGTGTAGGTGTAGTTCTTGTTAGACCTAAGCAAGTTCTAATGGCGCTGTTTTTTATGCTTTGACAGATGTTATGAGCTGTTTTGTTGTTGTCTTCGGTAATTATGAATGCATATTCCAGTTTCGGTTTTATTATAGCTTTATATATGTAGTACATAGTCGTGGGGTGGGCTCCTCCTTGCCTGTGTGTGATTGTTTTTAATAGATTTATAGATTTTTGAGTGTCTGACTTAATGTTTTTATAATGGTTTGTGAGAAGAAATCTATTGTTTATGGTAATTCCCAATAGTTTTGTTTCCTTTTTTTCGGATATTTGTGTGTTGTTTATATGAAGATTCAATGTATTGCTGTTATTTTTATTTGTAAACATTCTTAAGTAATGTGTTTTGTTAGTGTTGATTTGTAATTTAAGAATGTCTAATTTTTGTGTAAGTTTGTTTGTTGCTTTGTTGATGTCATATTGTAGTTCTTCATGATTTTTACCAGTTATAATTAAACATAAGTCGTCTGCGAATTGGAAGATTTTTCTATTAATGTTGTTTATTTCATGGAGGCTAGTGGTATAGATGTTGAAGAGGGTGGGGCTCAGACAGCTGCCTTGAGGGATTCCCATGTTGGTACACTGTGTAATTGTTTCCAGTTTATTTTTTACTAAGATGTTTCTGTTTGTTAGGAAGTTATAGATCCATTTTATAATCGGAGGTGAGAATTTATGATGTTGCATAATTTCTATAAGTATTGTTTTGTTAACATTGTCAAAGGCCTTGTGAATATCTAAATTAATGATAACTATTTTGTTGTTCTTTTCCTTTTCACTGTTTAGATGGTTAAGCATTTCTGTGAAATAGTCCATTATATTTTTGTTTTTTTGGAACCCAAAATTATTCTCGTGTAGTATGTTGTTTTTGCTGATGTGGTCAATTATTCTGTGTAATATGAGTTTGTTGAAGATTTTAGAAAATGTGGGTAGAAGGCATATGGGTCTGTAATTTGTTATGTCTCGTTCATCCTTTCCTGGTTTTTTTATAGCTATAGAGATAGCCTTTTTCCAATTGTTTGGGTATTTTTGTTTTATCCATATATTGTTGAAATGATCTCTTATGTTTTCAATAAATTGTGGGTTGATACTTATTATTTCTTTTATAAGTTTATAGCTGATGTTGTCTGTCCCTGGAGCAGTGTTTTTGGTTTTGTTTAGTGTTTGTTCGATTTCTAGAGTATTGAATTCTGTCGGGTTTATATAAGTGTTTATGTGCTGAAGAAAGGAGTTGGCTTCTATTGACGCTGGGAAGTTAATATTTAAGAATAGTTTGGCTTGGTTTTGGTCATCTAAAATTTTGTAGTGTGATTGCTTTTTGTTTTTTATTTTTTTGATATTGTTCCAAATGTCCTTTATGTTGGATCTTTGATTTATGTTGGTTAAAAATGTTCTCCAGCTCTCGGTTTTGGCTTTTTTGATTTCCAACTTTAGCTTTTGTATGTTTTTTCTTAACTCTATTGCTGTGTATAGTGTTTTGTTTCTGTTATAAATTTTTTGTTTTTCTGTTTTAATATCCCATAAGTTTTGTAGATATTTATTCCACCACGGTTTTGGAGTGAATTTTTGTTTTCTAGTGACTTGTATTGTGTTGCGTTTGATAATTTCTTCTATTGATTCTTCGATATTTTTAATAGAGTTTGCTGGTGTATTGTTTATGTCTTTTATAATTTTTGACCAATTTGTAATTTGTTTGGTGTATTTTTCATTTAGAATATATTCTATATAGATGGGGAAGTGATCACTTCCTAAATTGTCCGGTGAAACTCTCCATGTCAGTTTGTTGTGTATGTTTGGAGTGCATAGGGTGATATCTATTGCTGTTGTCTTGTATCTAAATGTGTCTATTCTGGTATAAGATCCATCGTTGAGGATTTGAAAGTTGCTATTGGTTATAATTTCAGCAATTTTTTCTCCGAGTTTGTCTTTATTATGAGTGATTTGGTTATCCCAGAGAGCATTGTGAGCGTTAATATCTCCTGCTAGTATAGTTTCCTTTTTAGTGTTTTGAATAAGGATGTTTTCAAATTCTCTGGCTACATCGTCCGGGTTTCTATTTGAGTTATTGTAGAATGTTATTATGTTTAGGTCCAGTTGTTTGTATTTTATGTTGACCTTTAATGTTTCTATTCTATGGTAGTTATTGTTTTGGTTGATTATTTTTGAAGACATTTTTTTGTTTATTAATATCCCTACTCCTCCGTATCCATCTATTCTATCTTTTCTTAATAGGTTGTAGTTGTTAAAATTGATAATATCTGTTTGTTTGGTCCATGTTTCCGTTATGATTACTATGTCTATTTTGTGTAAATGGATATATTGTTCTAATATTGTTCTATTGCTCTTTAGGCTGCGACAGTTAATTTGAATTATTTTTATATTGTTCATTTATTCTAAATTGTTTGTTTATTTGTTTGATTTTTTTTTTTTTTTTGATTATGGTTTATGTATTAGATTGTGTTTGAATTTTGTCTGAGGTAGGTTTGTGAATATGTAATGCTTTCATGATTTCTATTTTTAACAGGTCTATAGTTGCTCAGTTCTCGTTGAGTTCTTTTGGTTGTTCTATGAATTTGTATATATTCGTTATTATTTCGTCTTTTTCTGTTAATTGAGATTTAAGTGTGTCTACCAAGTTTGTGAGGATTTTAATTTTATGCTCTAGCTTGTTGCTATTTATTACAGGCCAGGTTTCCATGGATAGGTTGAGATTATTATCAACTGAGGAGTCTAAGTTGATTTTAGTTCTTTGGGGATTTCCAAATAACTGTCCTTTGGCTTCATTGAAAGTTGTTTTTTGGATAGTCATGTGTTCGTATATTTTTTTTGTCTTTGTCTTTCTCTGCAGTTTTTGTTGTTGGTTCTGAGCCCTTCTCCACAGAATTTGCAACTTTCTTTGAAATCGCATTTATGGACCGTTTCTTCTACCTTTGCGCATGTTGGACATCTGGTGTTATCCTTGGACCTGCATTTACTGATAGTATGTCCATAATTTAAACATTTTTTACAATGAGTTGGATTGGGGATGTAAAATTGAACCCGTAATAGGATGTTATCGTATAATACAAAATTATATGGTAATTTGTTTGATTTGAAATATATTTTTACTAGTTCCATGTTCGTGGCGCTTTTTGTTTTTTCGTCCCATTTAGTCATTCTCTCGATTTTGTTTATTGTTACGTTTGATTTCAAATTTTCTTCAATTTCTTTTATTGTGAGATTGGTGGGTACGTTTTTTATAACTCCAATTGTGTTGTTGAAGTTGTTTGGGATAAAAGCATTATACTGATCGATGGTTTTGAATTTAGTAGATTCAACACAGCTATTTGCGTCCTGGGACGTTTTGAACATGATTCGAGCCATGTTCTTGCTAATTTGTTCCACGTTTTCTATATTCTTAAAATTGTTTATTTTTAGAGCTTTGCCTAGACTGATCATATTGATGTTTTATTTTGTAATTATCACTTTTTATGGGCCTGTATCCTGTCTGTTGTATCTATTGGGTTCGTTGGAGCTTTCATTTGTGATTACTTGTTCTGGCATTTTGCTGATAATTCTTTTCGCACTGTCTATGTAATTATATCTTTCTATTATTGACGATTCTGTTTTTTCTGATTCTTCGGATTCAGGGTTTAGATTCCGTGCAATGTTTATGTTTTTTTGATTTGTTAATATTATATTTTTGTTTATAGGGTTTTTATTAGTTTTTAGATTGTTATTGTCGTCATTTGATAGTCTGATTTTTTTGTTTAATTCTTCATCATTAGAGTCTGTGTCTGTTGAGTCACGTGTGGAGTATGGTCGGGTTAAGTAGTTGGTACTACTTTCCCCTTTTGTTTTTGTGTATTTCGGGTGTTCTTCTATTTCTGTTCTACTATTAACTACAATATAACTACTTAAACTTACCTTCTAAATAATGTTATTAATTAAACTTAAAATTATAGAATTCACTTTATTTACCAATATATTAATTCACAGTTCAATAAATTGTGATCACAGCGAAAATTGTAATGTTGTGCAATCAACTTTCGATGATCGAATGTATTATTAATTTATACAACACCAAATTGTTACGATTTCGCCGAGTGGTTATTCTAATAATTTTATCCGGTTCGATCACTGGATTGTGAATATTAAACTCGCAAAGATTAAATTTCAATTAAATTTATTTCCCACAAATATTACACAAATATTTCACAAATAATTCACTAATATTTATTTTCACTATTATTTTACACAATATTTATCACTACTATTATTTTAACACTTCACTTTCACTATTATTTTTACTTCCCGATATTAACACTTCAAAATTCAAAATTGAACTCTTTCGTAACTCAAATGTCTACACGTATTTATACGACGCAAAGGCTTGTAGAACATTCCATTATTTTTCATCTCTACACTTCTCGAATTTTCGTTGAGTCGTATTTGGTTCGCTCCGCCTATTTCATTATTTCCTTTTATTTTGTTCGTATGTGTAAACATTTGGTTACAGGGTAATCCCTAATGTTATAATTTTCTTTTTAATTTTCACAGGTGACATCTGTGATTCGTGACACTACCCTCCGCCCAAACCTGTACGTCTCGAACAGGATCTAGATCTCTTCCTCTATAGAACGCCAGTCGTTCCAGGTGTACAACCTTGGGTTTTCCTCGTACTCCTCTTTGGATCCTATAGATCACATCATTTATTCTTGTTATGACCTTGTACGGTCCCTCCCATCCAGGTTGTAATTTCTGCGATAACCCTTTCTTACGTTGTGGGTTGTGAAGCCATACCAATTGACCTTCGTCAAATCCTTTATTGTTCGCTCGTACATCATACCGAGCCTTTGTTTTATCACTTGAAAATTTGATTTTCTCTCTGACAAAATCCGTGTATGTTGTTGATCTCCTCTTTCAAGTGGTCAACATATGCTTGTCCACATTTGGCTGATGATGGAGCCGCTCCGAATTTGAGATCGCCTGGCAGTCTTAAATTGTTGCCGGAAAGTATTGTCGCTGGTGTTACTCCTGTTGTGTTATGCACCGCCGATCGATAAGCCATTAAGAACAATGGAATGCCATGATCCCAATTCCGCTGGTTTTTATCCACTGTTTTGGCTATAAACTCCTCCAATGTGGCATTGAAACGCTCCACCATGCCATCAGACTGTGGGTGGAAAGGTGTTGTCCGGGTTTTATTAATTCCCAGTAACTGGCACATCTCCTGGAAGACAACCGATTCAAAATTCCGCCCTTGGTCGGAATGCAGTTCCATTGGTACCCCATAACGGCTTATCCAATTGTATACCACTGCATTGGCGATTGTGGTTGTTTCCTGATTTGGAATCGGGTATACCTCTGGCCACTTACTGAAGTAGTCCATTACTACCAAAACATATTTGTTGACACTATCGCTGGTTGGAAATGGTCCTGCAACATATATGGCAATCCTCTCAAATGGTGCTCCCACATTATATTGTTGCATCGCTCCACGGCTCTTCTTTGCCGGTCCTTTCACGGCCATACATTGGTCACACTTTTGACACCATTCAGCCACAGCCTGTCTACCTCCTGCCCAGTAGAACCTTTCACGTACCTTGGCTAACGTTTTGTTGATTCCTAGGTGGCCTCCGCTTGTTGCTCCGTGGTATTCCTCCAATATTTCCGCCATCCTGATCTTCGGTACCACCACTAACGATTGCTTTGTTTTGCCATCGGAGCTTTCCCATGTTCGTTTGAAGCATCCGTCTTCCATGGTTAAACTATCCCATTGGGCCCAGTAAGCCTTGATAGCTGGGCCTTTATCTGCAATGTCGCTCCATGTAGGACGACGTTCTTCCTCCATGAATTTGATAATCACTGCCAAATCTGGATCCTCTCGTTGCTCTTTGGAGATAACATCGTTGGTCCATTCATCAGCTGGCAACACTTTCATTAGTCTGATGTCGACGATGTTTTCCTTGTTTTCCACCCGTCCGCAATGTTTACAATCCACTCTACATGGTCGTCTTGACAACGCATCCGCATTTCCATGAGCGCTTCCCTTCCGATGTTGGATTTCGTAGACAAAAGTCCCCAATCGCTCAATCCACAGTGCTACTTGTCCTTCGGGATTTTTAAATAGAAGTAGCCATGTCAAGACGCCATGATCCATTCTTAGCAGAAATGATTGGCCATAGAGGTATTTCCGGAAATGTTCTAGACATTTCACTATGGCTAACAATTCTCTTCTTGTTACACAGTAGTTCCGTTCTGGATTCGATAAGATCTTTGAATAATATGCGATGACACGTTCCTGTCCATCGATTTCCTGTGACAACACACCTCCCAAGCCATAATTGTTTGCATCCGTATCCAAAATAAAACGTTTATTCGGAACCGCATACGAAAGCAATGGTGCTGTACATAATCGCGTTAAACTATCCCATTGGGCCCAGTAAGCCTTGATAGCTGGGCCTTTATCTACAATATCACTCCATGTGGGACGATGTTCTTCCTCCATGAATTTGATAATCACTGCCAAATCTGGATCCTCTCGTTGCTCTTTGGAGATAACATCCTTGGTCCATTCATTAGCTGGCAACACTTTCATTAGTCTGATATCAACGATGTTTTCCTTGTTTTCTACCCGTCCGCAATGTTTACAATCCACTCTACATGGTCGTCTTGAAAATGCATCCGCATTTCCATAAGCGCTTCCCTTCCGATGTTGGATTTCGTAAACAAAACTCCCCAATCGCTCAATCAACCGTGCTACTTGTCCTTCGGGATTTTTAAACTGAAGTAGCCATGTCAAGGCGCCATGATCCGTTCTTAGCAGAAATGATTGGCCATAGAGGTATTTCCGGAAATGTTCCACACATTTCACTATGGCCAATAATTCTCTTCTTGTTACACAGTAGTTCCGTTCTGGCTTCGATAAGATCTTTGAATAATATGCGATGACACGTTCCTGTCCATCGATTTCCTGTGACAACACACCTCCCAAGCTATAATTGCTTGCATCCGTATCCAAAATAAAACGTTTATTCGGAACCGGATACGAAAGCAATGGTGCTGTACATAATCGCTGCTTCAGTTCATTGAACGCTTCCTCGTGTTCATCACTCCATTGGAACGGCTTGTTCTTCTGTGTCAGCTCGTGTAAACTTCTTGCGATGTTGGCAAATCCTGGCACAAATCGTCGATAGTATGTGCATAGTCCGAGGAAACTCCTTAGTTCATGTAAATTCTGCGGTCTTGGCCAATCCTTTACGGCGGAGATCTTGTCTTCATCTGTATGAATGCCGCTTGTTGTTATTTTGTGTCCCAAATATTTTACTTCATCCCGGAACAATACACATTTCTTCGGACTTAACTTCAATCCAGCTGATTGGATTCTTTCGAATACTTCCTCTAGATTTCGTAGATGCTCGTTGAAGTCCTTTCCCATAACGATGATATCGTCCAAATATACCAGGCATGTTTTCCAGTGGAGTCCTTTAAGTACGCGTTCCATTAGCCGTTCGAAAGTCGCAGGGGCGTTACAAAGTCCAAATGGCATGACATTGAATTGCCATAATCCATTGCCCACACTGAACGCAGTCTTTTCCTTATCTTCGTCTGCGACCTCCACTTGCCAATAGCTGCTCTGCAAATCCAATGTTGAAAACATCCGTGCTCCTGCCAATGTATCCAGTGTGTCGTCGATCCTTGGTAACGGGTAACTATCCTTTTTGGTAACTGTGTTGAGCTTCCGATAATCAACGCAGAATCGCATGCTTCCATCCTTCTTTTCCACCAATACTACGGGTGAACTCCATGGACCCGTTGACTGCTCAATTACTCCCGATGTTTGCATATCAGCTACCATCTTATCCACTTCTGCTTGTTTAGCCAATGGCAACCTTCTTGGCGCTTGTCGAATTGGTGTTGATATTCCTGTGTCGATCCGGTGTTTAACCATATTGGTTCTGCCATTATCTTCTGGTGCCCCACAGAAAATGGACATGTGTTTCTGGAGCAACGTCTTTGCTGCTTGCTTTTCCTCAGATGTTTATTGTTCCGTCCATTTCTGTGTTAGTTCCTCCGCTATTTTTCGTTGCCTTTGATCCTTGGCTTTTACACACGGATTCGTCTCCTTGCATTTTATAATGGTGGATACTTCCTCACCTCGGCCGATGATAGTTCCCTTTTTGATTGTTTTTGTCACATCCGATAAATTAAGAGCCCTTATCGGAACTCTAAAGTCACAATCCGGTTTCACCAAAGCTTTTCCGATGATAATGTCTTTGGTCTGTAGTTTGTCACTGTTGGCCTCCACAACCCACAACCCTTGTGTTCCAGGACCTCCATCCAATTTCCCCCAGACAACCGTTTCCGAGTGTGGTGGTAGCTTCGTCCGATGATCCAATGTTATCCTCCTTACGATTGGCTCCTTCCCGTTGTTCAGTTGCAAAGGCAGTTCGACATTACCGTAGCTCAATGTTCCCCGTCCAAAATCCAATACGAATCCATTTCGCTTCATGAATTCCATTTCCAGGATGACCTCATCCACAATATCCGCAACCAGAACTTCATGTCGAAAACTGTTGTTCCCGATTCGTATTGTCACCTTCTTCTTTCCTTTGATAGCTGCACTGTCGCCTGTCGCCGTTTGTAACTTGAACCCTTCCATAGGCTCAACTCCATCCGTGATAAAATCCGGCCGCACAATCGTTCTCGTTGCTCCGGTGTCCAATGTTATCAAACTGGATCGTCCCTCTACTTCGCCTTTCACCATCAAGCTATCACCACCTTTTGCCAATCTGGAAATGGGGATGAAGGTTATGGAGCATTTGGTTGTAGGAGTCAGCCTTTGCTCCTCAAAGCTGACTCTTACTCGTTTAACGCCTTCGTTGTTGTTTGGCGTTCCTCCTCGGCTGCTGCTTTTCTTTCCTCCGGTGGCCTTCGGTACATCGGCGATGGTGTTCTCGCCCGTTTGCGCCTTATCTCCCAGCATTCCCGTGAGATGTGTCCTATTTTGTCACAAACCCAACATCTGATTTTACTAGTCCCATCCCGGAATCTCGTTGTCCGCCAGTTATCTGCTGGTTTGATGTTATTGCCCTGTTTGTGACTGATTGCTGGTTCCACTTCGACACGACGTACCTTGACTGCTGGTTTGATGATGTTGTTTGCAGTCTCATTGGTTAGTGCACACGCGATGGTTTCCGCAAACGTTGCTTTTGGAGACAACACAACAGCACGTCTCGTATCCGGATCCCGTATTCCATCTGTGAAGGCGTCGATCTTAATACGCTCTGTGTATTCACCTGCCATGTTGTAGTGAGCGAGGTGCACTAGTCGCTCTATATCAGCCGCATACTCCTGGAGCGTCTCTCCAACCCGCTGACATCGTCCCTTCAACTCCGCATACGATGTAGCTCCAGTCGATGGTCACCTCCATATTTACGCTCCAACGCCAACATGATTTTCCCGTAGTCTTCCCGTTCGTATTCCGGCACAATTTGCAATAGTTCCGCAGCACTGCCTTTTAACGCCACAATTAATGCTGCCACACGATCCTGCTCGCACCAACCATTCCTTGTGGCCGCCATTTCAAACTGGAGTTTGAAGATGTTGAATGGTGTAGTTCCGTCGAACGTTGGTGGCTTCAATTTTATAGAGCTGGTTGGTCGAGTAACTCGAGCACTGCCGTTGGTTTTGAGATCCATTAGCTCCTTTTCAATCTTCATGAATCGTTGGTCGGCCACCTCCAATTGCTGATCCATTTCGATTTTGATGGTGTCAACTTTTGTGTTTAATGTAACGGAAAGCTCTCGAAACTTCTCGTTGACACATTTTTCTTTTTGCTCCAACCGTTCGATGATGCTCTCTTGTCCTGTTCTCATGCTTTCTTGATCGGCACGCATCTGTTCCTTCAGGTCACTCTTTAATTGATCTTGGCCGGTAATCATATCGGTTTTTAGCCCACCGATCATCTGCTCCTGCTTGGCTATCATTTGTTGCGTTTGAAGTTGCATTTGTTGCATAGCTGCCAACAATTGTCCCATGTCAAAACCTCCAGATGTTGTTGGAGTAGTTTCTTTAACGACGACATTCTGATCTTCCGCTCTGGTCGTTGACTCTGTTGTCACTTCAACCGCTTGCACCTCGGTTGAATCCGGTGCCCCAAAATTAAACTCATGTTGATCTGGGTCAACATTTTCATCCAACAAAGCTGTACGGAGTCTCAACTGCAACTCATTTCGGTTGCCCGCAGTTGGTAGATTCCGTAGACCCAACTCCTTCTTTAAATCTGCCACTTTTAAGTCCAATAATTTCATCTTGGATATTCACAATCCCACCGCTGTCACCAATTGTTACGATTTCGCCGAGTGGTTATTCAAATAATTTTATCCGGTTCGATCACTGGATTGTGAATATTAAACTCGCAAAGATTAAATTTCAATTAAATTTATTTCCCACAAATATTACACAAATATTTCACAAATAATTCACTAATATTTATTTTCACTATTATTTTACACAATATTTATCACTACTATTATTTTAACACTTCACAAATAATTCTCCGTACTGCTTTGTTGGATGATAATGTTGACCCAGATCAACATGAGTTTAATTTTGGGGCACCGGATTCAACCGAGGTACAAGCGGTTGAAGTAACTACAGAATCAACTACCAAAACGGAAGAAGATCAGAATGTCGTAGTTAAAGAAACTACTCCAACAACATCTGGAGGTTTAGATATGGGACAATTGTTGGCAGCTATGCAACAAATGCAACTCCAGACGCAACAAATGATAGCCAAGCAAGAGCAGATGATCGGAGGGCTCAAAACCGATATAACAAGCGGTCAAGAAAGATTGGAGGAGCAAATGTGAGGTGATCAGGAAAAATTGATTGAACGAATGGATCATCACGAGAAGTTTCAGCAAGATTTAATGGCCGAAGTGAACCAACAATTTCTAGGAATGTCCATTAAATTTAACTCCAAACTGGACACGGTTAAAATGGAAATGGATCACAAATTGGACCAACAAATCGAGGTGACCGACCAACGATTCATGAAGATCGAACAAGAGCTAATGGATCTCAAAACCAACGGCAGCACTCAAATTGCTCGACCAACCAGTTCTATAAAATTGAAGCCACCAACGTTCGACGGAACTACACCATACAATATCTTCAAACTCCAGTTTGAAATGGCGGCTACCACGAACGGTTGGTGTGAAAAGGAGTTGAAGGGACGATGTCAGCGGATTGGAGAGACGCTCCAGGAGTATGCGGCTGATATAGTGCGGTTAGTGCACCTCGCCCACTACAACATGGCAGAAGAATACACAGAGCGGATCAAGATCGACGCTTTCACCGATGGTATACGGGATCCCGATACGAGACGTGCAGTTGTATTGTCTCCAAAAGCAACGTTTGCGGAAACCATCGCGTGTGCACTAACCATCGAGACTGCAAACAACATCATCAAACCAGCAGTCAAGGTACGTCGTGTGGAAGTGGAACCAGCAATCAGTCACAAACAGGGCAATAACATCAAACCATCAGATAACTGGCGGACAACGATATTCCGGGAAGGAACTAGTAAAATCAGATGTTTGGTTTGTGATAAAATAGGACACATCTCAAGGAAATGCTGGGAGATAAAGCGCAAACGGGCGATAACACCATCGCCGATGTACCGAAGGTCACCGGAGGAAAGAAAACCAGCAGCCGAGGAGGAACGCTATAAACAACAACGAAGGCGTTAAACGAGTAAGAGTCAGCTTTGAGGAGCAAAAGCTGACTCCCACAACCAAATGCTCCATAACCTTCATCCCCATTTCCAGATTGGCAAAAGGTGGTGATAGCTTGATGGTGCGAGGCGAAGTAGAGGGACGATCCAGTATGATAACATTGGACACCGGAGCAACGAGAACGATTGTGCGGCCGGATTTTATCACGGATGGAGTTGAGTCTATGGGAGGGTTCAAGTTACAAACGGCGACAGGCGACAGTGCAGCTATCAAAGGAAAGAAGGAGGTGGAAATACGAATCGGGAACAACAGTTTTCGACATGAAGTTCAGGTTGCGGATATTATGAATGAGGTCATCCTGGGTATGGACATCATGAAACGAAATGGATTCGTATTGGATTTCGGACGGGGAACATTGAGTTACGGTAATGTCGAACTGCCTTTGCAACTGAACAACGGGAAGGAGCCAATCGTAAGAAGGATAACATTGGATCATCGGACGAAGCTATCACCACACTCGGAAACTGTTGTTTGGGGGAAATTGGATGGAGGTACTGGAACACCACTAAGTAACGGATTATCAAAGAAGATAGAACCTAGATGGGAGGGACCGTACAAGGTCAGAACTAACGACGTGATCTATAGGATCCAAAGAGGAGTACGAGGAAAAACCAAGGTTGTACACCTGGAACGACTGGCGTTCTAAAGAGGAAGAGGTCTGGATCCTGTTCGAGACGAACAGGTTTGGGCGGAGGGTAGTGTCACGAATCACAGATGTCACCTGTGATCATTAAAAAAAAATTATAACAGTAGGGATTACCCTGTAAAAAATGTTTACATAAACGAACAAAATAAAAATAAATAATAAAATAGGCGGAGCGAACCAAATACGACGCAACGAAAATTCGAGAAGTGTAGAGAAGCAAAATAATGGATTGTTCTACAAGCCTTTGTGTCGTATAAATACGTGTAGACATTTGAGTTACGAAACAGTTCAATTTTGAATTTGGAAGTGTTAATATCGGAAAGTGATAAAAAGTGAAAGTGAAGTATTAAAATAATAGTAGTGATAAATATTGTGTAAAATAATAGTGAAAATAAATATTAGTGAATTATTTGTGAAATATTTAAGATAATAATAATAAAGATTAATTATTTGTGAATTAATTTTTGTGGGAATAAATTTAATTGAAATTTAATCTATGCGAGTTTAATATTCACAATCCAGTGATCGAACCGGATAAATAATTTGAATAACCACTCGGCGAAATCGTAACATTATTGTCACGAATCACAGATGTCACCTGTGATATTTAAAAAGAAAATTATAATAGTAGGGATTACCCTGTAACCAAATGTTTACATAAACGAACAAAATAAAAAGAAATATTGAAATAGGCGGAGCGAACCGAATACGACGCAACGAAAATTCGAGAAGTGTAGAGAAGCAAATAGGAATGTTCTACAAGCCTTTGCGTCGTATAAATACGTGTAGACATTTGAGTTACGGAACAGTTCAATTTTGAATTTCGAAGTGTTAATATCGGGAAGTGATAAAAAGTGAAGTGTTAAAATAATAGTAGTGATAATTATTGTGTGAAATAATAGTTAAAATAAATATTTGTGAATTATTAGTGTACCTTTGGTGAGAAATAAATTTAATTGAAATTTAATCTTTGAGTGTTTAATATTCACAATCCAGTGATCGAACCGGATAAAATTATTAGAATAACCACTCGGCGAAATCGTAACAATTGGTGACAGCGGTGGGGTTGTGAATATCCAAGATGAAATTTATGGATTTAAAAGTGGCAGATTTGAAGAAGGAGTTGGGGCTACGGAATCTACCAACTGCGGGCAACCGAAATGAGTTGCAGTTGAGACTCCGTACAGCTTTGTTGGATGAAAATGTTGATCCAGATCAACATGAGTTTAATTTTGGGGTACC
The DNA here is from genome assembly GCA_963932295.1 of Tipula lateralis. NCBI lineage: Eukaryota > Metazoa > Arthropoda > Insecta > Diptera > Tipulidae > Tipula > Tipula lateralis. The sequence continues at coordinate 78,951,246 of OZ010736.1, read as the reverse complement.
GGATTCAACCGAGGTGCAAGCGGTTGAAGTTACTACAGAATCAACGACCAGAGCAGATGAAGTGAATTTCGTTGTTAAAGAAACTACTCCAACAACATTTGGAGGTTTTGATATGTGACAATATGGCCGCAATGCAAACATCGGGAGTAATTGAGCAGTCAACGAGTCCATGGAGTTCACCAGTAGTATTGGTGGAAAAGAAGGATGGAAGCATGCGATTCTGCGTTGATTATCGGAAGCTCAACTCAGTTACCAAAAAGGATAGTTACTCGTCACCAAGGATCGACGATACACTGGATACATTGGCAGGAGCACGGATGTTTTCAACATTAGATTTGCAAAGCGGTTATTGGCAAGTGGAGGTCGCAGACGAAGATAAGGAAAAGACAGCGTTCAGTGTGGACAATGGATTGTGACAATTCAATGTCATGCCATTTGGACTTTGTAACGCCCCTGCGACTTTCGAACGGCTAATGGAACGTGTACTTAAAGGACTCCACTGGAAAACATGCCTGGTATATTTGGACGACATCATTGTTATGGGCAAGGACTTCAATGAACATCTACGTAATCTAGAGGAGGTATTCGAAAGAATCCAAGCAGCTGGATTGAAGTTAAGTCCGAAGAAATGTGTATTGTTCCGGGATGAAGTCAAATATTTGGGACACAAAATAACAACAAGCGGCATTCATACAGATGAAGACAAGATCTCCGCCGTAAAGGATTGGCCAAGACCGCAGAATTTACATGAACTAAGGAGTTTCATCGGACTATGCACATATTATCGACGATTTGTGCCAGGATTTGCCAACATCGCAAGAAGTTTACACGAGCTGACACAGAAGAACAAGCCGTTCCAATGGAGTGATGATTCATGTTCCAACGATTATGCACAGCACCATTGCTTTCGTATCCGGTTCCGAATAAACGTTTTATTTTGGATACGGATGCAAGCAATTATGGCTTGGGAGGAGTGTTGTCACAGGAAATCGATGGACAGGAACGTGTCATTGCATATTATTCAAAGATCTTATCGAAGCCAGAACGGAACTACTGTGTAACAAGAAGAGAATTGTTGGCCATAGTGAAATGTGTGGAACATTTCCGGAAATACCTCTATGGCCAATCATTTCTATTAAGAACGGATCATGGCGCCTTGACATGGCTACTTCAGATTAAAAATTCCGAAGGACAAGTAGCAAGGTGGATTGAGCGATTGGGGAGTTTTGTCTACGAAATCCAACATAGGAAAGGAAGCGCTTATGGAAATGCGGATGCGTTGTCAAGACAACCATGTAGAGTGGATTGTAAACATTGCGGACGGGTGGAAAATAAGGAAAACATCGTCGATATCAGACTAATGAAAGTGTTGCCAGCTGATGAATGGACCAACGATGTTATCTCCAAAGAGCAACGGGAGGATCCAGATTTGGCAGTAATTATCAAATTCATGGAGGAGGAACATCGTCCCACATGGAGTGATATTGCGGATAAAGGCCCAACTATCAAGGCTTATTGGGCCCAATGGGATAGTTTAACCATGGAAGACGGCTGCTTAAAGCGAACATGGGAGAGCTCCGATGGCAAGACAAAGCAATCGTTGGTGGTAGTACCGAGGATCAGGATGGCGGAAATATTGGAGGAATACCACGGAGGAACAAGCGGAGGCCACCTAGGAATCAACAAAACGTTAGCCAAGGTACGTGAAAGGTTCTACTGGGCAGGATGTAGACAAGCAGTGGCTGAATGGTGTCAAAAGTGTGACCAATGTATGGCCGTGAATGGACCGGCAAAGAAGAGCCGTGGAGCGATGCAACAATATAATGTGGGAGCACCATTTGAGAGGATTGCCATAGATGTTGCAGGACCATTTCCAACCAGCGATAGTGGCAACAAATATGTGTTGGTAGTAATGGACTACTTCAGTAAGTGGCCAGAGGTATACCCGATTCCAAATCAGGAAACAACCACAATCGCCAATGCAGTGGTATACAATTGGATAAGCCGTTATGGGGTACCAATGGAACTGCATTCCGACCAAGGGCGGAATTTTGAATCGGTTGTCTTCCAGGAGATGTGCCAGTTACTGGGAATTAATAAAACGCGGACAACACCTTTCCACCCACAGTCTGATGGCATGGTGGAGCGTTTCAATGCCACATTGGAGTCGTTTATAGCCAAAACAGTGGATAAAAACCAGCGGAATTGGGATCAAGGTATTCCATTGTTCTTAATGGCTTATCGATCGGCGGTGCATAACACAACAGGAGTAACACCAGCGACAATACTTTTTGGCAACAATTTAAGACTACCAGGCGATCTCAAATTCGGAGCGGTTCCATCATCAGCCAAATGTGGACAAGCATATGTGGACAACTTGAAAGAGGAGATCAACAACATACACGGGTTTGTCAGGGAGAAAATCAAATTGTCAAGTGATAAAACAAAGGCTCGGTATGATGTACGAGCGAACAATAAAGGTTTTGACGAAGGTCAACTGGTATGGCTTCACAACCCACAACGTAAGAAAGGGTTATCGCAGAAATTACAACCTGGATGGGAGGGACCGTACAAGGTCATAACGAGAATAAATGATGTGATCTATAGGATCCAAAGAGGAGTACGAGGAAAACCCAAGGTTGTACACCTGGAACGACTGGCGTTCTATAGAGGAAGAGATCTAGATCCTGTTCGGGACGAACAGGTTTGGGCGGAGGGTAGTGTCACGAATCACAGATGTCACCTGTGATAATTAAAAAGAAAATTATAATAATAGGGATTACCCTGTAACCAAATGTTTACATAAACGAACAAAATAAAAAGAAATAATGAAATAGGCGGAGCGAACCAAATACGACGCAACGAAAATTCGAGAAGTGTAGAGAAGCAAATAATGGAATGTTCTACAAGCCTTTGCGTCGTATAAATACGTGTAGACATTTGAGTTACGAAACAGTTCAATTTTGAATTTCGAAGTGTTAATATCGGGAAGTGATAAAAAGTGAAGTGTTAAAATAATAGTAGTGATAATTATTGTGTGAAATAATAGTTAAAATAAATATTAGTGAATTATTAGTGTAACTTTGGTGGGAAATAAATTTAATTGAAATTGAATCTTTGCGTGTTTAATATTCACAATCCAGTGATCGAACCGGATAAAATGATAAGAATAACCACTCGGTGAAATCGTAACATTATTGTTACGATTTCGCCGAGTGGTTATTCTAATAATTTATCCGGTTCGATCACTGGATTGTGAATATTAAACTCGCAAAGATCAAATTTCAATTAAATGTATTTCCCACAAATATTACACAAATATTTCACAAATAATTCACTAATATTTATTTTCACTATTATTTTACACAATATTTATCACTATTATTATTTTAACACTTCACTTTCACTATTATTTTCACTTCCCGATATTAACACTTCAAAATTCAAAATTGAACTCATTCGTAACTCAAATGTCTACACGTATTTATACGACGCAAAGGCTTGTAGAACTGTCCATTATTTTCTTCTCTACACTTCTCGAATTTTCTTTGCGTCGTATTTGCTTCGCTCCGCCTATTTCATTATTTCTTTTTATTTTGTTCGTTTATGTAAACATTTGGTTACAGGGTAATCCCTACTGTTATAATTTTCTTTCTAATTATCACAGGTGACATCTGTGATTCGTGACATTATACAAATAAAAAAGAGCCATCTCTCATCCAACATTTGAAGTTTATGTTTCGTTTTCGTAGTTCATACGTCATTCATCTTGTTTTATATATTTTTATACGGCGTTTAGAACCAATTACAACATATACATTGAAAAATTGAATAAATAGGAAGGTTTTTATTTTTATAATAACTATTAAAATAATTCGTATTTATATTAGATTTCTATATATGTTATATAAAAATGTTTGATTTAAATATTGATATAAAAATAATTTTTGTTTTCGGTTTTTTTGATTCGTTAAATTTGAGTCAAAAAACATCAATTTTACATTAGTTCTTATGGAAAGTATCAAAATCTATACCCCTTAAAAAAGCTCAATAAATTTAAAGGGTCTTTGTGTTCTGCTTGTATTATTTAGGATGCTTTGTGAGGATTGACTTTGAGGCGTGACCAACTATTTTCCCAAGCAGAACAACTTTTGATCAGGTCATTCACATTTGTAAAATACCTATCCGTAAGGTGGTATTGCAATTGAGGTACCATGTTTCGCATTAATACTTCGATAAGTCGATCCTTAGGGTACGGTGTATGACATTGAAGAGTGAGGCTCCAAACATGTTGGTAAAATTGTGAAAAACTTTCTTTTGGTTGTTGCCGTCGTGTTGAAACACGACTGTTGTCTTATCTCTACGTCTGTTCGACGATCTGTTGTCTTATCTCTACGTCTGTTCGACGATCTTCAAACTTTTCCAAGAAATTATTTCTCAGTTGGTTCCAGCTAAGGTTGGGATGACTACGTCGGTAACTCCAATATCAATGTAAAGCTGTACCTTTCAACACAAAACTTATTTCATTTAATAAGGATTGTTCTGGAATAGACATAGTATTCGCTAGTGTTTCAACCTGAAGAATGAACAAATCGGCTGGCAATCCACTCAGTGAACCATCAAACGAAATACCTGATTTGGCAAGACTTCGTGACTGGTCGTGATATGGCCTGTTATTTGGGCTAGAGTGTCTTCCACTCGTATTTGGCATGTGGGAAAATCGAAAATCACCCGCTTGAATATTCGGATTAGTACTATGGAGGTGTGAAGTAGGAAAAAAGTTATAATTTGCTACGTTGTTTGGACCTGGAATATAAGTGCTAATAGGGTTTGGATTTATACCGAGATTGGAGGATGTGGTTTTTACTATTTCAAATTTAGTTTGTAACTCGCGTTGTTGAGCCGCTAATGTACAAATTTTAAATTTAGTTTGTAACTCGCATTGTTGAGCCGCTAATGTACCTATCTATTTGGGTTGATAATTGCTGCATTTGCGCTACTAGTGTCTGAGCTATGATATTCGAATCGGAAAAGTTCACATTCTTATTGGATTTTTCCGTGTATTGAACTGCATCTTTTGGGTCTGATGACTTTTGATTTTGAGTTGAAGACATTTCCTGAGACGGTTCTGCCTTGCTCAAATCACCCGATGCTTCACCATATGAAGTACTACTTGCTGTAGACGCAATCCCCACGAGTTTCGCACATTCAATTGACTTATCGAGGTCCTCGTTATACAACATATGCTTTTCTAAACTAATAATTAACTCGTTGCACGATTTTAAACTTGCACTTGCCTGTATCTCATAAGTCGGAGAAGATGATGCACGCTCCAAGCGACCTTGGGTGTGCAACAAACGTGATTGAATTTGCGATATTTCTTGATCTAAATCATTTGCTGATATTTTGTCAAGATTTAAGATTTGATTTTGTAAAAATTTTCATTTTGCGCGACAGGATTCAATTTCAGAATCTGGTTTTTTGCTAGCTCTATGCGTCATTTTTTTAGGTTTCTCTATAGAGCCTTCAAATTCAGCGAGCAAAATTTGTTCAAGTTTTTGTAACGCTTGGGGATCATCGGGAGAAATTTTTCGAAGATCAAATTCGATTTGTATCTCGTCTGGTTTTAGTAAATTTGGATTCATTATTGACGAGAAGAGAAAAAGAAAAAAAAATATAGAAAATTCAAAAGACACTATAAATATAATAAATGATTAATTAATTAAAAAAAAAGATACGAAAAGAAAATAGTTAAAAAAAAATTGTAATAATAATAATTAGGAGGATAGAAAGTTTGATAATGGCGCAGTATGGAAATTCAGATGAAGAAAGTTCTTATGAGTAACAACAAAACAAAAATAATTTGATATTGATTACTATAATTTCAATATAAAAAAATCAAACAAAAACCAAAAATTTCGATAGATAATATTGGGAATAGGATTGAAATAAGACGGAAACACTAAACATGACGTGATTATGCCTACAAAAGCAACCATCAATACGTGAAACTCAATACTATACTGATACGTATAGCAGATATCAAAACAAAATGTAAATATTAATGATGGTAATTGCAGTACTATTTGTTATAAAACTATGATAATTATTTGCTGAAACTAACTCAATGCTGAAATTGACTCAATAAGCAGAAATAATTTTGTTAGCAATTAATTATCATAAAGTACAAGGTTTATAGAAAGATAATAATTATAATTAATTTATATTCCAATGCAATAAATACAGAAAAAAAAAATTGTTTTAAAGATTAATTCGGTGATTCTGGACAAATACCTATTCAAAATATGCTTAAGCGCAGAGCTGTATTATGCTTAACGGAATTACTTTACAAAAATGTGATGTAACTCAATACCGAATGCAGAATACATGAACAGTCATCACACCTTAATATAATTAAATTGACCTTGTACTTTAACAAACTCTTATATTTAGATACTGTAAAATTTTCTTTTAAATTATATGTTTTAACATTAAAAAAAATCTATCCGTAAACCTTTGGGCGCCACTGTAACAATCTAACATTTAAAATGCTGGATTGTTAGCAGATATTACTGTGTTATATCTAATCTTGGTGCGGGTTTCTTCTGCCGGCTATGTCTCGTCAGTGTGGTCGTGGATGTTACCAAGAACACAGTAATCTTGAATAAACCGTTAATTAAACTGAACTATACTGCTTATAATCACCTCATGCAAAATAAGTTATTCCCGTTCAAATTTCAATCCTATTTCCCGTAATACGATTTTAAATACCCATATGGTAAGACATTAAGAAATGAAACATATACATGTTTTTCACTTTAATAATATAAATAGAAATTAAATAATAAAAAAAATTATGAACTTAAAGAACTTAAAGCTACATAAATGGCCTAAATCTACGTTTAATAAAATGGTTAGTATTTTAATTGTTACCTATGTATATTGTTTTGATGAAACTAGATCATCGGTTACACCCAGCTGGAATCGAGGTTTTGTCAGACAAATGTGATGACATTCGCAATCAACATAATTATAATCTTTATTGAAATTATTATTTAATTATTTTATTGACTCAACTGGAAAGTTGAGTCGATTTTATTTATTACAATTTATATTTTATTTATTACATAAAAGATTACAATTTATTTATTTTTCTTTAACAAAAATATGTTGTTACGTGTTATACGGATTTAAAAATACAATTCCACCGTTTTTAGTTTTTTACTCTACTTTATACGTTTTTCTTTAGGTAAAAAATGTGGTGTCGGATTTATTGTCACACGCTCTGCATATGCGAAAACAGTATGCATATGCAATTTTATAATTGACTTAGAATTTGTTGTCAACGTGCATATCGTATATCTTTGGATTTGTTGATGCCGCAGAATCGGGTTGTTGATCCATTCGCTTATCCGTGTAATGTAACATCTCCCCTCTAAGATGGATGTCGGGATTTTTATTGAATTTTGACAGACATACAGGGAATAAAATTTGTCTAAATTTAAAGATAAATGAACAAATTATTATTCAATCAAATAAAAATTTGATATTATAAGTTCAAAAAATATTCCTTATAGTGGATTATAAAGTTATAGTTATTTCCTTATAGTGTATTTAGTTCATGATAAATACTGAAGATGGCAACTTGATTGCCGAAATATAATTATAATATAAAAAATAAAAATCCACTATAAGGAATATTTTTTGAACTTATAATATCAAATTTTTATTTGATTGAATTTAAAAGTGGAATAAGTCACACATTAGAGAAATTCTTAATATGAATTTCAACAAATTATTATTATTATTATAATAGTTAATGTCAATGAAGTATGCCCCGTGAAGTTATGAAGATGCGAATTATGATATTTTAAATGTAGCCCTTGTATGTCGGTTGTCCAATTATGTATGGTGTGTAGATTAATTTCTGGTAATACACTTTGCGTGTGAACATCGTTCCATGGCAATTGCTTAAAGATGTTATTAGATTTTGTTTCATCTACCTGTAGAATTTGTTCGTTAATTTGGACAAAACAAGATCTTAACGTAATGATCGATTGATTTATTTTATTCGTGCTTCTCGTGCAGTTTGAAGAGAATTCTTGTGTAGTTCCTCCGGGTGATATGAAAAAATTAGTTTCGTCTATGTTTGATATAATGACATCAGATTTTATGGTTGTGAAGTTACAAATGGCTTTTTGTAGGCTAACAATTGCTGGTGCGCAAGTATTAGTTATTGGTAAAAGTTTCTCTTCTTCGCAATAGTATGTTCCATATATAGCTTGACATGTGTCTAGTGATTGGTATTTATACTGATAGGAATTAAGGAATATAAATTTAGGAGGAATAGGAAATATAATTTTATTATCAACTGGAATGGGGATTATTTTATAAAGTTGAAATGTAGAATTTTGAAATTTGGGGCTGTTTATTAGAAATATTAATTGTTTATCTTTGTTTATTAAACCTTTTATTTCTAATAAGTTCAAAATTGCGGTGTCGTGAGGAATTAAAATATTATTTTCGTTCAACATATCTTTAATATATTGCATTTCGTTATCGTTTAGCAGATGTCTAGATATAATTTGATTTTTTGAAAAGCTTATAATGTCCAATAGGTCTTCCAAATGTTGATTTAAATTGTCTATAGTATATTCTAATCTGTATAATTGTTGATCATAGACCATGAGACTAGCGAATTCGCTAAGTTTTCCTATGGTTTTATGGATTGTTGTATTAATCATTTTTAAGTTGATTTCTAAATTGGTTTTCAAGTCGTCTATACGGGTTATCATTTGTTGGTTAATCATTACTTGTTTATTATTGTTTTGCTGAAGTTTGTCCTGATTCTGTTGAAGTTCGTAAAGTGCGTTTTGAATGTCTTCTAGGTCTCGATTGTCCAAATTCCCAGTTATGTCCATAATTAATGTTCCAACTCCGTTGAATAGTCCTCTTTTAACTCTGTTTGGTAGAATATCGTTTAAATTCCGTTGGCTTTTGTCTATTTTTGCTGATATAATTATTAATTTATTATCAAGTATGCGTCTGCTATCAAGTCCCATTTGTTCTTTTATCGTTTTTAGTATGTCTTGCGATTGTGAAATTGTATGTTGATAAGGTGTTAGTGATAGTATGTGTATTAGTTTTCGGTGTGAATTACGTAGATGTACTGGTCCCTGATACACTGGAATTAGTCCCTTGCTGTCCAGTAGTGGAGTTATTATTAACTCCTGCCCTAAGGTTCCTGTGAACCTGAAAAACATTTTTTATTTTATTTTGTGTACTTTACCAATGTTGGTTAGTAATAAAGGACTATTTTTTATGTTTTCTGTAACTATTTCTTTTCTAAATTGGGGTTTCATTTTCCCTCTTCTACGTTTCTTAACGTACACTACAGTATTTATTGGTATGTCAATGATTTTTTTCATGTTCCCGTTTAGTTTACTTATTAGTTTTTCTTTTCTCTCTTGAGTTTTCTCATGTAAGTTAGCGTATATTTGTTCAAAGGTGTTTCTATGTTCCTGTGCATATTCTAGTTCTGTACCGAATTCGGGCGTATTCTTATAATAGTGTCCATTAAGTAATTGGAATGGTGTCATTCCAGTTGAACTATGAATAGAATTATTATAGGCTATAATAGCTGATTGCATGATACTCTTAATTTCTTCCTCAGGGTTTAGTAGTTTTATAATCGAGCAGAGTTCTTTCAAAGTTGAATGAAATCTTTCTACGGGTTAATTGCCCGTAGAATTGTATGGTGTAGTGGCGTGAAGAATAATGTTATATTTCTGTGTCAAGTCTTGTACGATTTTGGGTACACAAAGTTCGTTATTCGCAACTATTTTAGTGGGTATTCCATGTGTTCCTATATATGTTTTTATCGCGTCTTTGATGGCGTTACCTGTTTTTTCCGTTAAAAAGTATGCGGTTCCATGTTTGGTGAATTTATCAATTATTGTCAAAAATGTTATGTTGTTTAGTAAAAAGATGTCTGTGTGTATAATTTCTAAGGGTCTCTTGGGTGTCTCTGTTACCGTAAGTTCTATATTAGGTGGATTTCGGTCGTATTTGATCTTTAGGCAGGAATCGCACTACGCTACATATTGTCGTACTTTATCTTTTAGGTATGGAAAATAAAATTGAGTTTTTATTTGAGCATAATTCTCACTTGTTCCGCGGTGTTCATTCATGTCGTGGATCTCTCCTATTTTCCGTTTTTGTTCTTCAGGCTCAATAATATCTATTAAGAATATTTTCGATCTAACTAGGTTTACTTTGGGATTGGTTTTACGCGGTTTGCGGTTTATCAAGTGCTTGTACAGTTTTAATACCTCTTTGAATATTTCGTCGGTTGTGAATATACAGGTTAATTGTCTTTTCTTACCGAATAGTTCTTGTAGAATTTTTTCAATTTTCTTGATGTTATTCTTTATGGATGGTAATTCCAATGTTATTCTGAGCTTATTTCCGAATAGAGTTTGCCTTCTCATTACAGGGTGGTTGACTTGGTCAGAAACGTGTAATATAAATTGTTTGTTGAATGTATTGATACTATTTTTAGTCTCGGGAATTAGGTTGTCTGGGGTCGACAGAATATTAGCAGTATCTTCACTAGAAGAAGAAGTGTCAAATTGGTGGATTTCAATTCGAGATAATGCATCAGCGTTTGCATTTAACGTTCCTTTTTATAGGTTATCTCGTAATCGAACTCCTCGAGTTTTAATCTCCATTTTACGAGTTTGGAATTTGGTTCTTTCAACGAAAACAACCAAGTAAGAGGTTTATGATCGGTGACGATCATAAATTTTCTTCCAAAAAGATAGGGACGAAAATATTTGGTAGCCCACACGATGGCTAAAAGCTCTTTCTCGATGGTTGAGTAATTCTGCTCAGGTACCGTTAAGGTTCTACTGGCATAGCATATTGGTAAATCCTTCCCGATTATACCTTGGGACAACACTGCTCCGATGGCAATGTTAGATGCATCAGTGGTTAGAATGAACTTTTGTGAAAAGTCGGGATATTGTAGAAGGGGTTCATTAGATAATATTTCCTTTGCTTTTTCAAAGGACTGAATATATTCTGGGTCATTGATATTTATTGTTTCGGATTTTCGTAGGCATCTGGTCATTGGTTTAGTTAAAGCTGCAAAATTCTTGATGAATTTCCTATAATATCCTAATAACCCTAAAAAACTTTTGATCTGTTTTTCGGTTGAAGGTATAGGATAATTTTTAATAGCTTTAATTTTGTCGGGGTTAGGTTTAACCCCTTCAGGTGTAATTATATGACCTAGGAAAACCACTTCCCAATGCATGAACTCAGATTTATCAAGTTGTACTTTGAGGTTGGCTTTCTCCAATCTTCGGAAAACCTTTTCTAGACTTTCGATATGTTCTTGTAGTGATGTGGAAAATATAATTATATCATCCATATAACACAAGCATATCGTACCTTGTAATGGACCTAACACATTATCCATTACCCGCTTAATGGTTGAAGGGGCATTTTTCAACCCGAAGGGCATGCGAATAAATTCGTAATGTCCTAATTCGACACTGAACGCGGTTTTAGCTCCATCTTTGGGATTCACCTCTATCTGATGAAATCCGGAGGCTAAGTCCAGAGTTGTAAAATACTGACATTTGCCCAATTTGTCTAAAATGTCGGTAATGTTTGGGATAGGATATTTATCGCCTATAGTCTTCTCATTTAATTTGCGATAATCAATAACCATTCTCCATTTTGTTTTTCCCGAAGCATCCGCTTTCTTCGGCACAATCCAGATAAGAGAGCTCCAAGGTGAATAAGAAGCTTTTATAACGCCTTGAATTAACATTTTATTCACTTGGTCTTCAACTTCCTTTTTGTGGATAAATGGGTATCTATATGTTTTGGTAAATATGGGTTTGTCGTCCGTTAAATCTATATTATGTTTTATTTCGTTGGTAAAAGTTAGATCTTGATTATCCTTGTGGAATATGTGATCATACTTTCTACATAGGGTTTTAATTGCTTTTGTTTCTTCTGGGTTTAAATGATTTATCCTAATTAGTTAGTCTATTGTATGCTCACTCGAAACGGAGTGGCAGAAATTTACATCGTAGAGATCTAAATGCTGCTGTAAGGGTTTTCCTTCTAGTGGGTGTTCTATAAGGAAGGTTTAAAATTTGGGGGAGTAGTTGACAACTTCGGTAGAAATAAAATGGTTTTTACTGTTGTAAATTCCTTCAGGGATTATTAAGCCGTTTGGTAGAGAAAAAGGTTTTAAATATATATCTCCTTGTTTCGTGGTTACAGGTATTTCTACAAGTTTTTTGCTTCTTGGGGAGATTATGTGTTGTTTAGAAATGAGGTTGAATTTATAATTGATGGGGACTTTTGTTATGGGAGTTATGAACAATGATTTCGTTAAACTGATCTCGGCGTTTATTTGATTCATTAAATCTACTCCAATTGAACCGTTAAAATAACTATGAAATTTAAATAGTAAGAATTTAAGAGGCTTTTTATTTTGGAATTCGGTAATTACTAGTTCTACTTCTTTATCTAAGTCGGTACTGTTAAATAAAGTGGAAATTCTAACGGGTTTTATTTGAATGGTTTGATTGAGTGGAACTACGTCAGGATCTATAAATGATCTGTTAGCCCCAGTATCTATTAAGAATTTTAAATTTTGTTTGTCGATTGTTAGGTTTAAGTAAGGTAATTTTGTACCTTTTGAGTCAGAATTATTGTTATGGATACCTATGTATCCGGCATCTCTGGTAGGGCTGTAGGAAAATCCTCCTCCTCGATGTCTAGCTCAACTATTGGTTGATTATTGATTGGATCCTCTTTTTCGTCAAATTCCTCGTTATACGGTTCTTCTACTTCATACTGTTCTACATTAAATAACTCTGTGGCTTGTATTTTGGGTGGACCGTATTGCTGAAAGCGATAGGGTTGTTGTTGCGGTTGTTTGTATTTGTCTGTGAAGGACGAAGTATCCATGGGTTCGGGTTTACCCATAATTGGTTTCGGTTGATGGGACGTGAATGGTCTGTGGTTATAATAGGGATTCGGACCTTTATTACTTGGTCTTATTTGGTTAAAATTGGGTTTTGGGTATAAAAGGGGGATTATTTTGGTACCGTTGAGGTATTATATTGTAACGGATGGGTATTGGTGGTCTCGCAGAATTTTGTACTACAGGTTTATATCTTAAGCCTGCGAATGACTGTTCTCTGATACATATTGTTCGTGCGTCGGTTAGGTTTTCTGGTCTCATCGAACGGACATGAGATCCCATTGGCTCTCTTAGTTTGCACGTAAAGATATTTAGGGCCATTTTATCGTACCAAGTACCTTTTTGTGTAGCGGCTAAAGGTTCGTTCACCTTTACCCAGTTTTTCAAGCTATTTAATATGTCGCTTAATTTTGCAAAAAACACTTCTATACTATCACTGCCCTGATGTATGTTATGAAGTTCTTGGATTAACACACTTTCGTCGCGTTTGTCCGCAAAATGTGCGATAAGTTTTTTTTTATTGAGTCCCAACTATTTGGGGTGTTATACAATTCTAGAGCATCGTTAGCTTTATCAATTATTCTATCTCTAATGCTGCGTGTTACTATGTTAGGGTACACGGATTCAGCTGGTTCGGCTATTGCAACTATATCATCGATATGTTGGAGAAAACTATATAACCCGGATGTACTGCCGTTATATGTGGGTACATCTTTGATAATTCTAGTAATTTGACTAGTCTTATCTAAGCGTTCTTGTGCCATTTTGGCGAAATGTTTATCTTTTCGATCAATTTTTTTTGAATTATAAAAGGTTTATTCAACTCGGATTTGTAAAAATATATTTGTTTCAGAAATTTTAAGAATAGAGATCACTTTTGGGAAGGGGAATATCAGTATATTTAAAAATCACTTACCAAGTTATTGCAATAAAGATGTCGAAGCGATATATCATCGTCTCTGGTTATTTTACTTCCGAAAATTATCTCTCTTCTTTATTTTCTTTTAGCACTGTTTAGGTATCAACCCCTAGTGGTTTTATTAAATTTATTTTTATTATGGCGAGAAAAGGGTTATCTATGGTAGAGCCAATTTCTCTTCTCGAAAAAAAAAATTTTTTTATTGATACGTATTTATTTTCACTAATAACTTTTATTTTTTATCGTTTACACTTTTTATTTATCTATTCGATAGACCGTCGACTAGAAAAATAAACGTAGCACTAAAATTCAATTTACCGTTGAATCAGTTTTCCAATTACTACAATCGATAAACCGTCGATTGTTCACTTTAAAACTTCACTACTTTTATGTGTAAATTTTTGTTTTATTTATTTCTATATTTTTTTTTATATGCTTGGCTTTTATTAACTTGACAATATTTGATTAAAATTTTCTTTAGGGATAAGGTAAGATATTAATATATCTATTTACCAGTATCCTACCGGCTGCGCCAATTATAATCTTTATTGAAATTATTATTTAATTATTTTATTGACTCAACTGGAAAGTTGAGTCGATTTTATTTATTACAATTTATATTTTATTTATTACATAAAAGATTACAATTTATTTATTTTTCTTTAACAAAAATATGTTGTTACGTGTTATACGGATTTAAAAATACAATTCCACCGTTTTTAGTATTTTACTCTACTTTATACGTTTTTCTTTAGGTAAAAAATGTGTTGTCGGATTTATTGTCACACGCTTTGCAAATGCGAAAACAGTATGCATATGCAATTTTATAATTGACTTAGAACTTGTTGTCAACGTGCATATCGTATATCTTTGGATTTGTTGATGCAGCAGAATCGGGTTGTTGATCCATTCGCTTATCCGTGTAATGTAACAACATCCCTACTGCGAATTAATTATGGTTGGTGACTTTATTGCCCACCATAAAGAATGGTTGAATCACAAAAAAAAGAACTGTGCTGGGCGTCAGACGGAGTGGCTTGCTGTTTCGCATGACCTTACGCAGATTGTTAGTGATTCCACATTTGAATGTCAAAATTCTTTAAGTAGTCATATTCTGGATCTCTGTCTTACAACAATTCCGATAACAGTAGAAATGCCTGTCGCAACACCACCAGAATTTAGACAGCAGCCAAGGCGTCTATGGCATTTTAACGAGGCTGACAATGATGGGTAACGGTCATTTTTTCAACATTTCCCGTGGGAGAGCCATTGTTTTTATAACAATCAAATAGACGACGCCGTTTCCAATTTCACCGAAACCGTTCTACATGGAATGAATAAATATATTCCATCATCCTTTTCCAATCCCAATCCTAATTTTAAAATCTTTTCAAAAGAAGCCGCCAAAGCAGCCAGACAAAATAAATCTGCTCACAAGAAATATAAGCGCAACGAAATTTCGTTTGAAGTATATAAGGCCACACGTAACAACTGTAAAAAAATCTGTGCTAAGGAAGCGAAAAGAGCTGACAACAAGAAAGCCGCTAAGGCTTCCGAGTTGAAAATCTCCGATCGCAACTTTTATCAGATGGTCGCATCGGTTGCCAATATTTCCAAAACATCTATTTCAGTATTGAAATGTGCAGATGGTACTTTGGTGGTGGATCCATATTTGCAGGCCGACTTACTGGCAAACGTCTTCACTTCGAACTCGACCTTAGTTGTCCCAGATGGAGTACGCCTCCGTCAATTCCGTATTGTGGTTCCAAAATGGATCCTGTCAACATCTCGGAGGATATTGCTTTCAGGAACCTGAAGACAATGAACATAAAAAAGGCCACTGGACCGGACGGAATTCCTGTTCGAATATTGAAGGAGTTTGCCAGTGACTTGGCTCCAATATTTAACTAAAATTTTTCTCCTTTCTTATAAGCAAGGTAAATACCCGAACGCCTTGAATAGTGCGATGGTGCAACCGGTTCTTAATCGTGGTTGTGATAAAACTGACCCTTCAAACTACCGGCCAATATCAATTGTGTCAGCCGTGGCTAAAGTTTTTGAGAAATGCATTAACCAACAACTGGTGCATTATCTTGAGATTAATAAAATAATTTCAGATAAACAATATGGCTTCCGTGAAAGCCGCTCCACAACCGATCTCTTGACGTATGTTACAAACAAAAAGAATCTCGCCCTTGAGCACCACGGAGAAGCCTTTGCAATCGCCTTGCAATATATCCAAGGCTTTTGACAAGGTTTGGCATGAGAATTTCATTTGTAAACTTGTGGCATACGGCTTGAATTCGATGACCATAAAGTGGATAAATAGCTTTCTCAAAGACCGAAAGATCAACGTTGTGCTAAATGGGAGATCATCAACGACACACTCCCCAAATTCTTGAGTCCTTTAAGGATCAGTTTTGTCACCAACTTTGTTTTTGTTATACATTAATGACTTGTTGAATAGCACTGTGAACCCTATCCACAGTTTTGCCGATGATGCAACATTGCACTCTTCTATTTCATTCGAGGTCGAGCCTACTCCTTCAGAGTTAAACGGTAAACGGCTGGAAGTTGCTCTTAGCTTAATTCCGATTTAAGTACAATATTTGAGTGGGGAGTTAAAAATCAGGTCAAATTTAACGAGAAAAAAACACAAATATGCACATTCTCGCGTAAAAGAAGTCACAACGAATACCCTTTTGTGGTAAAAGGACACGTTCTCGTGAGTTGTGACTCAATTCGTCTGCTTGGTGTTCAGATTACCAACAATCTAAAATGGAATGAACACATTATCGCATTGGCCAAATCAGCTTCACGTAAACTCGGGTTCCTCAATAGATGCAGACGGTTTTTTAAATCGCATCAGGTTCTCCAAATATGTAAAACCTTTACAAATGACGATTTTTTTACAGAAAATAAATATAAAATATATTGATTCGTAAAAAGTATAATTTTTGTATGTTAGTTTGATAAATTGTAATTTATTTTTATATTTATTTATATAAATTGTAATTTATTTATTTATTATTGTAATGGAATTCATTGATTTATTATAATATTATTTTATTAATAATAAAATATTATACATATATTGATGACGTTTCTAAAAATGGTAAAAACGCTGGAATGATGAAAATATATAAATACATATATAATATATTAAATAATATTATATAAAAAATATACATGTTCCTGTAAAAATGAAAAAAAATCGTGCTAAAATTTTTTTTCTTCATTTGGTTATATGATGTTCGCTCGACCAAGTATTCATTGATAATGGAATATTTTCCACACACACACAACTCTGCCGCACGAAAAAGCGAAATTGACGCGAGAGTGCCAATGTAAAATGGCACACTTACAGAATCCTTTTAACATATTATCATATCGCCATGCGCCTACGCTCCACCTATGTTAACTACAGCGAAATCACGGCGATATATTTTATTTATTCCTCGACGCCAATCGTTGTCGATCTTGTTCTGTTTATACCTAAAGTAATACCAAAGACTATATAAATATACAAAGACGTTCCATTTCATACAAAAAACGAGTAAATTATTTTGGGTACGACCGATTTTAATTTGGGTACGATCGCATCAAAGGAGACTGAAATCCGAACCTTGTTATAGTAGTAAAATAATTGTATGCTTTTGTTTCTCATTTTAAAATTTTTTTGTTTAAGAAGTTGCACTGTAAAACAACAATTTGAAAATGTATACTTTTTTATGTTATTATGAGAAGTCTTTGTAAATTTATAGTTTTTGGTAATACACATGACCAACTATTAAATAACTTAAGGCACAGCCACACCAATGGCAATACATATCTGTACACTCCACACATTTAAAATACAATAAAAAGTATTTTAATTGCAATTAACGATTGGTCACTAAAATAACATAAAAAAGTTTCAAGCGTTATAATAGTGTTTTGAAATATAAAATAGTATCTCATCTAATAGTTTCTTCTAGTTGAAAGCGTATATAATCATTGCGTAGTCAATTTGTAATTCATTGAGCAAATTTTAAAGAATACACACTTAAATATTTCATTTAAGCGGCTTCAGTGTTGCGTTTCTTCCTTCGTCCCTTCAGTCCGAAAATTTTTTAAGCAATTTCATTGGTTGCAAAGACATGTTTTTTTTGTGAATATTTTTCATCAAGTTGGGTTAACTTTATCTTTTGAATGGAACGGAAAGGACGAGAAAGAGAAAAATGCTCTAAAATCTAATGTAAAAATATCATGGAAGATTAATGTCAATAATTAAAATTGTTTAGCTATAGATGGCTGCATAATCGTTTTGAATTTTTTTCTATCAATCATGATATCGAAATTAAAACTATTCAAACTGAATGAAGTAGCGAAGGAAGGAACACAACGCTGACGCCACATTTAGAGTTGCGAAATTGTCATCTAATTGTCATTTCGGGTTTTAATTGACATTTTTAAATGAAAACGACATAAATTTACGTTTTATGTTTAGTGAACCAATTATAAATATCATATGCAATACTACAGTTGTTCTATCTATTGAATAATTAAAGATTTGGGCGGCATCGGTTCCTTTTGTTTATACAGATATCCTAACAAATAAAGAAATAGAAAAAGTATTTGCTTCAAATGTTTTATTGAATTGAGTAATAATAATTATAACCCTTATAGAATAGTTTAACCCGCAAATCTATTAAATGTCACTGTTGAAAATTTTAAAAAAAAAATTCTACTACTAATATATGAAGATTATGTTTATTGAAATATAGGTATAATGTTGATTTATGACTTAAAATAAAATACTCTACAAGGGTTTTAAATATCATTACTAAAACCTTAAGAAATAACACATTTTATGCGAGTGTTTACTTTATTTTCTTGATTTTGTAAGATACCTGTATAAGCAATAAAACCTGATGACGCCCAAATCATTTGTTTTATGTAATTCTGCGCACTTATGAAATAATTAAATAGGAAGTGAAATAGAAAGTAGTCCAAACAACTTATGTAAATAATCGAAAGAAATTCTAAATGAATAGGCGTTTACCTAAATCTAAATATTATTTCACAAAGAACCAACAAAAATATATATTGTTACGATTTCGCCGAGTGGTTATTCTAATAATTTATCCGGTTCGATCACTGGATTGTGAATATAAACTCGCAAAGAGATTAAATTTCAATTAAATTTATTTTCCACAAAAATTACACAATTATTTCACAAATATTTCACTTATATTTATTTTAACTATTATTTTACACAATATTTATCACTACTATTATTTTAACACTTCACTTTTTATCACTTCCCGATATTACCACTTCGAAATTCAAAATTGAACTATCCCGTAACTCAAATGTCTACACCTAATACCTAAGCAAAATAATGGAATGTTCTACAAGCATTTGTGTCGTATAAATAGGTGTAGACATTTGAGTTACGAGACAGTTCAATTTTGAATTTCGAAGTGTTAATATCGGGAAGTGATAAAAAGTGAAGTGTTAAAATAATAGTAGTGATAAATATTGTGTAAAATTATAGTGAAAATAAATATTAGTGAATTATTTGTGAAATATTTGTGTAATTTTTGTGGGAAATAAATTTAATTGAAATTTAATCTTTGCGAGTTTAATATTCACAATCCAGTGATCGAACCGGATAAATTATTAGAATAACCACTTGGCGAAATCGTAACAATATTGTTACGATTTCGCCGAGTGGTTATTCTTATAATTTTATCCGGTTCGATCACTGGATTGTGAATATTAAACTCGCAAAGATTAAATTTTAACTGAATTTATTTCCCACAAAAATTACACAACTATTTCACAAATAATTCACTAATATTTATTTTCACTATTATTTTACAAAATATTTATCACTACTATTATTTTAACACTTCACTTTCACTATTATTTTCACTTCCCGATATTAACACTTCAAAATTCAAAATTGAACTTTTTCGTAACTCAAATGTCTACACGTATTTATACGACGCAAAGGCTTGTAGAACATTCCATTATTTGCTTCTCTACACTTCTCGAATTTTCGTTGCGTCGTATTTGGTTCGCTCCGCCTATTTCATTATTTCTTTTTATTTTGTTCGTTTATGTAAACATTTGGTTACAGGGTAATCCCTACTATTATAATTTTCTTTTTAATTATCACAGGTGACATCTGTGATTCGTGACACTACCCTCCGCCCAAACCTGTTCGTCCCGAACAGGATCTAGATCTCTTCCTCTATAGAACGCCAGTCGTTCCAGGTGTACAACCTTGGGTTTTCCTCGTACTCCTCTTTGGATCCTATAGATCACATCATTTATTCTTGTTATGACCTTGTACGGTCCCTCCCATCCAGGTTGTAATTTTTGCGATAACCCTTTCTTACGTTGTGGGTTGTGAAGCCATACCAATTGTCCCTCGTCAAATCCTTTATTGTTCGCTCGTACATCATACCGAGCCTTTGTTTTATCACTTGACAATTTGATTTTCTCTCTGACAAATTCGTGTATGTTGTTGATCTCCTCTTTCAAGTTGTCCACATATGCTTGTCCACATTTAGCTGATGATGGAACCGCTTCAAATTTGAGATCGCCTGGCAGTCTTAAATTGTTGCCAAAAAGTATTGTCGCTGGTGTTACTCCTGTTGTATTATGCACCGCCGATCGATAAGCCATTAAGAACAATGGAATACCTTGATCCCAATTCCGCTGGTTTTTATCCACTGTTTTGGCTATAAACGACTCCAATGTGGCATTGAAACGCTCCACCATGCCATCAGACTGTGGGTGGAAAGGTGTTGTCCGCGTTTTATTAATTCCCAGTAACTGGCACATCTCCTGGAAGACAACCGATTCAAAATTCCGCCCTTGATCGGAATGCAGTTCCATTGGTACCCCATAACGGCTTATCCAATTGTATACCACTGCATTGGCGATTGTGGTTGTTTCCTGATTTGGAATCGGGTATACTTCTGGCCACTTACTGAAGTAGTCCATTACTACCAACACATATTTGTTGCCACTATCGCTGGTTGGAAATGGTCCTGCCACATCTATGGCAATCCTCTCAAATGGTGCTCCCACATTATATTGTTGCATCGCTCCACGGCTCTTCTTTGCCGGTCCTTTCACGGCCATACATTGGTCACACTTTTGACACCATTCAGCTACTGCCTGTCTACATCCTGCCCAGTAGAACCTTTCACGTACCTTGGCTAACGTTTTGTTAATTCCTAGGTGGCCTCCGCTTGTTCCTCCGTGGTATTCCTCCAATATTTCCGCCATCCTGATCCTCGGTACCACTACCAACGATTGCTTTGTCTTGCCATCGGAGCTTTCCCATGTTCGCTTTAAGCAGCCGTCTTCCATTTTTAAACTATCCCATTGGGCCCAATAAGCCTTGATAGTTGGGCCTTTATCCGCAATATCACTCCATGTGGGACGATGTTCTTCCTCCATGAATTTGATAATTACTGCCAAATCTGGATCCTCCCGTTGCTCTTTGGAGATAACATCGTTGGTCCATTCATCAGCTGGCAACACTTTCATTAGTCTGATATCGACGATGTTTTCTTTGTTTTCCACCCGTCCGCAATGTTTACAATCCACTCTACATGGTCGTCTTGACAACGCATCCGCATTTCCATGAGCGCTTCCTTTCCTATGTTGGATTTCGTAGACAAAACTCCCCAATCGCTCAATCCACCTTGCTACTTGTCCTTCGGGATTTTTAAATTGAAGTAACCATGTCAAGGCGCCATGATCCGTTCTTAATAGAAATGATTGGCCATAGAGGTATTTCCGGAAATGTTCCACACATTTCACTATGGCCAACAATTCTCTTCTTGTTACACAGTAGTTCCGTTCTGGCTTCGATAAGATCTTTGAATAATATGCGATGACACGTTCCTGTCCATCGATTTCCTGTGACAACACTCCTCCCAAGCCATA
Source organism: Tipula lateralis (assembly GCA_963932295.1). Lineage (NCBI taxonomy): Eukaryota > Metazoa > Arthropoda > Insecta > Diptera > Tipulidae > Tipula > Tipula lateralis. The sequence goes on along the minus strand of OZ010736.1, from coordinate 78,929,365 downwards.
ATTGCTTGCATCCGTATCCAAAATAAAACGTTTATTCGGAACCGGATACGAAAGCAATGGTGCTGTGCATAATCGTTGCTTCAGTTCGTTGAATGCTTCCTCGTGTTCATCACTCCATTGGAACGGCTTGTTCTTCTGTGTCAGCTCGTGTAAACTTCTTGCGATGTTGGCAGATCCTGGCACAAATCGTCGATAATATGTGCATAGTCCGATGAAACTCCTTAGTTCATGTAAATTCTGCGGTCTTGGCCAATCCTTTACGGCGGAGATCTTGTCTTCATCTGTATGAATGCCGCTTGTTGTTATTTTGTGTCCCAAATATTTTACTTCATCCCGGAACAATACACATTTCTTCGGACTTAACTTCAATCCAGCTGCTTGGATTCTTTCGAATACTTCCTCTAGATTACGTAGGTGCTCGTTGAAGTCCTTTCCCATAACGATGATGTCGTCCAAATAAACCAGGCATGTTTTCCAGTGTAGTCCTTTTAGTACGCGTTCCATTAGCCGTTCGAAGGTTGCAGGGGCGTTACAAAGTCCAAATGGCATGACATTGAATTGCCATAATCCATTGCCCACACTGAACGCTGTCTTTTCCTTATCTTCGTCTGCGACCTCCACTTGCCAATAACCGCTCTGCAAATCCAATGTTGAAAACATCCGTGCTCCTGCCAATGTATCCAGTGTGTCGTCGATCCTTGGTAACGGGTAACTATCCTTTTTGGTAACTGTGTTGAGCTTCCGATAATCAACGCAGAATCTCATGCTTCCATCCTTCTTTTCCACCAATACTACGGGTGAACTCCATGGACTCGTTGACTGCTCAATTACTCCCGATGTTTGCATATCAGTTACCATTTTATCCACCTCTGCTTGTTTAGCCAATGGTAACCTTCTCGGCGCTTGTCGAATTGGTGTTGATGCTCCTGTGTCGATCCGGTGTTTAACCATATTTGTTCTGCCATTATCTTCCGGTGCACCACAGAAAATGGACATATATTTTTGAAGCAACTCCTTTGCTGCTTGTTTTTCTTTTGGCGTTAATTGTTCCGTCCATTTCTGTGTTAGTTCCTCCGTTATTTTCCGTTGTCGTTGGTCCTTGGCCTTTACACACGGATTCGCCTCCTCGCATTTTATAATGGTGGATACTTCCTCTCCTCGGCCGATGATAGTTCCCTTTTTAATTGTTTTTGTCACATCCGATAAATTAAGAGCCCGTATCGGAACTCTAAAGTCACAATCCCGTTTAACCAAAGCTTTTCCGATGATAATTTCTTTGGTTTGTAGCTCGTCCCTGTTGGCTTCCACAGCCCACAACCCTTGTGTTCCAGGACCTCCATCCAATTTCCCCCAAACAACCGTTTCCGAGTGTGGTGGTAGCTTCATCCGATGATCCAATGTTATCCTCCTTACGACTGGCTCCTTCCCGTTGTTTAGTTGCGGAGGCAGTTCGACATTACCGTAGCTTAATGTTCCCCGTCCGACATCCAATACGAATCCATTTCGCTTCATGAAGTCCATTCCCAGGATGACCTCATCCACAATATCCGCAACCAGAACTTCATGTCGAAAACTGTTGTTCCCGATTCGAATTGTAACCTCCTTCTTTCCTTTGATAGCCGCACTGTCGCCTGTCGCCGTTTGTAACTTGAACCCTTTCATCGTCCGAACTCCATTCGTGATGAAATCCGGCCGCACAATCGTTCTCGTTGCTCCAGTGTCCAACGTTATCATACTGGATCGACCCTCTACTTCGCCTCGCACCATCAAGCTATCACCACCTTTTGCCAATCTGGAAATGGGGATGAAGGTTATGGAGCATTTGGTTGTGGGAGTCAGCTTTTGCTTCTCAAAGCTGACTCTTACTCGTTTAACGCCTTCGTTGTTGTTTGGCGTTCCTCCTCGGCTGCTGCTTTTCTTTCCTCCGGTGGCCTTCGGTACATCGGCGATGGTGTTCTCGCCCGTTTGCGCCTAATTTCCCAGCATTCCCTCGAGATGTGTCCTATTTTGTCACAAACCCAACATCTGATTTTACTAGTTCCATCCCGGAATCTCGTTGTCCGCCAGTTATCTGTTGGTTTGATGTTATTGCCCTGTTTGTGACTGATTGCTGGTTCCACTTCCACACGACGTACCTTGACTGCTGGTTTGATGATGTTGTTTGCAGTCTCGTTGGTTAGGGCACACGCGATGGTTTCCGCAAACGTTGCTTTTGGAGACAATACAACTGCACGTCTCGTATCGGGATCCCGTATACCATCGGTGAAAGCGTCGATCTTGATCCGCTCTGTATATTCTCCTGCCATGTTGTAGTAAGCGAGGTGCACTAACCGCTCTATATCAGCCGCATACTCCTGGAGCGTCTCTCCAACCCGCTGACATCGTCCCTTCAACTCCATACGATGTAGCTCCCGTCGATGATCTCCTCCATATTTGCGCTCCAAAGCCAACATTATTTTTCCGTAGTCTTCCCGTTCGTATTCCGGCACAATTTGTAGGAGCTCCGCAGCACTACCTTTTAGCGCCACGATTAATGCTGCTACCCGATCCTCTTCGCACCAACCGTTCCTTGTGGCCGCCATTTCAAACTGGAGTTTGAAGATGTTGAATGGTTCCGTCAAATGTTGGTGGCTTCAATTTAATCGAGCTGGTTGGTCGGGCAATTTGAGCGCTGCCGTTGGTTTTGAGATCCATTAGCTCTTGTTCGATCTTCATTATTCGTTGGTCTGCCGTTTCAAGCTGTTGATCTATCTCGATTTTGAAGGTGTCGACTTTGGTGTTAAATGACGTAGCCATTTCATTATTTCTTTTATTTTGTTCGTTTATGTAAACATTTGGTTACAGGGTAATCCCTACTATTATAATTTTCTTTTTAATTATCACAGGTGACATCTGTGATTCGTGACAATATTTACTAAGATTCCAATGCGACCGCGCACTAATTTTATTTATTTACACTTTCTCTTGATAAATTTCTTACACTTAAACTTATATTTAAATATACAAATATATTTGAACTATAAATAAATTTAATTTAAAAATATAATTTAAGTACTTACAAATTAATTATTTTAAAATCACACTGCAAACCATCAAAATAAACATAAATTACTTCACTGTAACACTGGCGATAAAAAATAGAAAATTATAAAAATAAAACAAAAGCATGAAATAAAAAGAGAAAGAAAAGAATTTTTGTCCAAAATCAATCATTTTGTGTCTTTGATATTTTTAGTACGGAATTAGAGCAATTTTTTCCACACAGTGGAAAAATTGCATACAGGGAAATTTAATTACTTAGTACTAAAATTTTAAAACTAAATAGATTTGAGTATTGGATAAAATGAAACAAACTAAAATATCTTATTAGAAAAATCTAATAGGTATGATTATAACCTAAGACATTATCCAATAGACATGCATATTATAAACCGCGTATTAAAATAGGATATTCTATCAAATAGGTGATTAAGTTTCTCATCTAATGAGCATAAGTGGTGGTCTCCAACCCGCGTACCAAATTGTCCCCAAATTTTATTCGTTCAAGTACAATTTCGACTCCAACTGTTTGAAGGCCATTATCGGCCAATGCTAGAGATTTGGACTCAGGTTCGGTTATTACATCAAATAGGCCATTTAATTCCTCATCTAAGTGGTGGTCTCCAACCCCCGTACCAAATTGTCCCCAAATTTTATTCGTTCAAGTACAATTTCGACTCCAACTGTTTGAAGGACATTATCGGCCAATGCTAGAGATTTGGAATCAGGTTGGGATACAACATCAAATAGGCCATTAAATCCCTGATCTAATGAGCATAAGTGGTGGGCTCCAACCTCCGTAGCAAATTGGCCCCAAATTTTATTCGTTCAAGTACAATTTTGACTCAAACTGTTTGAAGGCCATTATCGGCCAACTCTAGAGAGTTGAACTCAGCTTGGGATACAACATCAAATAGGCCATTAAATTCCTCATCTAATGAGCATAAGTGGTGATCTCCAACCCCCCTACCAAATTGTCCCCAAATTTTATTCGTTCAAGTTCAATTTTGACTCCAACTGTTTGAAGGCCATTATCGGCCAATGCTAGAGATTTGGACTCAGGTTGGGATACAACATCAAATAGGCCATTAAATTCCTCATCTCATGAGCATAAGTGGTGGTCTCCAACCCCCCGTAGCAAATTGTCCCCAAATTTTATTCGTTCAAGTACAATTTTGACTCCAACTGTTTGAAGGCCATTATCGGCCAATGCTAGAGTTTTGGACTCAAGTTGGGATACAACATCAAATATGCCATTAAATTCCTCATCTCATGAGCATAAATGGTGGTCTCCAACCTCCGTAGCAAATTAGCCCCAAATTTTATTCGTTCAAGTACAATTTCGACTCAAACTGTTTGAAGGCCATTATCGGCCAATGCTAGAGATTAGAACTCAGGTTGGGATACAACATCAAATAGGCCATTAAATTCCTCATCTCAAGAGCATAAGTGGTGGTCTCCAACCCCCCGTAGCAAATTGTCCCCAAATTTTATTCGTTCAAGTACAATTTCGACTCCAACTGTTTGAAGGCCATTATCGGCCAATGCTAGAGATTTGAACTCAAGTTGGGATACAACATCAAATATGCCATTAAATTCCTCATCTCATGAGCATAAGTGGTGGTCTCCAACCCCCGTAGCAAATTGTCCCCAAATTTTATTCGTTCAAGTACAATTTTGACTCAAACTGTTTGAAGGCCATTATCGGCGAATGCTAGAGATTTGAACTCAGGTTGGGATACAACATCAAATAGGCCATTAAATTCCTCATCTAATGAGCATAAGTGGTGATCTCCAACCCCCGTACCAAATTGTCCCCAAATTTTATTCGTTCAAGTTCAATTTTGACTCCAACTGTTTGAAGGCCATTATCGGCCAATGATAGAGATTTGGACTCAGGTTGGGATACAACATCAAAAAGACCATTAAATTCATTATTTCATGAGCATAAGTGTTGATCTCCAATCCCCGTACAAAATTGTCCCCAAATTTTATTCGTTCAAGTACAATTTCAACTCAAACTGTTTGAAGGACATTATCGGCCAATGCTAGAGATTTGGATTAAAGTTGGGATACAACATCAAATATGCCATTAAATTTCTCATCTCATGAGCATAAGTGGTGATCTTCAACCCCCGTACCAAATTGTCCCCAAATTGTATTCGTTCAAGTACAATTTCGACTCAAACTGTTTGAAGGCCATTATCGGCCAATGCTAGAGATTTGAACTCAAGTTGGGATACAACATCAAATATGCCATTAAATTCCTCATCTCATGAGCATAAGTGGTGGGCTCCAACCCCCCGTAGCAAATTGTTCCCAAATTTTATTCGTTCAAGTACAATTTTGACTCCAACTGTTTGAAGGCCATTATCGGCCAATGCTAGAGATTTGGAATCAGGTTGGGATACAACATCAAATAGGCCATTAAATTCCTCATCTAATGAGCATAAGTGGTGGTCTCCAACCCCCGTACCAAATTGTCCCCAAATTTTATTCGTTCAAGTACAATTTTGACTCCAACTGTTTGAAGGCCATTATCGGCCAATGCTAGAGATTTGGACTCAGGTTGGGATACAACATCAAATAGGCCATTAAATTCCTCATAAGTGGTAGTCTCCAACCCCCGTAGCAAATTGGCCCCAAATTGTATTCGTTCAAGTACAATTTTGACTCCAACTGTTTGAAGGCCATTATCGGCCAATGCTAGAGATTTGGACTCAGGTTGGGATACAACATCAAATAGGCCAATAAATTGCTCATCTAATGAGCATAAGTGGTGGTCTCCAACCTCCGTAGCAAATTAGCCCCAAATTTTATTCGTTCAAGTACAATTTCGACTCAAACTGTTTGAAGGCCATTATCGGCCAATGTTAGAGATTTGGACTCAGGTTGGGATACAACATCAAATAAGCCATTAAATTTCTCATCTAATGAGCATAAGTGGTGGTCTCCAACCTCCGTAGCAAATTGTCCCCAAATTTTATTCGTTCAAGTACAATTTTGACTCCAACTGTTTGAAGGCCATTATCGGCCAATGCTAGAGATTTGGACTCAAGTTGGGATACAACATCAAATAGGCCATTAAATTTCTCATCTCATGAGCATAAGTGGTGATCTCCAACCCCCGTACCAAATTGTCCCCAAATTTTATTCGTTCAAGTACAAATTCGACTCAAACTGTTTGAAGGCCATTATCGGCCAATGATAGAGATTTGGACTCAGGTTGGGATACAACATCAAATAGACCATTAAATTTTTTATTTCATGAGCACAAGTGTTGATCTCCAACCCCCGTACCAAATTTTATTCGTTCAAGTACAATTTCGACTCCAACTGTTTGAAGGACATTATCGGCCAATGCTAGAGATTTGGAATCAGGTTGGGATACAACATCAAATAAGCCATTAAATTCCTCATCTAATGAGCATAAGTGGTGGTCTCCAACGCCTGTACCAAATTGTCCCCAAATTTTATTCGTTCAAGTACAATTTTGACTCCAACTGTTTGAAGACCATTATCGGCCAATGCTAGAGATTTGGACTCAGGTTGGGATACAACATCAAATAGGCCAATAAATTGCTCATCTAATGAGCATAAGTGGTGGGCTCCAACCTCAGTAGCAAATTGGCCCCAAATTTTATTCGTTTAAGTACAATTTCGACTCCAACTGTTTGAAGGCCATTATCGGTCAATGCTAGAGATTTGGACTCAGGTTGGAATAACACATCAAATAGGCCATTAAATTCCTCATCTCATGAGCGTAAGTGGTGGGCTCCAACCCCCGTAGCAAATTGTCCCCAAATTGTATTTGTTCAATTACAATTTTGACTCCAACTGTTTGAAGGCCATTATCGGCCAATGCTAGAGATTTTGACTCAAGTTGGGATACAACATCAAATAGGCCATTAAATTCCTCATCTAATGAGCATAAGTGGTGGTCTCCAACCTCCGTAGCAAATTGTCCCCAAATTTTATTCGTTCAAGTACAATTTTGACTCCAACTGTTTGAAGGCCATTATCGGCCAATGCTAGAGATTTGGACTCAAGTTTGAATAACACATCAAATTAATTCCTCATCTAATGAGCATAAGTGGTGATCTCCAACCCCCGTAGCAAATTGGCCCCAAATTGTATTCGTTCAATTACATTTTCGACTCCAACTGTTTGAAGGCCATTATCGGCCAATGCTAGAGATTTGGACTCAAGTTGGGATTATACATCAAATAGGCCATTAAATTCCTCATCTAATGAGCATAAGTGGTGGTCTCCAACCCCCGTAGCAAATGAGCCCCAAATTTTATTCGTTCAAGTACAATTTTGACTCCAACTGTTTGAAGGCCATTATCGGCCAATGCTAGAGATTTGGACTCAAGTTGGGATACAACATCAAATAGGCCATTAAATTCCTCATCTCATGAGCATAAGTGGTGGTCTCCAACACCTCTACCAAATTGTCCCCAAATTTTATTCGTTAAAGTACAATTTTGACTCCAACTGTTTGAAGGCCACTATCGGCCAATGCTAGAGATTTGGACTCAGGTTGGGATACAACATCAAATAGGCCATTAAATTCCTCATCTAATGAGCATAAGTGGTGGTCTCCAACTCCCTGTAGCAAATTGGCCCCAAATTTTATTCGTTCAAGTACAATTTTGACTCAAACTGTTTGAAGGCCATTATCGGCCAATGCTAGAGATTTGAACTCAGGTTGGGATACAACATCAAATAGGCCATTAAATTCCTCATCTCAAGAGCATAAGTGGTGGTCTCCAACCCCCCGTAGCAAATTGTCCCCAAATTTTATTCGTTCAAGTACAATTTTGACTCCAACTGTTTGAAGACCATTATCGGCCAATGTTAGAGATTTGGACTTAGTTTCGTTTAATACATCAAATAGGTGATTAAATTCCCTATCTTTTTAGTATAAGTTGTGTTTCCCAATCCCAGGAATAATTTATATACACGGTAAATTAGATTTTAATTCAATTAATAAAAAATTTTGTTTTAATACTCGTTCACAATTTCTAATTGGATTTAAGTTGATTTAGTACTAATTCTTATTGATATTATTTATATGATTTATTTTTGGTTTGTTTCTTTGGCGGTTTGTTTCTTTGATCAATTGGAATCCTATTTTATATTTGTTTGTATTATATTTGTTAATATTATCCAAGATAAGTGCAATTCTGAATATCATTTGATATAAATGCCATATTCGTAAGACTATAAATATGATTCCTTCTTTTATAGAATATTGAAGGATTATAATATGTATAACATCTTCAACTTTAAGTATTTGGTGTCGTGATTTACGATAATTATATCAATTTTATGTTGCTTACTTTATTTAAATTTTTTATTATGTTTAATTATAAAACAATTAAATAATAATTTATCTAGTTCGAAAACATATTTTTTATTTGGAAAACATGTATATTGGATTAAAAAAATTTAATTTCATAACAGTGTACTTTCTGCACCAATACTAACGCAATCAATCAGAATCGAATCGGTTCACAAAAATTCCAATTGGATTTGTATACGTATATCTGTAGAAAAATCTGTAGAAAACTTCACACGCATATTATTGAACTATGGTGGGTTATTATGTGGAAATGGCCAGCCAATACTGAAATAACACTGTGTGTAATAATACAATCCAATATAAGATTATTTTTTATTTATGTTATAATTAAACAAGGCGGAAATAATTCCAGAACTCAATGCCACTAGAGGCCCACGGTTCAATCCACATACACATACAGATTAAGAACACCCAATCGTAATTGATAAATCGTCACCACCCCGGAAATTGAACCCGAGACCCCCGAATGACAGAGCAAGTACGCTACCTTCTCTGCCACGTGAGCGACAATATTATTAACATCGCCTTTTAATTTAACAAATGTTTTTGTCAGAAACCATACGTTTGACGATCTAATGGTGCTATTGTCATCAGTAACCGTTGACATGAAGATCTTATTCCAGTCATAGTGAATAGAAGAAATTAATTGGTATAAAAAATTTCCAACGAGCATTCTTAAAAATTGCTCTCTTATTCGAAATCAAGTTAAATTACTAACAAGAATAAAATTTTCTAAATGGATCCATAAAATGTCGAATTATATGGCCTTGCAGATGCTTCAAAGGATTCTTACGCCGTCGCAATATATTCACGAGTTGTATCAAGAAAGGGAATTGTTAAAACAAATCTAATGCTAGTTTAAAGCACAAATATGTAAAATACCGGTTTCCACTCAATCAAAAGAATTGTTGATTAACATAATTTATGCTAAGTCACTTCTTTCCTCTCTAAAGTGACTAATTTATGTGTGAATAATTCCTGATTTATTTTAAACGATTTTCGCAGAAGCAGACAAATGAAACGAGTACGCGCAATTTATTTTTCTGTGTACAAAAAAGAGACAAAACCAAGAGAATTTTTTTTTAAATTTTATTGTTGTCCTACAGTTACACACAAGACTTTGAATTAGTCTATCCCGTTTTAATTGTCTGCTTCTGCAAAAGTCATTGAATGTGAACTAGCCGCACAGTTGCCGTCGCCTCCAGGTTGTCGTTCAATGAACGGGTGTGTTAAACCAAAGCAATCTTGATTAATAGAAGCAAGAATGATCAAAATGAGCTTTATTTAGTCTAACAAAAAATACAAAAATCAACGTCAGTTTCATACAAAATGTATGAAAGGTAAGGCTTTACTATATAGTAAATATTTGAATGAAAAGTAGTGTAACATTTGGCATCTTTCGATCAGCCAAAGAACATAAATATCAGGAACTTTTGATCTATGCCCGCTCAGTCGAAAAGAGGTGTCTTATTGGTCGTGAGTGGATCACTAAGTTTCCTGCTTGATTTTTAATATTTAGCAAAAAAAATAAATTAAAACAAAAAAAAATGTATGACGATGACGTTTGATTTTCTTGGTTGAAGAAGTTAGCCCTATTTGAGAAGTTAATGAATCATCGCTACTACCATAGATGGTTTAACACTGAAAATTATGAAACAATAAGATTAAAAAAAAAATGTGTTCAAAACTTACGATTGTTGTAATTGTTGTTTAATAATGGTTCAACAATGGTGGATGGAAACAAATTTGTACAGAATTACGCTTAATATTAGATACTCCGCTCCGTCCACATGATAACCAGCACCGCTTGTCCAAGGTCTCGTTACCAGTGTTGTGCCGTATTGTCTACATGACGTAGACAATTCATTGTCTACACGTGTCGACAATGTATGTCGACAATTAAAAATGTTGTGTCGACAATGTAGACAATGTCGACAAATCGTAGACAATGTCGACAATTGATAAAATATTGCGTACCATACCGAATAATATGTTAGTTTATTATAACTAAAGATAATGAAAATATTTATATGGTTATATGGTTTAAGATTTCAGGTATTACCACTCGATATCTCGATATCTTAAGCCACGCTTTGACACATTTTTATAAAAAAAAACTTTTGTTTTTTGATTTGGTCATTCTTCACGTGACAAAATCAAACAAAAAAAATTTAAAGCAGTCAATGAAAAATAACATAGTTTCTGGGGCTTTTCACGTGGATCACCATCGGAGATACTTTATACATTTCTTAATTACCATTCTATTCTACAAACTAAAATTGTTTAGTATGGGTATCAGTTGTGTTTATTAAGGTGCGTCATAGCTTTCGAAAACAATCCTTACTTTTTTTTACTCGAACATGCTTGCAATTCTGATTAGTTCAAAATAACGTTTAAAAAGTTATTAAATGATGATTTCTAACATTTACTTTATTTTAAGGTTTAAGCTAGTTTAAATGATTTAAGCTATCGAAATTATAAATTGTTGTGTAATTTTAATATGTAATTCGATTTCCATACATTTTATCAGGCCTGATATTTAGCTTTAATATCTTTTGAATGTGTTTATTATACAAAATGTCTAATGTGGTGGTTCGACTATCTCGATTCATCGAAACCACAAATTTTATAAATAAATACGATTATTAGAGTGTTTTCCAATTACCGAATCATTTCAAACTTATTGACTTATTTGACGCCATCTTGAATAAGTCAGTCAAGCTGTTCTAATTGATTTTGGTGACTTATTTTGACAACTACTAATCAAACAAATTTTACAAATTATTTTTTAATTGAATACAATGTTGTGCTTTTCATATCCAGAAAAAATGTTTGAATTTAAGTATAGAAAATTTTATATTGCAATTTATACAAATTCATAAATTAATTGAATTCAAGTTTGTTTGTTTGTTTGACATTTATTATTAATGCAAGTTGACAATCGTGTTTACATAATAAAATAATTTACATGATCAAATAAGTACTCTGCTGAAAGAAAAAGATAGAAAATAAGTCACCTCGATAGCATACTTATTTGAATAAGTCGGTATAATCAAATAAGTCGGTGTTTGGAAAACACCCTTAAATGTGAATAAGGTAAATGATAGTACCACTCTCGGTGAACTTTCAGATTGTGATAATGTAAATGTAAATTATGTTAATAAAACTAATTTCAGTAATCAGCTGCAACACAAAACAAAAATCGTATTTCTTTCCTAAAAAAATAATTCGTATCGTTGGTACATTGTTTTCCGATACACAAATATGTATGTTTTTTACTTAAACACGGTCTAGTTTTCGCCGACGATATGTTGCCTACTATTTTGTTGGAGTGTTGCGTTTATTAAAGAAAAATTTGAAAATATAGATCTTAGCAAGCGTTTAGAGGGAAGTAAGTAGAAATATATTTATTGTTTTATGAATGACATTTGAAAAATATATTTTTTGAGTTATAGAACGCGATTTTTTTTGTTTTAGTTTTAAACTGTTTTTGTAGACACGAAAATTATGATCATACTTATACAATACATTAATGTTAGAAAAAGATAAACAGATATAATTACAAAATCTATTACAAAAGTTACACCAACAAATTGCATAAAATATATTTACTTTATATTGGGAATTTTCTTACTTAAATAAAATAATAAATAAAATAATATTATTTTCGCTAATCTGTATAGTTATAATAAGCTAACATATTTGGTATACTTCGGAACTGTTTATTAAACGTCGACATTGTCCAAGAATTATCGACATTGTCTACGAATTGTCGACATTGTCTACGAATTGTCGACATTGTATACGAATTGTCGACATTGTCTACTAATTGTCGACACCAACATGTCGACAATATCGAAATACGCGTAATCGCACAACACTGCTCGTTACACACCGCTTGCTGCCACCTGATCACGTACATTAACTCCCCATACGTGCCTTACCGACCGGTTTTTTTTTAAATCAAAAGTTGATGTGAAAATTCAGACGCTTATGGCAAAACCGTAATTTGGACAGGACCAGAGTTATTCAATAATAACTCTTATATATTTTTTTTTATATATGTAAATTATGTTTATTATGTTATAAAAATTTATTCATTAAATTCAGTTATAGTTTTAGTAATATTATTAGATTTCTTTGATAGAGTTAGATAACTTTTCTTTTATTGAATATATATATATATATATATATATATATATATATATATATATATATATACATATATATATGTATATATATATATATATATATATATATATATATATATATATATATATATATATATATATATATATATATATATATATATATAGTTAAAGGTTTATGGTGTTGTGGACGAATGGTGATAAAAAACTATAACACATTTATTTTTGTTGTAGGTTACAATTAATATAATTAAATGCTATTTATTTCGGATGTTTTACAATTATAAAATGAACTTTACTCGTATGAGTTATAAAAATTATGAACGCGTGTTTTATTTTGTTTTGCGTTTATATTCGTTTTACTTCTTGTCTTTTTGCACATTCAACAGCAAACAAGTTCATCAACTTGTAATGAGTTTATATTATTGCTGATAAGCATAATATAAGGAATGTTGCAATACGATCGTGTTGTGTCTGGGTATGGTACATAACTCCTCCCTTCTTAAATTGAAGCTGTCCTCAGCTTTGTCTGCTTTGGTCTGTTCGCCGCTTTATCTGCTTCGGTGGTAAATAATAACCTAGATAGTTTGGATTTTTGAAATGTATGTTGATATCTTCTGTGAATATATAAGGCTATTAGTATTAAGCATGAGATAATTATGATAGTTGAGAAGGTTGAGGCAAAATTGAAGATTTTTATTGTTTCATGTTTAGCTTCTAACTTCTCTATGTTTTTGATTGTTTGTTTAGTTATCAATGGTAGATTTATTGTTTCTTCCATTGAAATGTTTATGTTGACGTTGTCAAATGGTTGGATTAATGTAATTTTATGATATCGTTTTATTAGATCATTGGAATATCTTTTTTCGTGTATTGTTATTGAACAAGTTTTAAAATTTAGAAGTTTTATTCCTTTTATTGAGGCATGATCTATATTACAAGTTGTTCTGATGTTAACTCCTTCAGGTGATGAAACGTACAAGTATTCGTTTTCTATTAGTTCTATAACTTCCTCGGGTTCTTGTTTGATGGTTTCACAATTTGCATCCTTGTGGTTTAACAAATTTGGTATGCAACTTCCGTTAATACTATGAAGTTGTTGCTTCTGGCAATAATATGTATTTTCCACTATTTGGCATGGGTTTTCTAATGTCATATACTTTTGGGTATTTAGGACAGTATAATTTGGATTGGATTTCAGAATTTGATTATTAATAGGAATTGTTTTTATTTTTTGGAAAGAAAATGTTTCTTTGATAAACTGTGGAATTTCTAATAAAATTAGATCTGTATTGTTATAATAAGCTTTCAATTTTAACATGGAGTAAATTTGCCCTCTGATATTATTTGTATATTATCTTGGTCAAATTCATCAGTGATGTAATTCATTTCTTCGTTATCTAGAATGTGCCTGCTTATTACGTTTACTTTGGCAAATGTTATAATATCGTGAACCTCATTTAATTGGTCTTCAATTATTAACATGTTGTCTTCTAGTTCTAGGAAGAATTTATTTAGAAAAAAATTTTCAGATACTTCTTTAGCGGATATAGTAGCAGTCCTAATATATTCATTAAGTTGTATGGTAATGTTATTAATATGTTCTGTTGTAGCGTCATATCTATTGATTAATATTTCGTTAATTTTAACTTGTTCATTATATTTTCCTAAAATTTTGATTTCGCCGTTTTCAAGTCGTTGTATTGCGTTTTGAATTACGATGTAATCGTTTTGGTCAAGGTTACCTGTGATTGATTTGATAAAAGTCCCTAATGGATCGAATATTCCGCGTTTTGGTCGCTTGTTATACGTGTTCGGTAGAATATTTTTTAAAGATTTTTCTAATTTTAACATTTTTCTGTTTGCTATTTTCATTTTAGTGTCGTCTTTAATTTTATGATGATACATTAATTTTTGTATATCTAATTTAGTTTGATTTACTAGTTCTAGATTATTTTTAATTTTATTTAGATCTATGATATGAATTAGTTTGGAGTAGCTTGTTATCATTCTAGCTGGTCCAAGTTGTAATCCAATAACTCCTTTACTATTGATTAAGTCGAAGGCTTCGAGTAACTGGTTGGATATCAGGGTTATCCTGTAATAAAATGTTATTAGTGTTAAGATGTTTGTTACAGTTACGAATTTTTTGTTTATGAACCTTACGTTTATTAGTTACGACATTGATTTTTTTGTTTTCAACAACTTTGTGTTTTATATATTTTGGAACAAGTTTGTCCCTTGTTGTTGATTTTTCGAAAATTTCCTCGTTTATTACGAATTCTCTCGGATCGTCACGTGAATTATTGAGTTTATTGATAATTTTTGTTTTATTTCGTAGATTTCTATCTGCGATATATTTTGTTAATTCATTGTATTTTGTGCGAATTGATTCGAGGAATTCTTCAGATTGCTCTGAGAGGTTTTCGGGAATATTTTTAATCAATAAATGTCCTCTGTGTAGCTCAAATGGTGTTACATTTGTTGTTGAGTGGATACTGTTATTATATACAAATGTTGCATCTTCCATACAATCTCGTATAGGAATATTTTTGTTTTGGCAATATATTACTCTTGTTAGTTCCGTGAGTGTGGAATGAACTCTTTCTATTGGACTATTTCCAGTAGAAGCTTTTGCCGTTGTTGTTTGTAGTTCGATGTCATGTATTTTAGTAAAATTTTTGAAAATTTCCGAGTTAAATTCGGTTGCAGAATCGATAACTATTTGCTTAGGTAAACCTTCTCTCGAGAAAAAGGTTTTAAACATTTTTATAATGGTTTGAGACTTCCTGTTAGGTAGCTCGAAAATGGAGAGAAATTTACTAAATTTATCCATTATGGTTAAAAATGTTTTAGAGCGAAGTACAAACGTGTCGCAGTGAAGGATTTCCATTGGTCCATTTGGAGTTGGGGAAATTTCAAACTTCAAATTAACCGGTTTGCGCTCATATTTATTTAGTTTACAAATTTCACATTTATTTATAAAATATGATATTTTTTCTTTCATTTTTGGGAAATAATATGATCTTTGCATTTTTTCATAATTTTCATTTGTACCTCTATGATAGGGTAAATGAATGTTTTTAATTTTTTCTAGTTGATCTTCTCCGTTTAGGACATCTTCTAGTATTGTTTTTGTTCTAACTAACTTTTTGTTATTTTTATTTTCTTTGAATTCTTTGTTAATTAATTCAAAGGTTATGTCATCAGTAAAAATTGCCGTGACTTAATTTGTGTTAGAATATTTGTTTAATAAATATTTAATATCTAGACTTGTGAAATTATTTTTCTTTATTTCATAACGTCTAAATTTACTAAATTTAATTATTAATTTTTCATCCATCTCCTGATGATTCTTGTCGACTAAAATCCTCAATTGATTTCTGAATTTATTTAAAGGGGTTAATGTTTCCTTTATGGTGTTATTTTTATTTTTATTTGATTTCTGTATTTCGAAATCTTTGAAATTATCTATGAGTTCGTTTATATTAATTTCATTTTGTTTTGCGCTTTCATTTTCAATTTCGGTACCTTGTGGAATCTGTGATTCTTTAATTATTGAATCTATAGTATTTGGAAACTGTAATGTTTTATTTGTTAAGTGTTTATTTAGTTCAATTCGAGATAGTGCATCCGCATTCGTGTTAGATGTACCTTTCTTGTAACAGATTTGGTAGTCGAATTCTTCTAGTCGGAGTCGCCATCTTACAATTTTAGATGTTGGATCTTTGGCATTAAATAGCCATACCAATGGTTTGTGATCCGTGACTATTGAAAACTTCTTACCATATAGGTAAGGTCGGAAATATTTGCAGGCCCATACGATTGCTAGGAGTTCCTTTTCAATCGTACTGTAGTTGACTTCAGTTTTGGAAAGTGTTCTTGAAGCATAGCAAATTGGAAGATCTTTTCCAATTTCTCCCTGGGATAAAACTGCTCCAATCGCATAATTTGATGCGTCGGTAGTCAATATGAATTCCTTTTCGAAATCTGGGTATATTAGTATTGGTTCAGTTTTTAGCAACTTTTTGCATAGTTCAAAGCAGTTTTTGTACTCATCGTTTATTACGATGTTAGATTTTTTTGCTAGACAGCTAGTTAGTGGCTTAGTTATTTTTGCAAAATCCTTTATAAATTTGCGATAATAACCAATAAGCCCGAGGAAAGATTTAATTTCCTTTTGATTTTGTGGTAATTTCATGTTCGTTATTGATTCGATTTTGGATGGATTGGGTTTAACGCCTTCCGGTGTTATTACGTGTCCCAAGAAACCTATTTCTTTTTGACAGAAATATGTTTTATCCATTTGTATTTTTAAATTGGCTTTTCTCAATTTAATAAATACTTGTTGTAAATCGTTTATGTGCTCCTGTAGACTAGTGGAAAACACTATGATGTCGTCCATGTAGCACAAAACATGTTTACCTTGGAGCTCACCTAAGATGTTATCCATAATACGCTGGAACGTACTAGGTGCATTTTTTAGTCCAAAGGGCATGCGTACGAACTCGAAATGCCCTGATTCTATTGAGAATCCGGTTTTAGCTATGTCTTTTGGGTGTATCTGGATTTGATGGAATCCAGCTGCCCAATCGATAGTACTAAGATAATTTGCTTTACCCAATTTATCTAATATATTTGTTATGTTGGGTAACGGGTATTTATCGTCGATTGTCTGCTTGTTAAGCTGACGATAATCGATGACTAATCTCCATTTTTTGTTACCCTGGGCATCTGCCTTCTTTGGTACGAGCCATATTGGACTGGACCAAGGACTGAATGAAGGTCTTATTCGTTTGATATTAGTTTCTCGATTTCTTTTCGAAATTCGGCTTTTTGATATTCCGGGTGTCTATATTGTTTGACAAATACCGGTTTTTCATTTTCTAAATTTATCTGGTGTTTGATATTATTTGAAAATGTTAATTTCTTATTCTCGTTATGAAATATATCATTAAAGGTGTTACAAAGTTGAACTATTTGTTTCCTTTCCTCTAAATTTAAGTTTAAGAGATAAAATTATAAAAGGTAGTTTAGAAATGTTTATTATGTTAAAAATTTGAGATTCTTTTCCGAGGCTATTGATTAAAAATTTCATCATTAATTTTGGTTTCGATGTTATACGTTTCTTTTTTGATTTCAGTTTTTATAGGATTTTTATTTTCCTCATGCGTAGTTTTGTTGTAATTTTTATTATACGTGTGGAAAGGTTTTTTCTTATAGTTTGAGTAATTATTTTTCGTGTAGCTAGACGTAGAAGTTCCGTTAGTTGTGTTAGTTTCTGTTTTTATTGGTTGGTCGGTCTGTTTTTTATCGTAATTTGATTTATTTCGATAATTTTGGTGTTGATTAGAATTTGAGAGATTGTTATATTTTAGTTTTTGAATATTTTCTTCTTTTATTACTAAGTCTCTAGCTTCGTTTAATGTGTTTGGTTGTGAAGATCTGATACGACCTCCAAGTGGTTCTTTTAGTCCCGCTTGATAGATTGTGAGTCCTAACTTTTGATAGTTATTTATTTGGTGGTTTATAATTTCCTCATTTTGGTTATTAAGTTTTACTTGATTAGTAAGAAGTGTAAGAATATTTTGAATTTTTGTGAACAATTGTTCAGATGTTAAGTTGTTTTTAACTAAACTGAACAGTTCAAACTGTAGGTTGGATTCATCACGTGCGTTTGCGTATTTTTCGATTAGGTGTGATTTGATTTCTTTCCAGTCAGTATGACTAATACTATGAGTTGTTAAAGAATTACTAGCTGTTCCTATACTAGTAATTTTATTTCGAATATTAGAAATAATTATTTTGTAATTTTCAGTTTTATTGATTTTTTCACATAATTTTAATGTTTGATCTACTGTACTGATGAATCTAATTAAATCGGATTTGTTTCCGTCAAACGGTGTGATATTTTTAGTGATTGCGTCTACATTGAAGAGATCCAAAATGTTTTTTAATTCTTGTTCCATTATTCTAGTTTTAAGGGGCTCAAGTTTATTATTGTTAGGATTTGGGGAATATTCCTCTACTTTTTGAAGCTTATATTCCTTGGGTAAGTCTAGTAAGGCGTTGTATAGAGCTTTATTTTCGACTTGTTTGTCTTTTTGGACACGTTGACCTACTTTGAATTTTTCTAATAATTTAACTTCACTAACGTTTATGTTTTTAAATTTATCTTGTAACTTTTCAGCGTCTTTGGCTAATTGTTTTTTAACTTCCTCTAAGTCTGAATTTTCACCCATCAGTGAATTTCACCACTTAATTTGATTTGACCACGATCTTACAGAAATTGATGTAATTTCGCGGTATTCAATTCTTTTTCCATATATCGAAAAGAATTGTTTTAATATTTATTCGGAAATTTGATACGAATAGAATATTGAAAATTTATTATATTGAAAATTTATTAACAAGAGTTTCTCTCTTGGGTTCGATAAATTTTAGAAAAAAATTTTTTTCCACAGTTTAACAAGTAAATGTTAGTTAAGGATATGTAATAAAATGTTAGGAATAGTATATAAAATTGTTTTACCTTAATGTCAGAATTACTGCTGTGATTTGTGTGAATCTCATAGTTGATCAGAAAACGATTTTCGCACTATAGTTAATTATTTTCACTTAATTGCTTGTTAAATGTTAATAATGTTTATTTAGCTATTTTCTGCACTGTATTTCACAAATTTAATAACTTTTATTAAACTTTTATTTTTTATTTTTAAGTTCACTTTTTTTATTATATGTACTCGTAGTTTAATAATATTTGTCTGTTACAACAAATTTATATAAACTTTTTTTATTGAGTTACACTGATAAATCCGTAGACAATTAATTTTATTAATTTTCACAAACTGCGCCAGTTATAGGTTTATGATGTTGTGGACGAATGGTGATAAAAAACTATAACACATTTATTTTTGTTGTAGGTTACAATTAATATAATTAAATGCTATTTATTTCGGATGTTTTACAATTATAAAATGAACTTTACTCGTATGAGTTATAAAAATGATGAACGCGTGTTTTATTTTGTTTTGCGTTTATATTCGTTTTACTTCTTGTCTTTTTGCACATTCAACAGCAAACATGAATTTATATTATTGCTAAAGTATATGGAGTTTATATTATTGCTGATAAGCATAATATAAGGAATGTTGCAATACGATGGTGTTGTGTCTGGGTATGGTACATAACCATATATATATATATATATATATATATATATATATATATATATATATATATATATATATATATATATATATATATAAGATTTTCACCATTTCCACCATTTGCAATCACCATAATTAAAAACACATGATCAAATGACCCACCAATAGTTGACTTCTTATACACGTCCGCTTCTAATTTTGTTTTTTTTTATTTCTTTTAATTTTATAAATTTCAAGTTTCGTTTTTCTTAAACGATCTATTTGTCTAATGCACTAATTCCATATACTTTTATTATCTATGGATTTATTATAGGTTTTTTTTTTAACGTTATCACGCCAAATTGATTCGGAAACTCTTATTCTCATTAATTTAATTTACGTTTATTTTTTTTTTTAATTATGGGTCTTATTTTTCAGACGACCAAAAACTTATTGAATTCAAAATAAAAATCCATCGAAAACGAAATAAAAAAAATCTACCGTGCGACAGACAAAAAAAATATGAATAGAAATGGACCGATTCCCGCAGAAATTCTTATAAACCAAAAAAAATACCGTGAAACCGGGATAAATATTATTTATGATTAGATCTTTAGAAAAAATAATACGTCAGGGTATAGTCATACATTAAAAGAAGAAATGCTAACTGTCGTAGTGTCAGAATACAGTACCACGATCAACATTGAGCTTTTAACAATTCACGAAATTGTTACAGTAGTTCAAATTTAACTTAGGTTATATTCAATTGAAAACAGAAATTTCAATTTTCATCATGAAATTGATCATTTTTCGATTTATTTTTCCATTTTCCTTTATTCATTAAATGAAAATATGGTATTTTAATAACTTAAAATGAAAACAGAGACAGATACATAGTTAGGTTACGAGAACTATATTTTATTTTAAGTATGCTCACAAACAGTAGCGGTCCGTGGGTTTCAAACATGGGTGGGCAAAATTATATAAAACTTCATGAAAAATTAAATTAAAAATAGAAGTGTTATCGATACAGAACTCTGCCATTAAAATTGTCTATTTCATTGATCAGGGTTCTTTAATTGAATATACAGCTAATTTCTTCAATCATTCGTCCCTCATTGTGCTTCTTTAATAAGATTTTACAGTTTTCAGCGTTTAAAAAACATCGTTTTGATACTGCGGTCGACATCGGTATGGTTATTATTATTATCGAAAGGCGAATAACTTCTTCGAGTATTTTTTCTAAATTGTTATTATAAATAGTTTTGACTAGCTCACAAATAGTTTTACGGGCTGAAAAATCATTGTTTGCTGATAAACTACTTGTAGTTTAGATTTCAAGAGTGCTTTATCTAAAAATGGATATAAATTGGCTATTGTAATTAGCAACTGGTAAGAAAAGTTTAAAGCATAAAGCTTAATCTTTGTGCAATCTAAAAGTACTGATTACTAAATATTCTGCGTTGCTAAACCTATCGTTAACAAGCTCTCGTATTACGTCATACGCTTCTTTTAAACTAAATTTAATTGTTTAATGAGAAAAAAATCTTTCAAACGTAATAAACTTTTAATAAAATAAAACCACACGCTTCGCAAATCGTTCTTGTATCCGAAATTGTGCCGTTCTGAATGGTTGCCATGCAATTTTTTTATCTCTTGCACTTTTTCATACACTACGTTAATTGTACGACTGGAAATTCCCGAGATGAAATTTGGTCGTGGTAGCTTTTTATCACAGATTTGCAATAACTTACTTATTTTTTAAGAGATACACAAAAAAATGGTGATATCCTATATATAAATTGGCAAAAAATACGCAGTTCTGATATTTGTTTGGCGCACACGGCCTGAAGGACTAAATTTGAAACATAACAGTAGACAAAATATACGTTAGGAAAATCCTGTTTTAATATGATTTGCACTCCACCTTTATTTCCACTCATAACTGTAACACCGTCGTAAGTTTGAGCAGTATTTTTGTCACTGGTAATATTCTATTTGTACACCTTATCCATTAGCTGAACGATCTTGGATTTCTACAAAAGAAATAAATCTTTAGACGACTTCTCCTGTTTAAATACGTTCTGTAGAAACTAATCAAAATATAAACACAAATTAACTTTTGTTTGAGACATCAGTAGTTTCTGCTTGAATGGAAATGTAAAGAATATCTTGAATTTCTGCATAAACGAAGTCGTTATATACGGTATTGATACATTTGAGAACATCATGTTGAATGTGCTTAATAGTTCCGTTAAAAATTGGAGTAGTAGCATAATATGCTTTTAGAGTAACCTAATTTCTGCAAAATGATTCGAATATGGCTCTGAACACTCCCGGTCGATCTGAATCAGTTTTTTCATTATGGCCACATAAGGTCAATTCGCAACTGCCACAAATTATAACTACTAACCGATATCATATTGAAAATCTATAATTATATAAAATCACGTAAGTTGAGGGAATCTAGTATTATTTAAAAACAGCAAAAGTAAACACATAAACCAAATCAAAAAACATTTTTTCTATTTCATCTCACCTTCAAATTAATTCCTATGTTAAAAAGGAGAGAGATAAAATTATACCAGCAAGTGATTTACGTCATTTGCCCACTATTCTTGTATAAAACCAAACTGAGAGACGATATTACCATGGTATTTGGTTTAATAAAATCGTAAAGCTGAAAGAGAAATAATGCATTTAATACTCAAATATGTAGCACTTTACGATTTGCCTAATGAGAGTTTATAGACAAAATCCAAATATAAAATGCAAATAGAAGAGGAAATGCATACGTATGTATATTTTTGAGAGAAATAGAGATGAAATGAACCATTTTTGCATTTTACTTTATGTACTCGTATATGTGTGTATTAGATATATATGCATGTATTACGAATATTTTACTTTAGATCGTTTTAACATGATTTTTTGAACAGGTTACAAACAATATGCGCGTAAATTTAAAACAAATCTTTGAATCTATGTATGGTAAACGATTTTTAAACTATAATTTGTTTGATCTTGATAGAAGTTTAGTAAATGGTAAAGGTGGGCACTGCCCACCTTGCCCATTATGACGGACCGCGCCTGCTCACAAAGAGAATAAATCAAAATGGCACTTTACACCAAACAAATCAATTTCATTAAATGTCAAGTTGTATTGTAATTTTTGTTTTTCTTTCATGTATAAAATGAACAATAACAATGTACAAAATCTCATATACACTATACACATTTAACTATAATAGATTTAATGATTACATGCACACATGTATGATTTTAACATGAATGGCTTGCAAAATTTGTATACAACAGCAACGCTAGTAATGGCATTTCATCGAACATTCAATATAAAAAAATATTCTCTCTCTCCCATTGTTATGAGTTATGACATTTATGTCATTATGAAAATTGGTTTTGTATTTAATGCATAATTATGCAATTAAATATTATTTTTATGTTGATACAGCATTAATAAACCATTTTTAATGATTCGATGTATTTACAGGATTGAGAATAAAGTGTAGTGTTGTGCTGTGATTGTGAATAAATGTGTAGCAAAATAGAAATTGTGATTAGGTTATTGTGTTCATTTTGAAATGTAAACATTGATCAGCTGATAATATTATTTATTAACAACTGCATGTCGAAAATATCTTTTTAACTGATTTATGTTTATAAATTCGGTTTTAGATAATTTTTTCGAATACATAATTTCATTTAAATAAATTAATTATTAATTTTTTAAGTTTTCGCGTTCAATTATGTGTATTTTCGTCAATATTATTTTTCTAAATTTATATAGAAATGAGTTTGACTTTCGTGGTACAACCAATAGAGAATTAGAGCGAGGAAAATATATTTTAGAGGATATCGTTTATATTGAAATGAAAAGCACAAAATTTATAAAAATATAGATCAATTTATAATTAAATTTGATCGTGATTTATTTTGATTTGAAAAAAATTATATATGTTCACATCTAATTTCACCCTTTCTTAGTCATTTTATGAAATAAAATTTTAAAAGCTCCAAGTTGCAATAGCTAAAAACTTAAAAAGAAATATGTACGTTTCGTATGAGTTTCTTGATAAAACGTACATTATTGATACACTAAATAAAGCTCATTTCAAAAACTGAGTATTCATTCTGGCTTCATATATCCAGGAGGCTGTGGTTAAACTAACCTAGGTGTGGGCGGGTCACGCTAAATGGCGGCAGAGGGCTGGATTAAGGTGTAATGCGATCCGTGCCGACGATCGGCCAGGCGGAGGCCCCCAAACAAAGTCCAGTCGTGAACGGGGCCCTCTGAATACCTGGTGGCCTGCAGTGGCTATAGCCTTACCTGCACATACGGATTTCTGTGCAGGCGGAACTCTTTTCTCAGACACTCGTGGAAGTAAAAATGGAAGACACCAATAGAAAAATAAAGAGACCATCGCTCTTAAAAAGACGGACAAGGAAGAGAGAAACCAAAGCCGAGAAGGTAGGTCTACCTCTAAGCAAAGATATAGACTTCGGCGTTCAGCGAAGAGAACACTCGATAGGTGGGCTGCGACCCCTGAGGGGCAGCTTACATCGGAACAGAGGCAGTCCGTGGCTTGGGCCAGAGAAACGTTCTGCGGCAGAAGGGGACAGCAGAAGTAAGCAGGCGAAGCTACATGTGGATGACAAGGAAGAGTGTCGCTGGGGGATCCTCGAATAGGGGATTGTTCAGTGACATCGTGAAGGAGCACGGAACGATGCTAGCCGTCTTTGACAAGGGTCAAGAAGATGGGAGCTGTTGAGAAATGGTGGAAGGTGTTTAATGCGCTTAGCGACACCTTCTTGAGGTTTGTAAAAGAGCATCCGGGCCTCCACCGTCTTGCAGAGATGCGGGATGGTATCAGAGGCGCGCAAAACTTATTGCTTGTCTGGATCAGACATCAGTGGATCTGTATAGACTAGCGATATAAGGTATAGGCGAGCTGTGGCCAGGCACGAAGCTTGCGGCTGTGAGCAGGGAAGAAATTCCTTGTAGACCAAGGGCACGCGTCTGGCTACCTATCAAGCCAGAAAGCAGGAGTCAGCGGCTAGAGACCATTAGGATAAGCTACATAGATCTTCCGGCTAAGGGAAACCTCGTTTGTCAGTATTGGTGATAAACAGGGAGTCCCTTGCTCCTCTTGCCAAGTCAAAGGGGGTTATCGGTTTCGGGTCAGTAACCCTTAATGTTTATAAACGGGATAAGGAGGCGAGTACGAGCACTCAGTCAGCTTATAGTGCTGACATGGAAGATGGGCTGGCCCATGGATTCGAAACACGACAGGGGATCCAGATATATGTTCATTTTTCACACCGTTCATTTTTCCCGCTCCAATTGCCGTAGCTTTAACCACTGCTCCACCTGGGCGGTTTTAAACATCAATGAAAGGGGTGAGACACTTTTCAATTATTTGTTGAAAACAAACCTGTATGTCTGTAACATTGGGCGAGACCTCACTTTAATTATTAAAAAAGAAGGGAGGTTCTAGATGTGACCTTCGCATCAGAGAATATTTTTCATATGATTGTAGAGTGGAAAGTAGGGAAGGAACATTCCTTCTCTGACCACCGTTATATAACCTTTAATTTCAACATTTGCCCTGCTTCCCAGAAAATTTTTAGGAATCCTAGGAGAACAAACTGGGGTAAGTATAGCGAAGTGCTTAAGCGACTAAAGCCGTCGGGGGTTCCGGAGCCTCCAGCAACCATTGAGGATATGGACCGCATGGTGGAATACGTTTTACAAGCTTGTAACCAATCCTTTGGTGCTGCTTGCCCTGAGGTAAAACCCAGTGAGAAGCAGAAACCGAGCTGGTGGTCCAAAGAATTGGGGTCCAAAAAGAAGTCATGTAGAACGGCGTTTAATAACGCCAAGAGGACCAGAGAATCTCAGGACTGGGACTTGTACAAGGAGACGCTGAGACTATATAAGAGAGAATTGAAGAAATCACAAAGAAGCTCGTGGAGGCTATTCTGTGACAAAATGGAAGATGGTTCGGAAACTTTCGCCTTCGGAAGATTCTCTCCACAAATCCAACAAACATAGGTTACCTAATTAAACCTGATGGTTCGTGAACCGATTCCAGTGAGGAATCCCTCAAGATTCTTATGGAGATTCACTTCCCGGGTAGTTTAGACAACTCAATGGAACTGAAAGCGTCGGTGTAGCTTATTCGCTGCGCGTACCGGATATCGTAAATAAAAAACGAATTCTGTGGGCCATAAAAGGGTTCAAGCCGTACAAATCGGCTGGACCGGATCGAATTATACCAGCAGAAATCCAGAACAACTCGGAAATAATCCTCCCGTGGTTGGAGGCGATCTTTAAGGGTTGTTTAACGTTTCTGCATTCCGAGGCAATGGATGGAGGCAGGGTGGTTTTTATACCGAAAGCGGGAAAAAGATCGCATGGCTATCCAAAGGTCTTAAGACCTATAATATTATCATCCTTTCTGTTGAAAGGAAAGGCTG
The DNA here is from genome assembly GCA_963932295.1 of Tipula lateralis. NCBI lineage: Eukaryota > Metazoa > Arthropoda > Insecta > Diptera > Tipulidae > Tipula > Tipula lateralis. The sequence goes on along the minus strand of OZ010736.1, from coordinate 78,903,164 downwards.
GTAGAAACACATATTAGTATCAACTTTAAACAGGAGAAATAGTCAGCCTCTCAACATGCGTACCTTAAGTGTAAATCGGTAGATACGTCCCTACATGTCTTGGTGCGCACAATTGAGAGATCAATTCACTCAAAGGAGTATTGTATGGTAGCTTTTCTTGCTATTGAGGGCGCCTTTAATAACGTTCAGACAGATGCAATCCTGAAAGGATTTTCGTTCATGTTAGTGGAATCCTCCATAATCAAGTTGATCAGTCATATGAGCAGGACTGTAAACTCAGAGTTGGGGGAGGCAACTATAAGAAGGCGAGTGGTTAGGGGAACCCCACAAGAAGGATCCTGCGATAAAATCTTTCACACGAAGTGCGCGGAAATTTCGGATGAAATGTTAAACGGTCTAAAATTTGGATCCGTTACATGGGTATGTCCTGATTGCCGAACTAGTGCAAATAATTCAATACTTGATTGTGGTGATGATGAAATAGTTATACAATTGTGCTCTAATAATCCTACACTAAGTGAAGTGGTACAAATTCTAAGAAGTACGCAGCATCAGCTAGATACATTCAAAAATTCCCTCAACTTTCTCTGTAATTCAATGGATGATATAAGAAACACAGTTACCCGTTTGTCTAATGAAAACCTAGGCCTGAATGAAAAGGTTTCTAATTTAGAGGCAAGATATTAGGCGCAGGAGCAAAAAATGTATTATATGGAGGCCCAACTTGACCTTGCAAATCAGGATTTCAATAAAACAAATATTGTTGTTGTTGGTTTAACATCCGCAAATACTAATGAAATCTCCAATTCAATAAGCAAAGTCGTTGATAAAATTGGAGTACACCTTAATAATCATGACGTTATGGCAGTTAAACAGATGGCTCACAACAATACAACAAACTCAAATTCACTACTAAAAACTCATATATTGTCACTTTAAAATCTATTGAACTAAAGTCTAAAATCTTATCAACATTTCGTAAATAAAAATCAATTTATCTTCATGATCCGGCTGGCAATAACTCTTCAAATTCTCCTATTATCATTATGCAGCATATCACGAAACATCAATCCAAATTATATGGTGAATCTAAAAATATTAAACATAAGTATAAATTTCAATTTTTGTGGTCTAAGGAAAACAAAATTTACTTACGTAAAACGACTGATTCAAAAGTGTACCACATACATTCGTTTAGTGATATCAATCGTATCATTAAAAGCTGTTCCAGTCCACAAACATAACCAGTGCAACTCAACATCCAGGCCAATGATACCGGAAGTTATTTTTAAGTTACTTTCTAGAATATATATTTTGCTTATTTACATATTTTATGAAACTTACCCTTTACATAATTTTTTTCCATATCCATAGTAATTTGTTTCTAAGTATTTGTTTTGATCTTCTGCCTTCTAATAATATGACGTATAACGTCAAACTGTTGGCTTCATCCAGATTTTTAAATTTTATTATTTTAAATAGAAATACATATTATACTTTTAGGCGCCATATTATTAGTAAAACCTTACATATGCGTAAATTGCCAATTGGTTCGGTTCTATACTACTATAAATTATTATTTTTTCTATATTTTTACAATTTATTTGTAAGAAGTTTTATTATGTTTATTGCTTTAAAATTTGAATGGCACAATATTATTTTTATTTATTGTAATGGCTAGATACAACATAGATAATATATTTAGTGAAAATTGCATAAATGAATACTTTCTTTGCGGATCTGAATTTAATAAATATATCAATTCTATAAAAAGCTCTAACTTGGATTTCGTTATAAAGTTTAATGCCTGTAGTATGAATAATTTTGATAAATTTCGCTCGATTCTTGAATTCATTGAAAATCTTTATTCCGATTTTCATATAATTATTGTTAGTGAGACTTGGGTTAAGACTAAAAATGCAAATTTTTACAACATAAATGATTTCAGAAGTGTTTTTTCATGCAGAGATAAAAATTGAATGGGTGGTGGTATTGTGATGTATGTTAGGGATGATGTAACTTTCGATATATTTAAAACCGACGAATCAAAATTTGAATTTCAGTTTATTCAGATAAAACTTAATGGTTTCTCACAAAATTGTATCACTTCGTTTTATCGCCCCCCTGACTCAAACATTGATATTTTCATTATTAGGGAATATTTATTATTATTATATTTATATTTATTTATTCATATTAGGGAATTAGAATTAATTATTCATAAAAAGCATAACAATATTATACTAGGTGTTGTATTTGTGGAATTTTTTAATAAAACAATTTTGTTCCGTTATGATTTATTTAATTTATTTTTTTAATATGCGCGCTGTGAATTAAAACATAAGACTGCCGCTAGCCTGCTAGTTAAAAACACAAAACGAAAATCAAGGGTAGAGCGATGAAATATCGCAACAGCGCGTGGTGTGGAAGTATTTGAACATTCTCTCCCCCCCACGGCTGAAGGCCCAAGGATGGTCCCACATTTGTGCAAGGGAAATGGGAACGCATTTCAAGATCACTGGGGGGTTGAGGTGTCACGAAGCATTCGCGCCTCCGAGTGCTTATGGGCAAAACGCAAAGCTTTTGAATAGGGCGTTCTTTGGTACCAGCAGCTGTTCTAACGGTCACATTACGTACAAGACCATCGTGACCAAGATGAACTTCCTCGATTCGCCTAAGTGCCCAACACGTCGGTGGTAGATTTTCCTCCAGTACGATTACCATATCACCGGCTTTAATGTTTTAATGTCGATACCATTTGCTTCGTTTCTGTAATAATACAAGAAAATCATCCCTCCAGCGATGCCAGAATGATTGAGTTATCTTTTGCTGTTGGCCCCACGGTGTGAGACGGTTGTCATTGCAATTTATTAAATCCTCTGATGGTGGATGATGCAACAATGATAGACCAGTCAAAAAGTGACCAGGTTTAAGAGCCTCGAGGTCATTGTGATCATCAGTTAATGGTGACAGTGGACGTGAATTTAAGCAGCATTCAATTTGAGTGAGTACTGAATACAGCTGATTGGCTGACAATATACGTTGACCGACGACCCTTCTCAAATGGTACTTCATGGATTTCACGCAAGCCTCCCAGAGACCACCTTGGTGCGGCGCAACAGGTGAGTTGAACCGCCAGGTTGTCCCCAAATTAGCCAACTCTCGATGAGGGATTTTATTTTGCCATTTTTCACGAACACGTTGCAATTCCTTATTTGAACCAACGAAATTCGTGCCGTTATCGCTCCATCACTGACTACATTGGCCACGTCGACTGATAAATCTTACAAAAACTTCCAAGAATGCCTCCACCGATAGACCATGAGCAAGATCCAAATGCACGGCTCGAGTAGTCATGCATACGAAAACCACAACCCAACATTTTATGGTCGCTGGAGGTTTGTATGTTTTCGCTGCTAGTTGTCGTAGGTTCATCTGTGGCGCAAGCGTTTTACGAACCTCAAACGGTCCTGCAAAATCAACGCCAGATACCACAAATGGATATGATTGATTGGTTCTTACTGGAGGTAATGAACCCATCAATTGATTGGCGGCATCCTTCTTGAACCGTATGCAAATGACACACTTGTTTATGACTTTCTTGACTGCCGCACGTAGGTTTGTTACCCAAAATTTGTGCCGAATGATTGCCATTGTCAACTGTGTTCCACCATGGAATGAACGTGAGTGAGCGTCGGCTATGATCAACTCACAGAACCTTGATTCTGGATGAATGATGATTTGATGCTTCATTTCCAATGGCAGGTTTGATTTGGCTAATCGTCCACAGACACGAACCACATGTTCACTATCGATAAACGGACACAGTTGACGCAGTTTTGAGTTCGATGGAATCTCCTTTTTATTTTGTAGAGCCTTCCACTCTAAACCAAAGCATTCGATCTGTACTAAGCGAGACCAATATTTTATTGCTTTATCGCGCTTATCTGATGACACAGGAGTTACGTCTTGAAAGGTTGCTGGTTTGACAGGTTTAACGCTGTTTCCCTTTGTTCTTCGTATGAACCGGAAAACAAACGCTGTTGTTCGTATCAATTTATTCAGGGTGGACACTCTACTGATCAGTTGTTCATCATTAACCATAAAGGCTGTCACTGGAAATTCATAATAGATGTTAATATGCGCATTTAATAATGTTATCTTTGATTCGGCTTCATCAGTGTTCATGTCGTCCACAGATAAGTTCAACCGCATATTGTTTGGCCAGTTGTTCGGTTCTTCTTGGAGCCATTGCGGACCATTCCACCATAGTTGGCAATTTTTCAATTGCCTAGCAGCACAGCCTCTCGATAACAAATCTGCTGGATTCTGATCTCTACGTATATGATGCCAGTCGTTAATATCTGAAGATGACAATATAGTAGCAGTTCGATTTGCGACAAACGGCTTTAACGGTTGTTGCTTTTTCTTCAACCAATGAATGACGATGGTTGAATCCGTCCAGTAATGAACAGTTATATCTGACAGCTTGCATGCCTTTTGAACAAACTTGCATAAATTTACACTCATGACAGCCCCCATTAATTCTAAACGGGGAACTGTTTGTGGCTTAATTGGTGCGACATTATTTCTTGATGTAATGAGACGGACTATCACATTTCCCTTATAATGAACTGACCGAAGGTAGGCACATGATCCATATGCTGCTTTCGAGGCATCTGAAAACAAATGCAGCTGCATTTGCACTTCCTTTGAGTAGGCTATCCATCTTGGAACGGGTATTGTCACCAATTCAGTTACACTCTGATGAAACGATGACCATAATGCCATAATGTGATTAGGAACACGGTCGTCCCAACCAATATTTAGTTTTCAAATTTCTGATTTCTATCTCTGATTTCTATTTCTGATTCAAATTTCTATCATTGCCGGTAAGATTGCCATGCAATCTTACCGGCAATGATAACTGGCGCGAAAAGTCCAGTAGGGTCATATACTTGAGCAATTCGACTGATGAATTGTCGTTTGGTGAAGGTTTTCTCCTTGTCTGCTGGATAATCATCGATTTTGATATAAAAATCGTCCTTGCTTGAATCCCACATCATACCTAATATCCCAGTATTAGGTCGTAGTTCGATTTCACGCAACTCATTTTGAACAAGTTCTTTAGCCAATTCCGAGTTGCTGGTAGCCCATTTTGCTAATTCAAATCCAGCAGAAGCTAACATTTCAATCATTTGGCTATGCAGTGTCTTTAATTCAGCTAATGTTTCAGCACCAGATAGGAAGTCATCCATGTAAAAATTGGTTAGGGTGGCCGCAGAAGCAGCCGGAAACCGTAGTGCCTCATCCCTGGCGCATTGTTGTAGAGCTCGAACAGAGTTAAACCCAGCCGACGTAAAACCCCAAATGACACAAGTGATAAAATATTCACCAATTGGTTCATTAGCTGCTGGACGAAAAAAAATCCGATGGAAATCCCATTGATCCTGGTGGACCTTTATTTGGCGGAACATCTTCACGATATCCGCTGTCAAGGCAAATCGGTACGTTCGAAATAGCAACAACGTCTCACAAAGGTCAGCTTGCAATTTTTCGCCCGTCAGTTGTTGATCGTTGAATGATACTCCCGATGATGTTATACAGGATGCATCAAACACGACGCGAAATTTTTTCTTTGATATTATGTGGTATGCGGTATGTAGTATGACTTACTCGGAATATCTGACGCTGGCGGAGCTGGAATCAATTGACCTGAATTAACGTAATCCAGCATGAATTCTTTATATGCAGCAGCCATTTCCGCATTTTTCTTGAGACGATTCTGTAATCCGATGCAACGATTGAAAGCTGTACGACGAGAATGGCCCAGTGGCATTGGATTTTCCTTGAGGGGGATCATGACCACGTAACGACCATCAACTCCTCTAGTATGTGTTCCTCGGCAGTACGAGTGGTATGGGATTCGGAATTATCCACAGACCAAAATTGTTCCAATTGTTTATCCAAATCGCAATCTGATTTGACCACTTGGTATGAAAAGGCTGTTAAAGGCTGCGATTTCTTTACATGGCCAGATACAACCCAGCCCAGCATTGATTCTTGTGCGACAAACCGATCACCTTCCAAAGAGTAACGGACAATACCGTCGCCTAATATCGATGTCCAAGTGGATACACCAACTAAGGCATCAACATGACCAGGTGCAGAAAACGTTGGATCAGCGAGTCTATCCTCACAAAGCTGACTAGTCAGTGAACACTTAAACCCTTCCTGTGGATTTACACCTGTTATCTTTTTGACAATGACGAAACGTACCGGCATTGTAGCTGATGGGTCATAGCGATGAAGCAACACGCAGTCCACCATGCCCAATGATTTCATCGGCCCTGAGTTACCAATGGTTGAAATCATAATTTTACATGGTTTCTGAACGATTCTCCACTTTTGAACACATTCTAGTGCTATCAAATTAATCTGTGATCCCGGGTCACAAAGTACGCGAACATTCCCAGTTGTCGTGTTCGTTTGTTGTAATCTACACAATGCCGTGCCAATTATGGCTAGAACATCGTCGTGATTGGATTGTTCATCCATCGCTATTTGGTTTGGCTGCATAATTGCTGATGGAATTGGATTCTCAGCGCTGATATGATACGATGAACGTTGATTTCTGCTACCTCGTCGTTTATGAACCTCGTTATAACGGTTATTTTGGATATAATTTACTCGCATCACAGGATATTTAGGGCAATTCATGCGATTGTGTTTAGCATAGTCACACCCTTTGCACTCTTTCCACGTACATTCGTTTTGTGAATGCTGATTCGATAGACAAGAATTGCATACATTCATATCTTTAATTTTATTCAGTCGCTCCGTGTATTCTAATTTAGCTAGTTTCTCACAATTCCACGTACGATGATTTCCGTTGCAGTATACACAAGTATATCCACTTTCTTATTACTTGCGAATGAGTTTGATGATTGTTGGTTGTATGATCTATCCCTATCCGTTTTTGAGCGTTTGGAGTGATTATCATGAAAATCAGAAGCATAGCGCTTGTTGCGATTCTCATTTAGTTGATCGATATTATTTCGGTTATTTTGACTGGCTTGTGGTACTTGATTGGCCTTTAAATTTCGTATCGCTAGAATACGGCGTTCGAGGAATGGTAGCAAATCCCGAAGTGACGGTGGAGCAACGGGATCACGGTCCATTTCCCATGCAGCCCTGGTCGATTTGTCCAGTTTACGCAAGATAAACACTGCCATAAATGGACTCCAAGCGTCGGTATTACAATCAAACCGATTTAACGCCCACAATTCTTGATACCATATCAATGATTGAACGTAGACGATCTGATTGGCAAAATTCCATGGCTGGAATGTCCAGAATCGCATTGATATGAGCCGTCACAATTTGATACGGGTTGTCGTAGGTATCTTCTAGTTTCCTCCAAATACGATCCAACTCGTCCTTATCCCGATGCTCGGTTTCACCAGCGCAAGACTTGGCTTCGCCAATCAATGCTGACATAAGCAGATCGATTTTCGAATCAGCTAGTAGTTCGGTGTTCAAAACTTTACTAACGACTTGGGCGCGCCACGATGTCCAACCCGTATAGCTACCATTGAATTTGGGTAGCTTAATTTCGGACACCTTTGGCACTGTCCGATTATGATTAGGCTTGGCAATATTCATGAATGCAGCCAATTTCTCCTTAGTATTGTGATACAAGGTCACCATTCTTAGAGCCCCCTCCTCATTACGAGCGCGCCTGCGTTCAGTGAGGTTAGGTGACTCAGCTATTTCAAACTGTTTGTTTTGAACCAGAGCCCAGTGACGTTCGAGGGCTGATTTTTGCATGTCGTTGATTGCCTCGTTCCATGATTGACCTTCCGGTGATTGACATTTAATGTTGAGTCGCTTAATAAGTTTAATGGCTATGGTTCGTTCTTTAACCAGCCCCTTGATTTTAGCGCTACCCTTCATTTGGCTACCCTGTAATAATGCAGACCCGGTCAGATTCCTAAATAGTACTACTGGCCGTGCAAGAAGATGTGAAAATTATAATAATATTAATATTATTTTAACTTCAAATAGTTGCAAGTGATGTATCTGGTAATCGACGCCATCACCGTGTATAGGAACCATATGCAAAAAACAAATATATAATATTTGCAGGTAATGTATCTAGTAATCGACGCCATTACCGCATGGTTAGCAAATATAGAACCATAATTGTAATATTGCAGGTGATGTATGTAGTAATCGACGCCATCACCACGTAGTTAGCAACTATACAAAAACCAAAACAATTATTAATTAACTGCAGGTAATGTATCTAGCGGTTACAAAAAAATGGACGGTGCCTTATGAAACGTTCAGTGCAATAACAATGCGGTAGAACATTCCAGCAGTGCATGCCTCGTGGAATTTATCCAAATAATTTCATGGCATAAAATATATTTCGCAATAATTAACCAGTGATAATGAATCACTTCACCACAAATTTACAACATTACACGTACAAATAACAATTCCAATTTTATCATACACATTTTGCACGTACACCGCCATTCTAAAAATTTTACCAGCACAAGACAAACAATATATATATATATATATATATATATATATATATATATATATATATATATATATATATATATATATATATATATATATATATATATATATATATATATATACCTGATGATTTCGTCTAACACCGCTACAATTTCACGCCTCTAATTTATCACAACTTCAATTGTTGTGGGACAATACTATCTCCCGGGTTTCGGCACCAAAATGTTGTAAATATTTGTGGAATTTTTTAATAAAACAATTTTGTTCCGTTATGATTTATTTAATTTATTTTTTTAATATGCGCGCTGTGAATTAAAACATAAGACTGCCGCTAGCCTGCTAGTTAAAAACACAAAACGAAAATCAAGGGTAGAGCGATGAAATATCGCAACAGCGCGTGGTGTGAAAGTATTTGAACACTAGGCGATGTTAACATTCCTTTAAATAAATTAACTCCTATTGTGAGAGAATATACAAATATAATACACATAATACACTCGAAGTATTAAAAAATCAGTTAGATTGAAAAACTCGTACTGTCCATAGCTCACGTATGATTTATGGCAATTGATTAATAAAAAGGAATCAATTTTGAAGAAATGTAAACGTCAACTATGCAATAATCCAACAGTCAACTCAAATACAAGTGATTATAACCGAAAGCTTATCGAAATTGACAAGCAAATCAAACGTGAAAAATATTTTGCTAAAAAGAGACATTTTGAGAATGTTTTTGGGGGTGTACCAACGTGACTTATGGCTTAATATAAACGATTTGCTGGGTAGAACCAACAGCAACAATCATAACTTTGTTATTGACAGTGGTGGTGAGTTAATATTAGACGGCTACAAAATTGCTTTTGAATTTAATAACTACTTTACAAATGTTGGGAAAGATTTGGCTAATCAGTTTAATAGTTCCAAAAAATATTTTTAAATTTAATACTTGTAATTGTGTAAATCCGGCATTGTAGCTGATGGGTCATAGCGATGAAGCAACACGCAGTCCACCATGCCCAATGATTTCATCGGCCCTGAGTTACCAATGGTTGAAATCATAATTTTACATGGTTTCTGAACGATTCTCCACTTTTGAACACATTCTAGTGCTATCAAATTAATCTGTGATCCCGGGTCACAAAGTACGCGAACATTCCCAGTTGTCGTGTTCGTTTGTTGTAATCTACACAATGCCGTGCCAATTATGGCTAGAACATCGTCGTGATTGGATTGTTCATCCATCGCTATTTGGTTTGGCTGCATAATTGCTGATGGAATTGGATTCTCAGCGCTGATATGATACGATGAACGTTGATTTCTGCTACCTCGTCGTTTATGAACCTCGTTATAACGGTTATTTTGGATATAATTTACTCGCATCACAGGATATTTAGGGCAATTCATGCGATTGTGTTTAGCATAGTCACACCCTTTGCACTCTTTCCACGTACATTCGTTTTGTGAATGCTGATTCGATAGACAAGAATTGCATACATTCATATCTTTAATTTTATTCAGTCGCTCCGTGTATTCTAATTTAGCTAGTTTCTCACAATTCCACGTACGATGATTTCCGTTGCAGTATACACAAGTATATCCACTTTCTTATTACTTGCGAATGAGTTTGATGATTGTTGGTTGTATGATCTATCCCTATCCGTTTTTGAGCGTTTGGAGTGATTATCATGAAAATCAGAAGCATAGCGCTTGTTGCGATTCTCATTTAGTTGATCGATATTATTTCGGTTATTTTGACTGGCTTGTGGTACTTGATTGGCCTTTAAATTTCGTATCGCTAGAATACGGCGTTCGAGGAATGGTAGCAAATCCCGAAGTGATGGTGGAGCAACGGGATCACGGTCCATTTCCCATGCAGCCCTGGTCGATTTGTCCAGTTTACGCAAGATAAACACTGCCATAAATGGACTCCAAGCGTCGGTATTACAATCAAACCGATTTAACGCCCTCAATTCTTGATACCATATCAATGATTGAACGTAGACGATCTGATTGGCAATATCTGATACGGGTTGTCGTAGGTATCTTCTAATTTCCTCCAAATACGACCCAACTCGTCCTTATCCCGATGCTCGGTTTCACCAGCGCAAGACTTGGGTTTGCCAATCAATGCCGACATAAGCAGATCGATTTTCGAATCAGCTAGTAGTTCGGTGTTCAAAACTTTACTAACGACTTGGGCGCGCCACGATGTCCAACCCGTATAGCTACCATTGTATTTGGGTAGCTTAATTTCGGACACCTTTGGCACTGTCCGATTATGATTAGGCTTGGCAATATTCATGAATGCAGCCAACCTCTCCTTAGTATTGTGATACAAGGTCGCCATTCTTAGAGCCCCCTCCTCATTATGAGCGCGCCTGCGTTCAGTGAGGTTAGGTGACTCAGCTATTTCAAACTGTTTGTTTTGAACCAGAGCCCAGTGACGTTCGAGGGCTGATTTTTGCATGTCGATGATTGCCTCGTTCCATGATTGACCTTCCGGTGATTGACATAAACGGACACAGTTGACGCAGTTTTGAGTTCGATGGAATCTTCTTTTTATTTTGTAGAGCCTTCCACTCTAAACCAAAGCATTCGATCTGTACTAAGCGAGACCAATATTTTATTGCTTTATCGCGCTCATCTGATGACACAGGTGTTACGTCTTGAAAGGTTGCTGGTTTGACAGGTTTAACGCTGTTTCCCTTTGTTCTTCGTATGAACCGGAAAACAAACGCTGTTGTTCGTATCAATTTATTCAGGGTGGACACTCTACTGATCAGTGGTTCATCATTAACCATAAAGGATGTCACTGGAAATTCATAATAGATGTTAATATGCGCATTTAATAATGTTATCTTTGATTCGGCTTCATCAGTGTTCATGTCGTCCACAGATAAGTTCAACCGCATATTGTTTGGCCAGTTGTTCGGTTCTTCTTGGAGCCATTGCGGACCATTCCACCATAGTTGGCAATTTTTCAATTGCCTAGCAGCACAGCCTCTCGATAACAAATCTGCTGGATTCTGATCTCCACGTATATGATGCCAGTCGTTAATATCTGAAGATGACAATATAGTAGCAGTTCGATTTGCGACAAACGGCTTTAACGATTGTTGCTTTTTCTTCAACCAATGAATGACGATGGTTGAATCCGTCCAGTAATGAACAGTTATATCTGACAGCTTGCATGCCTTTTGAACAAACTTGCATAAATTTACACTCATGACAGCCCCCATTAATTCTAAACGGGGAACTGTTTGTGGCTTAATTGGTGCGACATTATTTCTTGATGTAATGAGACGGACTATCACATTTCCCTTATAATGAACTGACCGAAGGTAGGCACATGATCCATATGCTGCTTTCGAGGCATCTGAAAACAAATGCAGCTGCATTTGCACTTCCTTTGAGTAGGCTATCCATCTTGGAACGGGTATTGTCACCAATTCAGTTACACTCTGATGAAACGATGATCATAATGCCATAATGTGATTAGGAACACGGTCGTCCCAACCAATATTTAGTTTTCAAATTTCTTGCATGGCAATCTTACCGGCAATGATAACTGGCGCGAAAAGTCCAGTAGGGTCATATACTTGAGCAATTCGACTGATGAATTGTCGTTTGGTGAAGATTTTCTCCTTGTCTGCTGGATAATCATCGATTTTGATATAAAAATCGTCCTTGCTTGAATCCCACATCATACCTAATATCCCAGTATTAGGTCGTAGTTCGATTTCACGCAACTCATTTTGAACAAGTTCTTTAGCCAATTCCGAGTTGCTGGTAGCCCATTTTGCTAATTCAAATCCAGCAGAAGCTAACATTTCAATCATTTGGCTATGCAGTGTCTTTAATTCTGCCAATGTTTCAGCACCAGATAGGAAGTCATCCATGTAAAAATTGGTTAGGGTGGCCGCAGAAGCAGCCGGAAACCGTAGTGCCTCATCCCTGGTGTTACGAATTTCTAAAATCATTCGAAACTTGGCATATCTGACCGGCTATAACTACACTCAGCGAGGTCGGGTTCTCTAAACAAAATTAAAATAATAACACAAATTATAATGACTAACGAACTGAATTTATTAATATCATTTTATTTCTGATTGAATTTACATCTTATAGATTAATTTCCTTTATTATTTTTATTCATATAATTAATGATTCTTAACATAAACATTATTGAGGATAAAAAAATTAAAATAATAACAGGAATAGTAATGATTCTATTTTAAAGAATTTGTTTAATAAATTTTTTCCATAGTTTTATATTAAATTTTAATTATTCTCACATAATATAATAAAAAAATTGCTTTGGGTGGAAGTAAAGAAAAAAAAATCAAATTCTTATTATAATAATATAAAAAAAAAAAATACATTTATTTGAAATTATTAGAATTAAGTAAATTAAAATTAGAACTTAAATATTAACTTAATTACTTAGACTTACTATACTGATTGATTGGTTTGATTGGCGACGCGACGCATATCTGGATGTTGCTTTTACGCGCACATAATATTTGTTGAGCACATCTATTTAATAATTCTTAATGTTTTATTTGTATAGATTTATTTATTATAATGTCACTTATTTGTTCATTGTTTGTTTGTTTTATCTTGTGCCTGAATATTCACTCACAATATAATTTTTATATTCTGAATTTTATAAATTGAATATATCTATATTCACATCACCAACTAAACTTTTATAGAACAGTTTTAACATATTTCACTTTATTTTCTTTAACAGTTCTATTCACTACACTTTGATCAGTTGATTCATTTCCATATTAGTTTAATCAGTTTATTTTCTCAAAAAAAATATTACTTAGATCACTTGTTTTTAATCGCTTTTCGATCTTGCACAGCTCTTTATTTTTTTTCTTTTCTGTCCCGTTTTCAAAACAATCTTGCTCTTAAATCCTTTTTCTCCCACTTCACCTACATTTTCAATTACCAATCATTTCCAACCAATCAATCAATAACACAATCGCTCAATTAACCAACCAATCAAAATTGTATTTCTCCTACTTATTATTTCTAATTTCACTTCCTTCCCGTTTTTGTCTTTTGTTTTATGATCATGTTCTTTGTTTTACATAATTTAAATGTTGTTATTATTTCTATTGTGTTTATTGCTATTTTTTTATGGTTTTATTGCTATTTTTTTTTTAAAAATGTGCGTTTTATTGTACTATACTACGAATAGGTTGTAAAATTAAAATTTTCCAAAATTAAAAACAAAACTTAGGTAAACACAACATCTGTGTACCATTTTTTTTCTTTTTAAGAAAAAAAAAAACTATCTTTTCATATTCATTTATAATTTGTAGATATTTATATATCCTTAACTCACTAGATGTATTTTAGAGTAAAAATGGTCTTGAATTATCAAATTATCAGTAACGACTTTTAATTAATTAAAATCGGTCGTTACATTGCCCCCTTACCAGGGTAATTAAAATTAAAGAAAGATAAATAATCAGAAACAAGGTTTCTAAACCAAAAGTATTGTTTTGGTTTAAAGATAATAATATCTAGGATAAACTAAATCAATTCTTATGACTATGCTTCACTAGAATAGTAATAAAAAAAATTAAAAAAAAAACAAAAAGACAAAATTTATCATTAATTAGAATTCAAAGTTTAACTAATTTAGACAATAAAATAATTCAAATATTAATTCTAAAAATAAATCAAAATATGTACATTGTTATTAAAATATATTCTATTTTTTTAAATCTTTTCCATGGTACGTTGATGTTCGATTTGAGTTTTCATCTTGCACTAAATATACGTTCGAACCTAATTTTTTTAGTACTTTAGCTTTCACCCATTTTGGAAAAAGTTTAGACATCACCCCTTTTGATGCATCCGACTGTGTGAAATTTCTTCTCCAAACCACTACTCCTTCAGTGAATGGTGGGGCTCTAGCTCGTAAATTATACCTATTTGCGGTTTTATTAAACTCGTTTTGCAAATTGATTGCTACACATCTTCGAATTTTGGAAAGTTTTACAATTCGTTCTTCTAGACTAGGAGGTGGAAAATGGTCAAGACGAGTATATTCATCTCCGTCCAGAATCATTTCCATACCGAAATTTAGAAAATATGGAGTACAAAGGGTTGCTTCATGTACAGCTGATCTAATTGCTATCCCAATTTGTGTTATGTATTTATCCCAATCTTTATGATTGTTGGACTTTATAAATGCACGAATTGTGTTGCCTATTACCTGATTCACCCGTTATGTAGGATTAGCTTGTGGTGAATAAACTGCAGTTTTAAAGTGCTGTATGTGGTACTCTTTAAGCAACTTTTCAAATTCTTTCCCTATAAACTGAGGACCATTGTCTGAAATAATAATGCGTGGAACAGAAAATAAGCTAAAAACCTCTTCTAATTTCTTCTTTAAAATTAAGAATTTCGAATTTCTTACCGGAAATATGATTGGATATTTTGAAAAGTTATCTACAATAACTAACAGAAATACATTTCCCTGCTTGGATTTGGGAAATGGACCCATATAGTCAATACTTATAATTTCCCATGGTCTAGTCGCTTTTCGCATCTTTCCCATGGGTGGTTTAATTGATACTGTAGGTGATTTAGAAGACTTACATACGTCACAATTTGCGATGTAGTTTTGGACATCTTTATTTATATTGGGCCAGTGATATTGGTCTGAAATTTTATGCAAAGTTTTAAAATTTCCAAAATGTCCAGCTTTGGGATCATCATGAAATTTTTTTAATAAAGGTTGACGTTTATGTTCCGGGACTAACTCTTTCCATCTTACATTTTCGATATTATATTTATCCAAATCTTGAAAAAGTTGGTATAATTTATTATTTACAATTCTAAAATTAGTGTGTTCTTGCAGATTTTCCGAAACTTTTGTAAACAAGTTATTATACCAGGTATCTTGAGTAATTTCTTCAAGGCATCTAGAGAGAGCATCTGGGACAATATTTTCCTTTCCCGGACGATGAATTACTTCAAAGTTATAGTGTTGAATTTTTAAAGCCCAACGACCGACATGTCCTACTGAGTCACCTTGCCGAAGAAGCCATTTTAGTGCTGCACTATCGGTTATAATATAAAATTTGGAACCTTCTAAGAAATGTCTCCACTTGGTTAAGGCTATTAAAATACTTAAACATTCCTGCTCAAGAGTGGTATATTTTTGTTGGGTAGGAGAAAGTTTTTGTGAAATGTATGCAACCGGATAATTAATCTCATCTATTGTTTGGTATAACTGACTTCCAACACCTATATTAGAAGCATCAGTGCAGACAAAAAATGGTTTTGAGTAGTCTGGATTATGTAAGGTAGGAGCTGTAGCAATAGCTTCTTTTAACTTATTGAAAGCTTTGTTGGCTTCGATTGTCCATGTAATCTTCGTTGGTTTACCCTTTAAAAGATTGGTTATGGGTGAAACTATTGTAGAGTAGTTTGAAATAAATCTCCTATTCCATCCTGCGACTCCAAGAAATTGTCGAATTTGTTTTATTGTCTTTGGGACTGGATAATTTATAATTGCATCCACTTTATCTGGAGCAATTTGAATTCCGTTTTTATTTACAATAAACCCTAAATAACTTAATTCATTTACACAAAATTTGGATTTAGTTTCATTTATGGTAAGTTTAGCTTCATGAAGTTTTTGGGAAACAATTTTTAAATATTTCATGTGCTTTTCAAACGTATCTGTGGCAATGATGATATCATCTAGATATGACCAAACGTAAGGATGAAGTTCGGGACCTATGATGAAATCGGCTAACCTGGACATTGTAGCAGGTGCACCTACTAAGCCAAACGGCATACGTGCGAACATATAAAGTGGTCTACCTGATAGTGCGAACGCTGTCTTTGGTTGAGACTGTTCATCTAATTGGATTTGCCAGTAGGCATCAGAAAGATCTATAGACGTTAGGTATGTAGTTCCTGATAAATTGGAAAGAATATTCTCAAGATGTGGCATAGGATATGAATCCTTAACCGTCATCGAATTTAGTTTTCGTGCATCAAGGCACATTCTTATTTTCCCATTTAGTTTATAGACAATTGTCATGGGTGATCTCCATGGTGAGGCTGGACATGGTTTAATAACTCCCAATTCTAACATACGCTGAAGTTCTATATCTGCGGCCTTTAAAACATGAGGAGAGATGGGATAACATCTTTGCATCACCGGGGAGTTATCACCAGTGTTTATAGTATGGGTAACTAGTGGGGTACAACCGAAATTAAGCTTGATGGTTATAGGAAACTTAGTAATTATTTGTTTTAATTCTTGTTGTTCTGGATCTGTTAGAAAATTAATGGAATTACTGGTCTTGGGTGATTCTGAATTAATATAAAAAAGTGTTGGATTTAAATCAAAATTCTGCCAGAAATCCATCCCTAGAATAAGATCTTGGGTAATTTGTGGCAATACATACATAGTTAAGCTTCGCTGTTTGTTATTGAACTCGACTGAAACATCAACCACTTCACACCCTTGAAGTGAGTCACCATTAGCTACAAAAACTTTTGTATACTCTTTACGAGTTGTTAATCCACATTGGGTTATAAATTGTTTTGCATTTCTTCCTAATACGGATATTGTTGCGCCAGTATCCAATAAGCCTGTTTTCGGGTTGTTATTAATTACAACATCTAAATATAATCTATTGTCACCTGGTTTTTGGACAACTATTGAAGCTACTGATCGATTTGAACTTTGGGGCTCTTCACCAGATGAAGTTGAAGGTCTCTCTTGACGAATATTATTAGCGGAATTTACATTAGCACTACACTGTGCTTGAGAAGAAGGTGTATTTAGATTGGATGAGTTTTGACGAAACAAGTGTGGATGACAAGTTTGACAGTGCGGAAATATGGTATCTTCTCTTCCACATCTATAACATAAATATTTTGCTCTTCGTGGTTTTAAACATGAATCCGGTTTGTGTCCATTTTCAAAGCAATTAACACAAGAAAAATATATTTGACCTGAATTTTGGGAATCTGAAGAGTTGAAATTATGTTGGTGACTGTTGCTTGGTGAGCGATTCTGAGTACTTTTAGAATTGCGATAAACGTGATTAGACATTGACTGTACATTGGATTGAGAATTTATTTGTCTATTATTATGAATAGCTTTTGAATTACGAAATGATTTTGACACTACTGATCTATTCGTTAGTTCTGGGTTAAAATTGGTTGTAAACTTATTATAATTAGCAGAAATTTTAGAATTTGAATTTTCATCCAATATGTTTAATTGCTGCACACGTTTATTCATTCCTATGAGAGCATTTTCTTTACAAAGTTTTTCCATCCGTTCAATGTCTTTACAAAGAGTGGTTAATTCTTCAACAGAAGAAATATTATTTAAATTTCTGAAACTTAGTCCTCTTAAATAAGTAGGCCATAAATTATTGTACAAAAATCTCAGTTTCTGTTGCGTACTAGGAGCTTCTTTCAATTCTTTAAATAATAACTCCATTGAGGATCGGTAATCACCAAATGTTTCAAACCGCTGTTGTTTGCGGTTTCGAATAGCATCTCTAATCTGTTCGTCATAATTTGGGTCAGAATACTCCCATTGTAATGCGTTACTGAAATCAGTCCATGTTCGAAAATTATCGAAATACGCATCATACCATTGTAGGGCACTACCATCTAGCAATAAAAAAATGGAACCTAATAACTCTTCTTCACAAATTCTTTGAGCTCTAGCCATTCGAGTTACTTTCGTAAGGAACTCATTTACATTATCACAACTTTTTCCAGAAAATTTTAATTTCCACTCTTGAATGGGTACAGGTCTCCAACGTCTCTCAGAGTATCTATTTTCGGGAATTAATTGATTTTCGTGAGTAAGCAATTTTGATTGAGGCTGATATTTCGTACTATTATCACTAAAATGATTAAAATGTTGTTCTGTTTGATTGAAATTCTTTGGTGGTATGGATTGATACCCACTATCGTAATAGTTAACTGTATGTTTATGATTAGTTCCTAAATAAGGATTGGTCTTGGGAACCGATGGAATTGATTCTAACTGACTATAACTCTGGTGGTATGCATTTGACCAAGTTGTTGAGGTTGCTTCAGAATGTGTAGCTAAGTTAATTTTTTCTTGTGAAGGCAAAATTGATCTATAACTCGGAATACATTGTGGAATTTCTTGCAGTTTCGAAGACGTGTGGTTTTGAAAACTAGATGCAATTTGTTGTGAAGGTGAATATATTGGTAAATTAGATGCTAAACTATAATAATTTGAAGAATACATAGTTGAGGCGGTTTGAGATATCGGACAGAAATAAGGATTATCAACCTTCAAACCAGAATAAAAATTATGAACATTGTCTGTTTCAGACGAAGTTTCCTGTATTGACGTTGAAACATTAGGTTTGCTTGAAATATTTGACTCAATATGACTGGTTATGTCTCTTTGGATAGAACGAACTCTTCGTAAAACTTTTTGAATTTCTAACTTTTGGTGTTCGTCTACTTTTGCTCTCGTTAACCTTCCTTCTATATGTTTTAAAACATTGAGCGTATCCTTGGTTGGAGATTGTTCAATTTCATCCAGTCTTTTAACTGTTAACTGAATTAGACTGGGAATATTTTCGTCAATATTTTCATTTGAGATTAAATAAGGGGAAATTTGTTCTTCATTTAGCAATTTATTTAAGATATATACAGGACTTTCAGTAAATTTATCTAAATCAACATTTCGAATGTCCAATTCATATTGGACTTCTTCGTCATTTAACCCATTTATATTCATGATTATAAATGATATAACTAAACTAAAACTTTTGATTGAGATACCCTGTTTATAATATTTAAAAAGGAATTTGAAAGTTTCGTTGAGCGCCACTGATAACGGTTAGGATAAACCAAAAATCAGAATTTTTGATAGTATTAGATAATTTGAATATTCAAGAACATAAAAACATATATCATGCATACGGATATATTTTAAATAATTAAATAATATATATGTATATGTAAATTCAATAAATAAAATTAATATTTTGTTAAAATTTATCATAAATTTGATATGCGTTCACGTGACAATCTTACCAATCAAAACCGAATTAAAATTAAAATAAAATTAAAATAACAAAAAAAATTATGAAATTATTAATCTTTAAATTAATATTAATAAAAAAAAATCTCGCTGGCCCCACGTTGTGCGCCATTTTTGTTACGAATTTCTAAAATCATTCGAAACTTGGCATATCTGACCGGCTATAACTACACTCAGCGAGGTCGGGTTCTCAAAACAAAATTAAAATAATAACACAAATTATAATGACTAACGAACTGAATTTATAAATATCATTTTATTTCTGATTGAATTTACATCTTATAGATTAATTTCCTTTATTATTTTTATTCATATAATTAATGATTCTTAACATAAACATTATTGAGGATAAAAAAATTAAAATAATAACAGGAATAGTAATGATTCTATTTTAAAGAATTTGTTTAATAAATTTTTTCCATAGTTTTATATTAAATTTTAATTATTCTCACATAATATAATAAAAAAATTGCTTTGGGTGGAAGTAAAGAAAAAAAAATCAAATTCTTATTATAATAATATAAAAAAAAAAATACATTTATTTGAAATTATTAGAATTAAGTAAATTAAAATTAGAACTTAAATATTAACTTAATTACTTAGACTTACTATACTGATTGATTGGTTTGATTGGCGACGCGACGCATATCTGGATGTTGCTTTTACGCGCACATAATATTTGTTGAGCACATCTATTTAATAATTCTTAATGTTTTATTTGTATAGATTTATTTATTATAATGTCACTTATTTGTTCATTGTTTGTTTGTTTTATCTTGTGCCTGAATATTCACTCACAATATAATTTTTATATTCTGAATTTTATAAATTGAATATATCTATATTCACATCACCAACTAAACTTTTATAGAACAGTTTTAACATATTTCACTTTATTTTCTTTAACAGTTCTATTCACTACACTTTGATCAGTTGATTCATTTCCATATTAGTTTAATCAGTTTATTTTCTCAAAAAAAAATATTACTTAGATCACTTGTTTTTAATCGCTTTTCGATCTTGCACAGCTCTTTATTTTTTTTCTTTTCTGTCCCGTTTTCAAAACAATCTTGCTCTTAAATCCTTTTTCTCCCACTTCACCTCCATTTTCAATTACCAATCATTTCCAACCAATCAATCAATAACACAATCGCTCAATTAACCAACCAATCAAAATTGTATTTCTCCTACTTATTATTTCTAATTTCACTTCCTTCCCGTTTTTGTCTTTTGTTTTATGATCATGTTCTTTGTTTTACATAATTTAAATGTTGTTATTATTTCTATTGTGTTTATTGCTATTTTTTATGGTTTTATTGCTATTTTTTTTTTAAAAATGTGCGTTTTATTGTACTATACTACGAATAGGTTGTAAAATTAAAATTTTCCAAAATTAAAAACAAAACTTAGGTAAACACAACATCTGTGTACCATTTTTTTTCTTTTTAAGAAAAAAAAAACTATCTTTTCATATTCATTTATAATTTGTAGATATTTATATATCCTTAACTCACTAGATGCATTTTAGAGTAAAAATGGTCTTGAATTATCAAATTATCAGTAACGACTTTTAATTAATTAAAATCGGTTGTTACACTGGCGCATTGTTGTAGAGCTCGAACAGAGTTAAACCCAGCCGACGTAAAACCCCAAATGACACAAGTGATAAAATATTCACCAATTGGTTCATTAGCTGCTGGACGAAAAAAAATCCGATGGAAATCCCATTGATCCTGGTGGACCTTTATTTGGCGGAACATCTTCACGATATCCGCTGTCAAGGCAAATCGGTACGTTCGAAATAGCAACAACGTCTCACAAAGGTCAGCTTGCAATTTTTCGCCCGTCAGTTGTTGATCGTTGAATGATACTCCCGATGATGTTATACAGGATGCATCAAACACGACGCGAAATTTTTTCTTTGATATTATGTGGTATGGTATGTAGTATGACTTACTCGGAATATCTGACGCTGGCGGAGCTGGAATCAATTGACCTGAATTAACGTAATCCAGCATGAATTATTTATATGCAGCAGCCATTTCCGCATTTTTCTTGAGACGATTCTATAATCCGATGAAACGATTGAAAGCTGTACGACGAGAATGGCCCAGTGGCATTGGATTTTCCTTGAGGGGGATCATGACCACGTAACGACCATCAACTCCTCTAGTATGTGTTCCTCGGCAGTACGAGTGGTATGGGATTCGGAATTATCCACAGACCAAAATTGTTCCAATTGTTTATCCAAATCGCAATCTGATTTGACCACTTGGTATGAAAAGGCTGTTAAAGGCTGCAATTGCTTTACATGGCCAGATACAACCCAGCCCAGCATTGATTCTTGTGCGACAAACCGATCACCTTCCAAAGAGTAACGGACAATACCGTCGCCTAATATCGATGTCCAAGTGGATACACCAACTAAGGCATCAACATGACCAGGTGCAGAAAATGTTGGATCAGCGAGTCCATCCTCACAAAGCTGACTAGTCAGTGAACACTTAAACCCTTCCTGTGGATTTACACCTGTTATCTTTTTGACAATGAAGAAACGTACCGGCATTGTAGCTGATGGGTCATAGCGATGAAGCAACACGCAGTCCACCATGCCCAATGATTTCATCGGCCCTGAGTTACCAATGGTTGAAATCATAATTTTACATGGTTTCTGAACGATTCTCCACTTTTGAACACATTCTAGTGCTATCAAATTAATCTGTGATCCCGGGTCACAAAGTACGCGAACATTCCCAGTTGTCGTGTTCGTTTGTTGTAATCTACACAATGCCGTGTCAATTATGGCTAGAACATCGTCGTGATTGGATTGTTCATCCATCGCTATTTGGTTTGGCTGCATAATTGCTGATGGAATTGGATTCTCAGCGCTGATATGATACGATGAACGTTGATTTCTGCTACCTCGTCGTTTATGAACCTCGTTATAACGGTTATTTTGGATATAATTTACTCGCATCACAGGATATTTAGGGCAATTCATGCGATTGTGTTTAGCATAGTCACACCCTTTGCACTCTTTCCACGTACATTCGTTTTGTGAATGCTGATTCGATAGACAAGAATTGCATACATTCATATCTTTAATTTTATTCAGTCGCTCCATGTATTCTAATTTAGCTAGTTTCTCACAATTCCACGTACGATGATTTCCGTTGCAGTATACACAAGTATATCCACTTTCTTATTACTTGCGAATGAGTTTGATGATTGTTGGTTGTATGATCTATCCCTATCCGTTTTTGAGCGTTTTGAGTGATTATCATGAAAATCAGAAGCATAGCGCTTGTTACGATTCTCATTTAGTTGATCGATATTATTTCGGTTATTTTGACTGGCTTGTGGTACTTGATTGGCCTTTAAATCTTGTATCGCTAGAATACGGCGTTCGAGGAATGGTAGCAAATCCCGAAGTGACGGTGGAGCAACGGGATCACGGTCCATTTCCCATGCAGCCCTGGTCGATTTGTCCAGTTTACGCAAGATAAACACTGCCATAAATGGACTCCAAGCGTCGGTATTACAATCAAACCGATTTAACGCCCTCAATTCTTGATACCATATCAATGATTGAACGTAGACGATCTGATTGGCAAAATTCCATGGCTGGAATGTCCAGAATCGCATTGATATGAGCCGTCACAATTTGATACGGGTTGTCGTAGGTATCTTCTAATTTCCTCCAAATACGATCCAACTCGTCCTTATCCCGATGCTCGGTTTCACCAGCGCAAGACTTGGCTTCGCCAATCAATGCTGACATAAGCAGATCGATTTTCGAATCAGCTAGTAGTTCGGTGTTCAAAACTTTACTAACGACTTGGGCGCGCCACGATGTCTAACCCGTATAGCTACCATTGAATTTGGGTAGCTTAATTTCGGACACCTTTGGCACTGTCCGATTATGATTAGGCTTGGCAATATTCATGAATGCAGCCAACCTCTCCTTAGTATTGTGATACAAGGTCACCATTCTTAGAGCCCCCTCCTCATTACGAGCGCGCCTGCGTTCAGTGAGGTTAGGTGACTCAGCTATTTCAAACTGTTTGTTTTGAAACAGAGCCCAGTGACGTTCGAGGGCTGATTTTTGCATGTCGATGATTGCCTCGTTCCATGATTGACCTTCCGGTGATTGACATTTAATGTTGAGTCGCTTAATAAGTTTAATGGCTATGGTTCGTTCTTTAACCAGCCCCTTGATTTTAGCGCTACCCTTCATTTGGCTACCCTGTAATAATGCAGACCCGGTCAGATTCCTAAATAGTACTACTGGCCGTGCAAGAAGATGTGGAAATTATAATAATATTAATATTATTTTAACTTCAAATAGTTGCAAGTGATGTATCTGGTAATCGACGCCATCACCGTGTATAGGAACCATATGCAAAAAACAAATATATAATATTTGCAGGTAATGTATCTAGTAATCGACGCCATTACCGCATGGTTAGCAAATATAGAACCATAATTGTAATATTGCAGGTGATGTATCTAGTAATCGACGCCATCACCACGTAGTTAGCAACTATACAAAAACCAAAACAATTATTAATTAACTGCAGGTAATGTATCTAGCGGTTACAAAAAAATGGACGGTGCCTTATGAAACGTTCAGTGCAATAACAATGCGGTAGAACATTCCAGCAGTGCATGCCTCGTGGAATTTATCCAAATAATTTCATGGCATAAAATATATTTCGCAATAATTAACCAGTGATAATGAATCACTTCACCACAAATTTACAACATTACACGTACAAATAACAATTCCAATTTTATCATACACATTTTGCACGTACACCGCCATTCTAAAAATTTTACCAGCACAAGACAAACAAAATATATATATATATATATATATATATATATATATATATATATATATATATATATATATATATATATATATATATATATATATATATATATATATATATATATATATATATATATATATATATATATATATATATATATATATATATATATATATATATATATATATATATATATATATATATATATATATATATATATATATATATATATATACCTGATGATTTCGTCTAACACCGCTACAATTTCACGCCTCTAATTTATCACAACTTCAATTGTTGTGGGACAATACTATCTCCCGGGTTTCGGCACCAAAATGTTGTAAATATTTGTGGAATTTTTTAATAAAACAATTTTGTTCCGTTATGATTTATTTAATTTATTTTTTTAATATGCGCGCTGTGAATTAAAACATAAGACTGCCGCTAGCCTGCTAGTTAAAAACACAAAACGAAAATCAAGGGTAGAGCGATGAAATATCGCAACAGCGCGTGGTGTGAAAGTATTTGAACACTAGGCGATGTTAACATTCCTTTAAATAAATTAACTCCTATTGTGAGAGAATATACAAATATAATACACATAATACACTCGAAGTATTAAAAAATCAGTTAGATTGAAAAACTCGTACTGTCCATAGCTCACGTATGATTTATGGCAATTGATTAATAAAAAGGAATCAATTTTGAAGAAATGTAAACGTCAACTATGCAATAATCCAACAGTCAACTCAAATACAAGTGATTATAACCGAAAGCTTATCGAAATTGACAAGCAAATCAAACGTGAAAAATATTTTGCTAAAAAGAGACATTTTGAGAATGTTTTTGGGGGTGTACCAACGTGACTTATGGCTTAATATAAACGATTTGCTGGGTAGAACCAACAGCAACAATCATAACTTTGTTATTGACAGTGGTGGTGAGTTAATATTAGACGGCTACAAAATTGCTTTTGAATTTAATAACTACTTTACAAATGTTGGGAAAGATTTGGCTAATCAGTTTAATAGTTCCAAAAAATATTTTTAAATTTAATACTTGTAATTGTGTAAATCAATCCGTTTTTATTAAGCCTACATCAGCTATTGAAATATTTAATTTAATTATTGATCTGACATCCAAGAAAGGAGGTGGTCCATATCTGTTGGATAGTTCTGCTCCTAAATTACACATTAATATATTCTCTGAAATATTATCTAGCATTTTTAATAAAGTTTTTGAAACCGGAATATATCCTAATTGCTTAAAACTATCTAAAGTTATTCCAGTTTACAAAACTGGCGATAAAAATAAATTAACGAATTACAGACCAATATCAACGTTGTCTGTTATAGATAAACTGCTGGAAAAGTTATTAGCTTTACGGTTTAATTCGTTTTTAGAAACTTACAATTTGCTATATAAGTTTAAATATGGTTTTCGAAAATGTTCCGGGACAGATGTTGCTTTAGTTGAAACGGTTGACATGATTAGTAGTTCTATAAATGATAAATTCTATGTATGTGCTTTGTTTCTAGATCTAAAGAAAGCGTTTGATACGGTAAATCATGGTTTGTTATTAGATAAATTAAAATGCTATGGGTCACGATATAATGAAAAGTTATCTTTCTAATCGAAAACAGTTCGTTTCCATTAGTGGCGTTAATAGTAAGTGCAGCCAGGTGAAGTACGGTGTACCTCAAGGCAGTGTACTTGGTCCTATGTTATTTTTGTTATTCATAAATGACATGGGGAATCTTCCATTAAAGGGAAAACATAGGTTGTTTGCGGATGATGCAGCTCTGTTTTATGAGGTTAGGAACCCTAATGATGGACTACAGTTTACATATGTCACATGATCTCAATATTCTGTTAGACTTTTTCAATGAGAATATTTTGTCTTTAAACTTGGATAAAACCAAATACATGGTGTTCCGTTCAATCTGTAAACCTCTTCCTACATTATCTAACTCTACTGCAGCAAACGTGAATATTGAACTTGTTGAAACTTATAAGTATTTAGGAATGACTTTTGAGTCGCATCTCAATTGGCAGTACTATATTGGCATAGTTTGCTCAAAAGTTTCTCCAATAATTGGTTTTACTCGTAAGGCTTCTCATTATATACCATATACAAAAATACTTCGATTAATATACTTTGCATTTATTCACTCTAGAATTTCCTATGACCTCTCAATCGCATTTGAGGAAGTTACAAGTTTTACAAAACCGTTGCATTAAAGCTATATAAAAATAAATTTATATATAAATTTATAAATTACCTATTCTGTTTTCAACGAGAGATTTATATGCTGTAAAGGCAGAAAACATTTTACCGATTAAAGCCTTACATTTCATGCAGACTGTCAAATATGTCTATAGGGTTACACATGCCACTTTGAGTGTGTGTAATGTTAATTAAAATTCATATAATCACCATTATCATACACGTAATAAAAATAATCTGAAACCATGTAATATTACTAATGAGTATGGTCGCAATGAATACAAATATTGTATTCAAATCGGAACTAAGCGAAGTGACAACTTCCTGCCGTTTACCGTTTAACTCTGAAAGAATAAGCTCGACCTCGAATGAAATAGAAGAGTGCAATATTGCATCATCGGCAAAACTGTGGATAGGGTTCACAGTGCTATCCAACAAGTAATTAATGCATAACAAAAACAAAGTTGGTGACAAAACTGATCCCTGAGGGACTGCGGCATTTGGAGAGTGTGTCGTTGACGATCTCCCATTTAGCACAACGTTGATCTTTCGGTCTTTGAGATAGCTTTTTATCCACTTGATGGTCATCGAATCCAAGCCGTATGCCACAAGTTTACAAATGAGATTTTCATGCCAAACCTAGTCAAAAGCCTTGGATATATCCAAAGCGATTGCAAAGGCTTCTCCATGGTGCTCAAGGGCGAGATTCTTTTTGTTTGTAGCATACGTCAAGAGATCAGTTGTGGAGCGGCTTTCACGGAAGCCATATTGTTTATCTGAAATTATTTTATTAATCTCAAGACAATGCAGTTGTTGGTTAATGCATTTCTCAAAAACTTTAGCCACGGCTGACACAATTGATATTGGCCGGTAGTTTGAAGGGTCAGTTTTATCACAACCACGTTTAAGAACCGGTTGCACCATCGCACTATTCAAGGCGTTCGGGTATTTACCTTGCTTATAAGAAAGGAGAAAAATTTTAGTTAAATATTGGAGCCAAGTCACAGTCAAACTCCTTCAATATTCGAACAGGAATTCCGTCCGGTCCAGTGGCCTTTTTTATGTTCATTGTCTTCAGGTTCTTGAAGACGATTTCCTCCGAGATGTTGGCAGGACCCATTTTGGTACCACAATACGGAATTGACGGAGGTGTAACTCCATCGGGGACAACTAAGGTCGAGTTTGAAGTGAAGAAGTTTGCCAGTAAGTCAGCCTGCAAATATGGATCCACCACCAAAGCACCGTCTGCACATTTCAATGCTGAAATAGATGTTTTGGAAACATTGGCAACCGATGCGACCATCTGATAAAAGTTGCGTTCGAAGTCGTTACATGTGGCCTTATATACTTCAAACGAAATTTCGTTGCGTTTATATTTCTTGTGAGCAGATTTATTTTGTCTGGCTGCTTTGGCGGCTTCTTTTGAAAAGATTTTAAAATTAGGATTGGGATTGGAAAAGGATGATGGAATATATTTATTCATTCCATGTAGAACGGTTTCGGTGAAATTGGAAACGGCGTCGTCTATTTGATTGTTATAAAAACAATGGCTCTCCCACGGGAAATGTTGAAAAAATGACATTAACCCATCATTGTCAGCCTCGTTAAAATGCCATACACGCCTTGGCTGCTGTGTAAATTCTGGTGGTGTTGCGACAGAAATTTTTAATGTTATTAAGTTTTGGTCAGAATTTCCAATTCCAGCCTCGACACGCGCTTCCATGGAATGCGGAGTGATTGTTGTAAGGCAACGATCCAGAATATGACTGCTTAAAAAATTTTGACATTCAAATGTGGAATCACTAACAATCTGCGTAAGGTCATGCGAAACAGCAAGCCACTCCGTCTGACGCCCAGCACAGTTCGTATTTTGGTGATTCAACCATTCTTTATGGTGGGCATTAAAGTCACCAACCATAATTAATTCGCAGTAGGGATGTTGATTGCGAATGTCATCACATTTGTCTGACAAAACCTCGAAGAAATTCAAAGTTTCTGAATCCGTTTGATTGGAGGATCTATATAAACTAATTAAAAAAAGGATTTTATTAGGAAGGGATATTTCAAGTACAATTGTTTGAGCGGTATTTGCGAAAATTTCGTATGGATGGTAAGGCTATCAATATTATCTTTACCAGGATTATGCCTCGCCTCGCGATCCGAAGAGGCATTTTTCGGGGATTTTTTAATTTTTATACTCATTGTAAAAAAAAACATTTTTGTGCGCAAAAATGCGTAAAACCGTCCCAACAAAATAAAAATTGAACTGATTAAAGCAAAACTACAAAATTAAAATAAATTAACGCGGGCGAAATAATAAATTGAACGTAAATAACGAATAAAAATTATAAAGAAAAAAAGAAATCAAATAAAATAAAAAGTTTTACAGCTGTGGGTGAATCCAACCATTTTAGTCGCCTCTTACGACAAGCAGTGGATACTGTGGTGGAATTACTGATACTTTACTGATAAAGCGAGATTTCTGGGTGTAATCTTAGACAGTAAACTTAGCTAGAAGCCGAACATCTTGGAGAGAATCAATAAAGCTACGACGGCGATGTATTCGTGTAGGAATGCAATAGGTAGACGTTGGGGCCTCAGACCGAAGCTGGTACACTGGCTCTACACTGCCGTAGTAAGACCCGTTCTTATGCATTGAGTGAGTGTTTGGTGGCCAGCACTGGAAGAAAGTGTAAAGGATGGTCTGTATGCTCTTAAGCGGGGCACTGAGAACAACACCTACTCAGGCCTTAGAGGTCATATTACACCTTCTTCCAGGGGATATCTGTGGCAAACAGATGGCGGCTAACATAGTCACAAGACTAACTGCCGTGTCTCAGTGGAAACATCTTAAGGCAGGTCACTCAACAATAATCGACAATATTACATCGATATTATGCTTCGAAAAGGGGTTTTCAAACCTTAATCCTTTCAAGAGAACTCTGGGAGAATAAGCTAGCACTAGAAACCGAAGCTATACAATTCTACACGGACGGCTTGAAGCTAGATGGTAAGGTCGGAGCTGGGCTGTTCTGTGGAGCATTAAATATAAGCGCTTCCGTTCGTCTCCCTGACCACAGCAGCGTGTACCAGGCGGAGATAATAGCGATTGAGGAAGCCTTGACCTGCTTGAGGTTTAACGTGATAAACAAGAGAGATATCACGATTTACGTGGACAGGCAGGCGGCTATCAAGTCGCTGGAAGCAGTGCTGTTGAAGTCTAGGGTGGCATTGGGTTGCCACTCGTCTCTTAACGAGATGAGTGAGCATTTCAATTATTCAGATTATCTGGGTCTCCGGCCACTCTGACGTCGAGGGTACCTGCAGGGCAGACGAACTAGCTAGGCAAGGTATATATATATATATATATATATATATATATATATATATATATATATATATATATCGTCATATCAGTGCTATCTTGTTGTATCTCCAAAAATAACCATTTTGAGTTTAATATTGATTATTACTAAACAAAATCTGCTCTTTCCGAATATGTATTCA
The DNA here is from genome assembly GCA_963932295.1 of Tipula lateralis. Classification (NCBI taxonomy): domain Eukaryota; kingdom Metazoa; phylum Arthropoda; class Insecta; order Diptera; family Tipulidae; genus Tipula; species Tipula lateralis. Next base: position 78,872,947 of record OZ010736.1, on the reverse strand, counting down.
AAATTGGCGTATGTCCTTTAGTTAATGTGATATTCAGTAGAGATTTTAGTGTATCGACCAAAAAAACAAAAACGTTTTGGTGTATCTGCCAAAAAAATGTTTGATGTACGCAGTTGAACAAAATACTATGAATCGGTACAATGTATATAATATAGGCCAGTTTGTTCAATCTCCTATAAAATAATTTTACATTTTGGTGTAACTCCTAATTTAAAGAAAAAAAATTAAAGTTTGTTTTAGTTTATCTCCACATTGCCCAATAAAACGATCACGATTTTGATCAGGTAACTAAATTATGTATTGATCATTACTCGGCAAAGTCTGCTTTTCCCAAATTTAGTATCGTGTTAGGTTATCTCCACATATTGACCAATGAGAATTCACGGTCACGGATTTTACCCACGTGACTAAACATATAAATAAATTCAACTTGTTTAATCTGACTGATCACTGTAGTAAAAATAAGGTGAAACACTGTGCGATATGGAATAAAGCTTTAAGCGGAAGAACTGGAAACGACATACATCAGCGCTAAAGATCATCAAGAGGGCATTAACAGACAATCTTACAATTACCAAATTAATTTTGTGTTCGAACTTCTGTATTCCGTAAAACAAAAATCGCATCACCACATTAGCATTGCCCAAATTGTTGGAAAAAAATACACAGTTAGTGCACATTTTCGGAATCGCGACACTCAAATTCTGGAAATTGATGCAGTCCATAGTTGTATTGACCGAAACTTAAAAAATTTAGAAATATGCAGTCCTGTTTCGTTATTACATAGGTTGCCTTTTATATTTCGGGATTTGGCAACCCTGGTGTTGCAATCTGTCAACTGCCAGCTCTATCGTAAAGTTAGTAGTTTTTGAGGTTATAGGTACTCAGAACTTTTTGACAGACGAGCGCTATTTGTGTTGTTTACAGTAAATTGAAAGATTCATCTGCCCCCAAGAATGGAATTAAATCGTGAACATTTTCGTGCGATTATTTTTTACAACTTTCAACGTGGATTATCGATTAGTGCTTATCGATGGTATGGTGAGTTCAATTGTGGTCGGAGTTCACTCCAAGTCGAATTTCGTGAAGGTCGTCCAAAATCAATTGTTGTTCCGAAAAACATTGATGCTGTGCGCGAACATATATTGCAAGATCGTCATGTGACCTATCGTGAGATAGAGACAACCTTAGGCATTTTGGGACCAGCATACACTCAATATTGCATGAACATTTAACTGTCAAAAAAATTTGTTCGCGTTGGATCCACACAATTTGTCAATCGCTCAAAAAAGGCTCGTGTCGATTGGTCGAAAGAAATGCTCGAAAACAACACAAATAGCGCTCGTATGTCAAAACGTTCTGAGTACGTATAACCTCAAAAACTTCTAAATTTATGATAGAGCTGTCAGTTGACAGATTATGCAACACCAGGTTTGCAAAATCCCGAAAAATTAAAGGCAACCCTCGTAAGGCAGTTAAAATCTAAACATATTATGGAAATTCATTTTAAATTTCCTTGTATGTGACTTATATCACTTTTTTAATAAAATAAAATATTATTATAATATTTTTCTTTTTATTTAAAATATTCCTTATAGTGGAATTAATTGCGTAAATTTTTTATTTATTAATTATTATAATATATTCCTTATTATTTAAAATATTCCTTATAGTGGAATTAATTGCGTAAATTTTTTATTTATTAATTATTATTTCGGCAACGATCTTGCCATCATCAGCATATTATATTATTAACTCCTATACTGAATAATATATACTGATGATGGCAAGATCGTTGCCAAAATAATAATTAATAAATAAAAAATTTACGCAATTAATTCCACTATAAGGAATATTTTAAATAAAAAGAAAAATACTATAACAACAACCAAATAATCACAAAATAACAAACCCACCGATTTTCTCAATTATAAGGCGGCCTCCGTATCCATGAATTTTCCACCATTTACAACAACAAAACATTTATTTTATGATTCAAAAAAATTGACACAGTTCAGAGAGAATTTACAAGCGAATTCTCATATACAAATTTGTTGTTGGCAAAAACCAGGAAAAAACTCAATATGCCGAATTCCACGGCGGAACTACCAAATATTATATTTCAAAACATTATATTTTTCACACATAATTAAAGTTTTATTTAATTTTTCCTATACTTTTGAGGAAACTTATCTGTCTTTTGAAATGAATGATATGATTATTTCTAACTTAATTGCACATTTTATTCTATCTCCAGAAAATAAGTTCAAACTAGCGTATTAAATTGTAAAATATATTTTAGTGTAAGTCACAGCATTTTAGTGTATTTCCACCAAGTCTAGGTACTGAAATAAACATACATTTTCCAATTTTACAAATTAAGAAAAAGCAAATTAAAGGAAATTTTAATGTAACTCGATGCTGTAGAATTTTATTTATAAAAATGCTTATGTATTTCAGTGATATATTATATATGTACAGTGAAAACCATATTTTAGTTTAAAATCAGTTTTCCCGCTAAGTAGAAATATAACACCAAGATAGCACTGATATGACGATATATATATTAATATATATATATATATATATATATATATATATATATATATATATATATATATATATATATATATATATATATATATATATATATATATATATATATAAATATATATTTATATATATTTATATATATTTATATATATATATATATATATATATATATATATATATATATATATATATATATATATATATATATATATGTATATATATATATATATATATTGTTACGTTTTCCCCTAGTAAAGATTCAAACCACTCCACGGTCCGATCACTGGATTGTGAATAATTAAAAACAACTTGCTGGTTTTTCACTTTAACTTTAATAAACAATTCCGAAGTGTACCAAATATGTTAGCTTATTATAACTATACAGATTAGCGAAAATAATATTATTTTATTTAAAAGCAAAATTCTTACGAATTTTTAATAATTTCATAGAAAATTACAATAGATAAGTAAGAAAATTCTCAATATAAAATAAATATATTTTATGCAATTTGTTGGTATAACTTTTGTTATAGATTTTGTAATTATAGCTATCTGTCTACCTTTTTTTAACATTAATGTATTGTATAAGTATAATAATAATTTTTATGTATACAAAAACAGTATAAAACAAAAAAAATCGCGTTCTATAACTCAAAAAATATATTTTTTCAAATGTCATTCCTAAAACAATAAATATATTTCTACTTACTTCCCTCTAAACGCTTGCTAAGATCTATATTTTCAAATTTTTCTTTAATAAACACAACAATCCAACAAAATTGTAGGCGATATCGTCGGCGAAAACTAGATCGTGAAAAAACATACATATTTGTGTATCGGAAAACAATGCACCAACGATACGAATTATTTTTTTAGGACAGAAATACGATTTTTATTTTGTGTTGCAGCTGATTACTGAAATTGAATTGGTGTTATTAAACATTTTTTCTGGATATGAAAAGAAAACAGTACAACATTGTATTCAATTAAAAAAATAATTTGTAAAATTTATTTTGATTAGTGGTTGTCAAAATAAGCCACCAAAATCAATTGGAACATCTTGACTGACTTATTCAAGATGGCGTCAAATAAGTCAATAAATTTGAAATAAGTCGTTGTTTGGAAAACACTCTAAAAATCGTATTTATTTATGCAATTTTGTGGTTTTGATGAATCGAGAGGTGTCGAGCAAGTTATAAGTTCGATGAAATGCACAGGAGCAGTTCTTTTGAAAAATTGACTGACTTTTAACTTAAAACAGTAGCACAATTTTAGTTCTTAAAAATGACACTCATAATAAAAATTGGCGCTTTAAGCAAAAGATCCACTTAACTAAAGTTTATTCAAAGTGTAATCTAAACCAAAAACTCTCTTAAAACAATATTCGAAAATCAGTTGATTATTACAGTAAAAATTTGTCTCGGGCAACCTTAGAGCACAATATTATTATTTATTTTTGAACTAATAAAATCATTTAGATTTAAACACCTCATGAGATATTGTATTTTGATCGGTCAATTTAGTTAATATGATTTTATCTCAGCTACTTAAATTATTTGATTTATACGTACGATGCTATAAAGCATCTATAGTTCATTTTGTTAATTATTATAATTCGTTTAACTAGTCGAACCACTACACTAGACATGTTGTATAATAAAAACATTCAAAAGATATTAAAGCTCAATATCAGGCATAGTACTGATAAAATGTATGGAAAACGAATTACATATTTAAATTACACAACAATTTATAATTTCGATAGCTTAAATCATTTAAACTAGCTTAAACCTTAAAATAAGATTTCAGATAAAGCAAATGTTAGAAGTCATCATTAAAAAACTTTTTAAACGTTATTTTGAAAACTAATCAGAATTGCAAGCATGTTTGAGTAAAAAAAGTAAGGATTGTTTTCGAAAGCTAAGACGCACCTTAATGAACACAACTGATACCCATATAAAACAATTTTAGTTTGTAGAATAGAATGGTAATTAAGAAATGAATAAAGAATCTCCGATGGTGATCCACTGTAAACGTGAAAAGCCCCAGAAACTAAGTTTTTTTTTATTGATTGCTTTAAATTTTTTTTTGTTTGATTTTGTTACGTGAGAAACGACCAAATCAAACAACAAAAGTTGTTTTTTTATCAAAATGTGTCAAAGCAAAGCTAAACAAACATCAGATATCGAGTGGTAATACCTGAAATCTTAAAATAATCAAACCATATAACCATTTAACTATTTTCATTATCTATAGTTATAATAAACTAACATATTATTCGGTGTGGTACGCAATTTTTTATCAATTGTCGACATTGTCTACGATTTGTCGACACAACTTTTTTAATTGTCGACATACATTGTCGACACGTATAGACAATGAATTGTCTACGTCATGTAGACAATACGGCACAACACTGAACAACACCAGCTACCATCGTTTTTGGACATAATTTAAGATTACCTGGCGACTTGAAGTTTGGGGCGATTCCTTCGACAGCTTTGCGTGGACAAGCGTATGTCGATAAATTGAAGGAAGATATCGACGAGATACACAGATTTGTCAGAGAAAGGATACAAATTTCAAGTGATAAGATGATATGACATCCGTGCAACGATATGTCATCCGTGCAAATAATAGAGGATTCGAAGAAGGACAGTTAGTCTGGCTTCACAACTTCCAACGGAAGAGAGGCTTATCACCAAATCTGCAACCTAGCTGGGAAGGACCATACAAGGTGATTACAAAAATCAATGATGTAATCTACCGAATTCAGAAGGGCATCCGAGGAAAACCGAAGGTTGTACATTTGGAAAGGTTGGCTCTCTATAGAGGAAGGGAATTGGATCCTGTTTGGGACGAACAGATTTGGGCGGAGGGTAGTGTTACGGACACGGGTGACATCTATGATTGAATAGAAGTACTAAGCTCATATTTGGAAACCAGCATGAATCGTAGTATACAGGCGAAATAATAAATAAATGGAAAATTCTACAATGACCGAGAAGCGAGCAAAATGAGTATAAATACGCGAGTAGAAAGCATAGACTTTCAATTGTTAAAATTCATATTTAGAATTTCTCTAATGTGTGACTTATTCCACTTTTAAATATCAAATTTTTATTTGATTGAAAATAGACTTTCAGTCTAAATTTGGAAAGCGATAAATTAAAATCGGGAAAAACTTATAAGAAGTGAAATAGTGAAAAAGTAAAAGCAACAGTAAAATAAAAGACTGTGAAAGTGAATTTGTGGTAATTGTCAATAAAAGTTAAAGTGAAAAACCAGCAAGTTGTTTTTAATTATTCACAATCCAGTGATCGGACCGTGGAGTGGTTTGATCCCTACTAGGGGAAAACGTAACAATATATATATATATATATATATATATTGTTACGTTGCCCCCTAGTAGGGATTCAAACCACTCCACGGTCCGATCACTGGATTGTGAATAATTAAAAACAACTTGCTGGTTTTTCACTTTAACTTTTATTGACAATTACCACAAATTCACTTTCACAGTATTTTATTTTACTGTTGCTTTTACTATTTCACTATTTCACTTCTTATTAGTTTTTCTCGATTTTAATTTATCGCTTTCCAAATTTAGACTGAAAGTCTATGCTTTCTACTCGCGTATTTATACTCATTTTGCTCGCTTCTCGGTCATAGTAGAATTTTCCATTTATTTATTATTTCGCCTGTATACTACGATTCATGCTGGTTTCCAAATACGAGCTTAGTACTTCTATTCAATCATAGATGTCACCCGTGTCCGTAACACTACCCTCCGCCCAAACCTGTTCGTCCCGAACAGGATCCAACTCCCTTCCTCTATAGAGCCAACCTTTCCAAATGTACAACCTTCGGTTTTCCTCGGATGCCCTTCTGAATTCGGTAGATTACATCATTGATTTTTGTAATCACCTTGTATGGTCCTTCCCAACTAGGTTGCAGTTTTGGTGATAAGCCTCTCTTCCATTGTAAGTTGTGAAGCCAGACTAACTGCCCTTCTTCGAATCCTCTATTATTTGCACGGATGTCATATCGTTGCACGGGTGTCATATCATCCTATCACTTGAAATTTGTATCCTTTCTCTGACAAATCGGTGTATCTCGTCGATATCTTCCTTCAATTTATCGACGTACGCTTGTCCACGCAAAGCTGTCGAAGGAATCGCCCCAAACTTCAAGTCGCCAGGTAATCTTAAATTATGTCCAAAAACGATGGTAGCTGGTGTTGTATGTTGTTCCCGTTGTATCATGTGTTGCTGACCGATATGCCATTAGGAACAGTGGTATATTTTTGTCCCAATTACGCTGGTTTCTATCTACGGTTTTCTTTAGAAATTCTTCCAACGTAGCATTAAATTGTTCAACCATGCCGTCTGACTGAGGATGGAAAGGTGTTGTTCTTGTTTTATTGATCCCCAATAATTGACACATTTCTTGGAACACCACTGACTCAAAATTGCGGCCTTGATCCGAATGCTTTTCCATAGGTACCCCGTATCGACTTATCCAATTATTTAACACGGCGTTAGCGATTGTTGTTGTTTCTTGGTTCGGTATTGGATAGACTTCAGGCCATTTACTGAAATAATCCATCACCACTAAAACATACTTGTTTCCGGTTTCGCTGGTAGGAAATGGACCTGCAATATCCATAGCGATCCGCTCAAATGGTGCTCCGCTATTATACTGCTGCATTTTCCCATGACTTCGTTTTGCAGGACCCTTAACTGCCATGCATTGATCACATTTTTGACACCATTCTGCGACCGATTGTCTGCATCCTGCCCAGTAAAATCTTTCGCGGACTTTTGCCAGAGTCTTATTGATTCCTAGATGGCCACCACTTGTTCCCCCGTGATATTCCCTCAAAATTTCTGGAATTCGGATTCTCAGTACCACCACCAATGATTGTCTATTTCTACCATCGGAACTTTCCCAAACTCGTTTTAAACAACCATATTCGATTACCGGACTATCCCATTGAGCCCAATATGCCTTAACTATAGGGCTCTTATCAGCTATCTCCTTCCATAATGGTCTGTGCTGATCTTCCACGAATTTTAATATGATTGATAGATCAGGATCTTCTGATTACTCTGTTCTGATTTCCTCGTTGGTCCACTCATCGGATGGTAACACTTGCATAAGTCTTACGTCAATGACATGTTCCTTACTCTCCACTCGACCACAATGTTTGCAATCGACGGGACATGGTCGTCTTGACAGAGCATCTGCATTACTGTGAGCACTTCCTTTCCGATGTTGGATGGTATAATCGAAGCAACCCAAACTCTCGATCCACTGGGCTATCTGTCCTTCCGGATTCCTAAACTGTAACAGCCATGTTAGAGCACCATGATCTGTCCTTATGAGAAATGACTGGCCATAAAGATACTTCCGGAAATGCTCTTTACATTGTACTATGGCCAACAGCTCTCTCCTTGTTACACAATAATTTCGCTCTGGCTTTGATAAAACTTTCGAAAAATATGCTATAACTCGTTCTTGCCCATCTATTTCTTGAGACAAAACCCCTCCAATACCATTATTACTTGCATCAGTATCCAAGATGAATCTTCGATTTGGTACTGGGTATGCAAGTATTGCTGCTGAATGAATCCGCTCGAACACTTCGCCCAGGTTTTGCAGATGTTCCTCGAAGTTTTTACCCATAACTATGATGTCATCTAGGTACACCAAGCACGTTTTCCAATGCAACCCTTTCTGCACTCGGTCCATTAGTCTTTCGAACGTCGCAGGAGCATTACATAATCCAAACGGCATAACGTTAAATTGCCATAATCCGTTACTCACACTGAACGCCGTTTTCTCTTTATCTTCTTCTGCGACTTCCACCTGCCAGTATCCACTTTGTAGGTCCAAAGTGGAAAATAATCGTGCAACCGCCAACGTATCCAATGTATCATCAATTCTCGGTAACGGATAACTGTCCTTCTTAGTGATCGAATTGAGTTTTCTATAATCGACGCAAAATCTCATGCTGCCATCTTTCTTCTGAACCAATACCACAGGTGAACTTCATGGACTAGTCGATTGCTAAATCACTCCTGCCGTTTGCATATCCGTTACCATGCGATCCACTTCCGATTGTTTTGCCAATGGTAATCTTCTTGGTGCTTGTACCATTATCTTCGGGAGCACCACAAAAAATGGACGTGTATTTTTCCAACAACACTTTTGCAGCTTATTTTTGTTCTGGACTTAGTTGTTCTGTCCATTTCTGTGTCAATTCTTCCACGATTTTCTGCTGCCGTTGAACTTTAGCCTTTACACTCGGATTCGTTTCTTCACATTTGACTATAGTGGATATTTCTTCGCATTTACCGATAATAGTCCCCTTTTTGATGGTTTTAGTCTTGTCCAATAAGTTGAGAACCCTCAATGGTACTCTATTGTCATGATCCGGTTTTATCAATGCTTTCCCAAGCATCATTTCTCGTACTTGTTCTTCGTCACTGGCTTCTACAACCCACAACTTTCGTGTCCCAGGACCTCCATCCAGTTTACCCCAAATTACTGTTTCTGAGCGTGGTGGCAGCTTTGTTCGATGGTCTAACATAATTCGCCTGACGATTGGCTCCTTGCTATTCAATTGTAACGGCAGCTCAACATTACCAAAACTTAGTGTTTCTTTCCCCACATCCAACACGAATTGGTTCTTCTTCATGAAGTCCATACCCAAAATAACTTCATCTACAATATCGACCACCAAAACTTCGTGACAAAAGTCCCTGTTTCCAATTCGTATGGTCACTTCCTTTTTTCTTTTGATCTCTGCACATTCGCCGGTTGCTGTTTGCAGTTTTAACCCGCCAATTGGATGAAGTTCATTATCTATCAAATCAGCCCGCACAATCGTCCGCGTTGCCCCTGTATCTAACGTTATCACACTAGATCTGCCATCAATTTCTCCACGTATTGTCAAACTATCTCCACCCCTCGCCAATCGGGAAACAGGGATGAAGATCATGGAGTATTCGGTTGTGGGAGTCAGCTTTTGCTCCTTAAAGCTGACTCTTATTCGTTTAACGCCTGCGATCTTGCAGGACTCGCCTTCTCTTCTACTCTTTTGTTGTCCTCATTGGACCTTCGATACATAGGCGACGGTGTTCTTGCTCGCTTACGTCGAATTTCCCAGCAATCTCGTGATATATGACCTAGTTTATCGCAGGCCCAACATCTTATCTTATGGCTGCTATCCCGAAACCTCGTTGATGCCTCATTTACTACTCCTTTCTCATTATATCTCGAGCTGTAGTTCTCTGATTCTACTTCGACCCGTCGCAGTTTAACTGCTGATTTGATTATGTTAAAGGCAGTTTCGTTTGTTAAGGCACAAGCGATGGTCTCGGCAAATGTTGTTTTTGGTGCTAACATTACCGCTCGTCTGGTGTCTACGTCACGAATTCCATCAGTAAATGCATCAATTTAAATTCTTTCCGTGTATTTGGGAGCCATATTAAAGTGGGTGAGCTGTACCAATCGCTCAATGTCTGCTGCAAACTCCTGTAGCGTTTCACTAATTCTTTGAAAACGACCTTTGAGCTCCATCCTGTATAGCTCTCGTTTATGGTCAGCACCATATTTTCTTTCCAAGGCTAGCATGATTCGATCATAGTCCCCGCGTTCGGTTTCTGGAACGATCTGCGACATATCTGCCGCACCGCCTTTTAACGCCACTATAAGAGCTGCGACCTGGTCTTCCTTACACCAATTATTTCTTACTGTTGCCGTTTCAAATTGCAATTTGAAAATGTTGAACGACGTTGTTCCGTCGAATGTCGTAGGCTTTAATTTAATTCCGCTGACTGGTTTCTGGATTTGAGTAGCACCGCCATTATTTTTAATATCTATAATCTCTTTTTCCAGTTTCAAAAACCTTTCATCAGCCGCTTCAAATCGTTGTTCCATTTGACATTTTACTGTATCCACTTTGGTATCTAAGGTAATGGACAATTCTCGGAACTTTTCACTGACTTCGGATATAAAATGCCGTTGAATATTTTCTTGTTCTTCCAATCGTTCTAGCACAGTTTATGGCCGGTTCTCATTTCGGTTTTCAAATTTTCTTGGCCGGTTCTCATTTCAGTCTGCAAATTTTCTTGGCCGGTTCTCATTTCGGATTTCAAATTGTCCAAGCCCGTCATCATTTGTTGCATCGCCGCCATTAACTGCCCCATATCGAAATTTGTAGGTGCTGGGGTAGATTTATTTATTGCTGCTGGAGCAATGGTTGCGCCGACATTTGTTGCCCCTTCCATTGGATCCTCTGCATTAGGTACTCCAGTATTGAATTCGTATACTGGTCTGGATTGATGTTCTGTTCCAGCAAAACGCTTTGTAGTCTCTCCTGTAATTCTGTTTTGCTACCCACTGTAGGAAAACCTCGTGCGTTCAGCTCGTTCTTCAGCTCCGAAACTTTCAACTCCAATGGCTTCATATCTTCTTATTCACAATCCCACCGCTGTCACCAATTGTTACGTTTTCCCCTAGTAGGGATTCAAACCACTCCACGGTCCGATCACTGGATTGTGAATAATTAAAAACAACTTGCTGGTTTTTCACTTTAACTTTTATTGACAATTACCACAAATTCACTTTCACAGTCTTTTATTTTACTGTTACTTTTACTATTTTACTTTTTCACTTCTTATAAGTTTTTCCCAATTTTAATTTATCGCTTTCCAAATTCAGACTGAAAGTCTATGCTATCTACTCGCGTATTTATACTCATTTTGCCCGCTTCTCGGTCATAGTAGAACTTTCCATTTATTTATTATTTCGCCTGTATACTGCGACTCATGCTGGTTTCCAAATACGAGCTTAGTACTTCTATTCAATCATAGATGTCACCCGTGTCCGTAACACTACCCTCCGCCCAAACCTGTTCGTTCCGAACAGGATCCAATTCCCTTCCTCTATAGAGAGCCAACCTTTCCAAATGTACAACCTTTGGTTTTCCTCGGATGCCCTTCTGAATCCGTAGATTACATCATTGATTTTTGTAATCACCTTGTATGGTCCTTCTCAGCTAGGTTGCAGATTTGGTGATAAGCCTCTCTTTCGTTGTTAGTTGTGAAGCCAGGCTGAATGTTCTTTGTTATGTCTCAAGCCTCGAATTTCATATCGAGGTTTCACTCTGTTTCTTGATAGTCTTATCCTTTGTACTGAGACTGGCTGCTCTTCCTTACTGGGTTTCACAACTCCCATCGTCTCTGTAGTAATCTTATCTTCCAATTCACTACGAATTTCCGATGAATGTCGCACTATAATTCTCCGTACGATTGGCTCACCGTTATTTAACTGTAGTTGTAGCTTAAAATCTCCACAGTTTAACGTAGCACACCCTATGTCCAAAACGAATTTGTTCTTTTTCATGAAGTCCACTCCCAAAATCACATCATCTACAATATCGGCCACCAAAACTTCATGACAGAAGTCCCTGTTACCAATTCGTATGGCCACTTCTTTCTTTCCCTTGATCTCTGCACTTTCGCCGGTTGCTGTTTGCAGTTTTAATCCTCCAATTGAATCAAGTTTATTTTCTATTAAATCAGCCCGCACAATTGTCCGCATTGCTCCTGTATCAAGTGTTATCATGTTATCATACAGGCTTTCCCGTTGATTTCTCCATCTAATGTTAAGCCATTACCACCTCTTGTTAACCGTGGAACGGGGATGGCTGTCATGTTGGATTTTGTTGAAGAAGTTAAGTTTCTTTCTTTTTCGACCTTGTCATTTATTGTTGGCAATATTACAAGACGCTCCTTCTCTTCTGATCCCTTGCAATCTTCCCTTTTCCTTCAATACAATGATGATGGTATCATCACTCGCTTACGTTTAATTTCCCAACAATCCCTTGAAATATGACCAGATTTGTCACATATCCAACATCTAGTTCTTCGTTTTCCAGACCGAAATTTTATTGGTAGGCAATCATTGCCTGATTTGTTGTAATTCCTCGAGTTATAATTTCCTGATTCTAATCCTGATTCTGATTCCTGATTTACATCTGGTATTATCATCTTAATAACAGTCTCAATTGTTAATGCACAAGCGATGGTCTCCTCAAATGTTGTTTTCGATGCTAACACTATCGCTCGTCTGGTTTCTACGTCACGAATACCATCAATAAACGCATCAATTTTAATTCTTTCCGTGTATTCGGGCGCCATATTAAACTGTGTTAGCTGTACCAATCGCTCGATATCTGCAGCAAACTCTTGAAGCGTTTCACCAATACGTTGATAACGACCTTTGAGCTCCATCCTGTACAGTTCACGCTTGTGATCAGCACCATATTTTCTTTCCAAGGCCTGCATGACATCGTTCGGTTTCTGGAATGAATTGCAACATATCTGCCGTACCGCCTTTTAACGCATATATGTGAGCTGCGACCTGGTCTTCCTTACACCAATTATTTCTTACTGCTGCCGTTTCAAATTGCAATTTGAAAATGTTGAACGACGTTGTTCCGTCGAATGTCGTAGGCTTTAATTTAATTCCGCTGACTGGTTTCTGGATTTGAGTAGCACCGCCATTAGTTTAAATGTCTATGATTTCTTTTTCCAGTTTCAAAAACCTTTCATCAGCCGCTTCAAATTGTTGTTCCATTTGACATTTAACTGTATCCACTTTGACATCAAAAGAAATGGACATTTCGCGGAACTTTTCACTGACTTCGGATATAAAATGCCGTTGAATATTTTCTTGTTCTTCCAACCGTTCTAGCACAGTTTGTTGGCCGGTTCTCATTTCGATTTTCAAATTTTCTTGGCTAGTCAGCATTTTAGTTTTCAAATTTTCTTGGCTGGTCAGAATTTCAGTTTTCAAATTTTCTTGGCCGGTTTTTAAATTTTCTTAGCCGGTTCTCATTTCGATCTGCAAATTTTCTTGGCCGGTTCTCAAATTTTGTTCTAAACCACTCATCATTTGTTGCATCGCTGCCATTAACTGCCCCATATCGAAATTTGTAGGTGCTGGGGTAGATTTATTTTTTGCTGCTGGAGCTATGGTTGCGCCGACATTTGTTGCCCCTTCCATTGGATCCTCCGCATTAGGTACTCCAGTATTGAATTCGTACTGGTCTGGATCGATGTTCTGTTCTAGCAAAGCTTGTAGCCTCTCTTGTAATTCGGCTTTGCTACCCGCTGTAGGAAAACCCCGTGCGTTCAGCTCGTTCTTCAACTCTGAAACTTTCAACTCCAATAGCTTCATGTCTCCTTATTCACAATCCCACCGCTGTCACCAATTGTTACGTTTTACCCTAGTAGGGATTCAAACCACTCCACGGTTCGATCACTGGATTGTGAATAATTCAAACCACTTGCTTGTTGTTCACTATAACTTTATTTATCAAACACCACAGTTCAATTTCACAGTACTTTTTTTTACTGTAACTTTTACTACTTCACTATTTCACTTCTTATTCCTTTTTCCCGATTTTAATTTATCGCTTTCCAAATTCAGACTGAAAGTCTATGCTATCTACTCGCGTATGTATACTCATTTTGCCCGCTTCTCGGTCATAGTAGAATTTTCCATTTATTTATTATTTCGCCTGTATACTGCGACTCATGCTGGTTTCCAAATACGAGCTTAGTGCTTCTATTCAATCATAGATGTCACCCGTGTCCGTAACAATATTGTTACGTTTTACCCTAGTAGGGATTCAAACCACTCCACGGTTCGATCACTGGATTGTGAATAATTCAAACCACTTGCTTGTTGTTCACTATAACTTTATTTATAAAACACCACAGTTCAATTTCACAGTACTTTTTTACACTGTTACTTTTACTACTTCAATATTTCACTTCTTATTCCTTTTTCCCGATTTTAATTTATCGCTTTCCAAATTCAGACTGAATGTCTATGCTTTCTACTCGCGTATTTATACTTATTTTTCCCGCTTCTCGGTCATAGTAGAATTTTCCATTTATTTATTATTTCGCCTGTATACTGCGATTCATGCTGGTTTCCAAGTACGAGCTTAGTACTTCTATTCAATCATAGATGTCACCCGTGTCCGTAACACTACCCTCCTCCCAAACCTGTTCGTCCCGAACAGGATCCAATTCCCTTCCTCTATAGAGAGCCAACCTTTCCAAATGTACAACCTTCGGTTTTCCTCGGATACCCTTCTGAATTCGGTAGATTACATCATTGATTTTTGTAATCACCTTGTATGGTCCTTCCCAGCTAGGTTGCAGTTTTGGTGATAAGCCTCTCTTCCGTTGTAAGTTGTGAAGCCAGACTAACTGCCCTTCTTCGAATCCTCTATTATTTGCACGGATGTCATATCGTGTCTTCGTCCTATCACTTGAAATTTGTATCCTTTCTCTGACAAATCGGTGTATCTCGTCGATATCTTCCTTCAATTTATCGACGTACGCTTGTCCACACAAAGCTGTCGTAGAAATCACCCCAAACTTCAAGTCTCCAGGTAATCTTAAATTATGTCCAAAAACGATGGTAGCTGGTGTTGTATGTTGTTCCCGTTGTATCATGTGTTGCTGACCGATATGCCATTAGGAACAGTGGTATATTTTTGTCCCAATTACGCTGGTTTCTATCTACGGTTTTCTTTAGAAATTCTTCCAACGTAGCATTAAATTGTTCAACCATGCCGTGTGACTGAGGATGGAAAGGTGTTGTTCTTGTTTTATTGATCCCCAATAATTGACACATTTCTTGGAACACCACTGACTCAAAATTGCGGCCTTGATCCAAATGAAGTTCCATAGGTAACCCGTATCGACTAATCCAATTATTAACCACGGCGTTAGCGATTGTTGTTGTTTCTTGGTTCGGTATTGGATAGACTTCAGGCCATTTACTGAAATAATCCATCACCACTAAAACATACTTGTTTCCGGTTTCGCTGGTAGGAAATGGACCTGCAATATCCATAGCGATCCGCTCAAATGGTGCTCCGCTATTATACTGCTGCATTTTCCCATGGCTTCGTTTTGCAGGACCCTTAACTGCCATGCATTGATCACATTTTTGACACCATTCTGCGACCGATTGTCTGCATCCTGCCCAGTAAAATCTTTCGCGGACTTTTGCCAGAGTCTTATTGATTCCTAGATGGCCACCACTTGTTCCCCCGTGATATTCCCTCAAAATTTCTGGAACTCGGATTCTCGGTACCACCACCAATGATTGTCTATTTCTACCATCGGAACTTTCCCAAACTCGTTTTAAACAACCATCTTCGACTACCAGACTATCCCATTGAGCCCAATATGCCTTAACTATAGGGCTCTTATCAGCTCTCTCCTTCCATAATGGTCTGTGCTGATCTTCCACGAATTTTAATATGATCGATAGATCAGGGTCTTCCGATTGCTCCTTTCTGATTTCCTCGTTGGTCCACTCATCGGATGGTAACACTTGCATAAGTCTTACGTCAATGACATGTTCCTTACTCTCCACTCGACCACAATGTTTGCAATCGACGGGACATGGTCGTCTTGACAGAGCATCTGCATTACCGTGAGCACTTCCTCTCCGATGTTGGATGGTATAATCGAAGCAACCCAATCTCTCGATCCACCGGGCTATCTGTCCTTCCGGATTCTTAAATTATAACAGCCATGTTAGAGCGCCATGATCTGTCCTTATGAGAAATGTCTGGCCATAAAGATACTTCCGGAAATGCTCTATACATTGTACTATGGCCAACAGCTCTCTCCTTGTTACACAATAATTTCGCTCCGGCTTTGATAAAACTTTCGAAAAATATGCTATAACCCGTTCTTGCCCATCTATTTCTTGAGACAAAACCCCTCCAATACCATTAGTACTTGCATCAGTATCCAAGATGAATCTTCGATTTGGTACTGGGTATGCAAGTATTGGCGCTGTGCACAACCGCTTCTTCAGCTCGCTGAACGCTTCCTCATGCTGTTTATTCCATTGGAATGGCTTGTTCTTTTGCGTTAATTCATGTAAGCTTTTCGCAACGTCAGCAAATCCCGGTACGAATCGTCGGTAGTACGTGCAAAGCCCAATAAAACTTCTCAAATCGTGTAAGTTCTGTGGTTTTGGCCAATCCTTGACAGCTGAGATTTTATCCTCATCTGTATGTATACCACTCCTTGTTATCTTGTGTCCCAAATATTTAACTTCGTTGCGGAACAAGGCACACTTCTTTGGACTCAACTTTAACCCTGCTGAATGAATCCGCTCGAACACTTCGCGCAGGTTTTGCAAATGTTCCTCGAAGTTTTTACCCATAACTATGATGTCATCTAGGTACACTAAGCACGTTTTCCAATGTAACCCTTTCAGCACTCGGTCCATTAGCCTTTCAAACGTCGCAGGAGCGTTACATAATCCAAACGGCATAACGTTAAATTGCCATAATCCGTTACTCACACTGAACGCCGTTTTCTCTTTATCTTCTTCTGCGACTTCCACCTGCCAATATCCACTTTGTAGATCTAAAGTGGAAAATAATCGTGCACCCGCCAACGTATCCAATGTATCATCAATTCTCGGTAACGGATAACTGTCCTTCTTAGTGATCGAATTGAGTTTTCTATAATCGACGCAAAATCTCATGCTGCCATCTTTCTTCTGTACCAATACCACAGGTGAACTCCATGGACTAGTCGATTGCTCAATCACCCCTGCCGTTTGCATATCCGTTACCATGCGATCCACTTCCGATTGTTTTGCCAATGGTAATCTTCTTGGAGCTTGTCGAATTGGCATTGCTGTCTCGGTGTCGATCCGGTGTTTAACTAAGTTCGTTCTACCATTATCTTCGGGATCACCACAGAAAATGGACGTGTATTTTTCCAACAACACTTTTGCAGCTTGGTTTCGTTTTGGACTTAGTTGTTCCGTCCACTTCTGTGTCAATTCTTCCACGATTTTCTGCTGCCGTTGAACTTTAGCCTTTACACTCGGATTCGTTTCTTCACATTTGACTATAGTGGATATTTCTTCGCATTTACCGATAATAGTCCCCTTTTTGATGGTTTTAGTCTTGTCCGATAAGTTGAGAACCCTCAATGGTACTCTATTGTCATGATCCGGTTTTATCAATGCTTTACCAAGCATTATTTCTCTTACTTGTTGGTCTTCGTCACTGGCTTCTACAACCCACAACTTTCGTGTCCCAGGACCTCCATCCAGTTTACCCCAAATTACTGTTTCTGAGCGTGGTGGCAGCTTTGTTCGATGGTCCAACATAACTCGCCTGACGATTGGCTCCTTGCTATTCAATTGTAACGGCAGCTCAACATTACCAAAACTTAGTGTTTCTTTCCCCACATCCAACACGAATTGGTTCTTCTTCATGAAGTCCATACCCAAAATAACTTCATCTACAATATCGGCCACCAAAACTTCGTGACAGAAGTTTCTGTTTCCAATTCGTATGGTCACTTCCTTTTTTCCTTTGATTTCTGCACATTCGCCGGTTGCTGTTTGCAGTTTTAACCCGCCAATTGGATGAAGTTCATTATCTATCAAATCAGCCCGCACAATCGTCCGTGTTGCCCCCGTATCTAACGTTATCACACTAGATTTGCCATCAATTTCTCCACGTATTGTCAAACTATCTCCACCCCTCGCCAATCGGGAAACAGGGATGAAGGTCATGGAGCATTCGGTTGTGGGAGTCAGCTTTCGCTCCTTAAAGCTGACTCTTACTCGTTTTACGCCTGCGATCTTGCAGGACTCGCCTTCTCTTCTACTCTTTTGTTGTCCTCATTGGACCTTCGATACATAGGCGACGGTGTTCTTGCTCACTTACGTCGAATTTCCCAGCAATCTCGTGATATATGACCTAGTTTATCGCAGGCCCAACATCTGATCTTATGGCTGCTATCCCGGGACCTCGTTGAAGTTTCATTTACTGCTCCTTTCAAATTATATCTCGAGCTGTAGTTCTCTGGTTCTACAATTCTTTGAAAACGACCCTTGAGTTCCATCCTGTATAGCTCTCGTTTATGGTCAGCACCATATTTTCTTTCCAAGGCTAGCATTATTCGATCATAGTCCCGCGTTCGGTTTCTGGAACGATCTGCAACATATCTGCCGCACCGCCTTTTAACGCCACTATGAGAGCTAAGACTTGGTCTTCCTTACACCAATTATTTCTTACAGCTGCCGTTTCAAATTGCAATTTGAAAATGTTGAACGACGTTGTTCCGTCGAATGTCGGAGGCTTTAATTTAATTCCGCTGACTGGTTTCTGAATTTGAGTAGCTATAATCTTTTTTTCTATTTTCAAAATCCTTTCATCAGTCGCTTCAAATTTTTCGTTCATTTCACATTTAACTGTATCCACTTTGGCATTAAACGAGGTGGACATTTCACGGAACTTTTCACTCACTTCGGATATAAAATGCCGTTGAATATTTTCTTGTTCTTCCAACCGGTCTAGCACAGTTTCTTGGCCGGTTCTCATTTCGGTTTTCAAATTTTCTTGACCGGTTTGCAAATTTACTTGGCCGGTTCTCATTTCAGTCTGCAAATTCTCTTGGCCGGTTCTCATTTCGGATTTCAAATTGTCCAAGCCAGTCATCATTTGATGCATCGCCGCCATTAACTGCCCCATATCGAAATTTGTAGGTGCTGGAGTAGGTTTATTTATTGCTGCTGGGGCAATGGTTGCACTGGCATTTGTTGCCACTTCCACTGGATCCTCCGCATTAGGTACGCCAGTATTAAATTCGTACTGGTCTGGATCAATGTTCTGTTCCAACAAAGCTTGTTGTAGTCTCTCCTGTAATTCTGCTTTGCTACCCGTTGTAAGAAAACCCCTTGCATTCAGCTCGGTCTTCAGCTCCGAAAGTTTCAACTCCAATAGCTTCATGTCTCCTTATTCACAATCCCACCGCTGTCACCAATTGTTACGTTTTACCCTAGTAGGGATTGAAACCAATTCACGGTTCGATCACTGGATTGTGAATAATTCAAACCACTTGCTTGTTGTTCACTATAACTTTATTTATAAAACACCACAGTTCAATTTCACAGTACTTTCTTACACTGTTACTTTTACTACTTCACTATTTCACTTCTTATTCCTTTTTCCCGATTTTAATTTATCGCTTTCCAAATTCAGACTGAATGTCTATGCTTTCTACTCGCGTATTTATACTCATTTTGCCCGCTTCTCGGTCATAGTAGAATTTTCCATTTATTTATTATTTCGCCTGTATACTGCGATTCATGCTGGTTTCCAAATACGAGCTTAGTACTTCTATTCAATCATAGATGTCACCCGTGTCCGTAACAATATTGTTACGGACACGGCTGACATCTATGACTGCAGAGCAAAGCAGAATTACAGGAGAGACTACAACAAGCCTTGCTGGAACAGAACATCGATCCAGACCAGTACAAATTTAATACTGGCGTACCTAATGCGGAGGATCCAGTGGAAGTGGCAACAAATGCCGGTGCAACCATTGCCCCAGCAGCAATAAATAAACCTACTCCAGCACCTACAAATTTCGATATGGGGCAGTTAATGGCGGCGATGCATCAAATGATGACTGGCTTGAACAATTTGAAATCCGAAATGAGAACCGGCCAAGAGAATTTGCAGACTGAAATGAGAACCGGCCAAGAAAATTTGCAAACCGGTCAAGAAAATTTGAAAACCTAAATGAGAACCGGCCAACAAACTGTGCTAGACCGGTTGGAAGAACAAGAAAATATTCAACGGCATTTTATATCCGAAGTGAGTGAAAAGTTCCGTGAAATGTTCACCTCGTTTAATGCCAAAGTGGATACAGTTAAATGTGAAATGAACGAAAAATTTGAAGCGACTGATGAAAGGATTTTGAAACTGGAAAAAGAGATTATAGATATTAAAAATAATGGCGGTGCTACTCAAATCCAGAAACCAGTCAGCGGAATTAAATTAAAGCCTCCGACATTCGACGGAACAACGTCGTTCAACATTTTCAAATTACAATTTGAAACGGCAGCTGTAAGAAATAATTGGTGTAAGGAAGACCAAGTCGCAGCTCTTATAGTGGCGTTAAAAGGCGGTGCGGCAGATATGTTGCAGATCGTTCCAGAAACCGAACGCGGGGACTATGATCGAATAATGCTAGCCTTGGAAAGAAAATATGGTGCTGACCATAAACGAGAGCTATACAGGATGGAACTCAAGGGTCGTTTTCAAAGAATTGGTGAAACGCTACAGGAGTTTGCAGCAGACATTGAGCGATTGGTGCACCTCACCCACTTTAATATGGCTCCCGAATACACGGAAAGAATAAAAATTGATGCGTTTACTGATGGAATTCGTGACGTAGAAACCAGACGAGCGGAAGTGTTAGCATCAAAGACCACATTTGCGGAGACCATCGCTTGTGCCTTAACAAACGAAACTGCCTTTAACATAATCAAACCGGCAGTTAAGATGCGACGGGTCGAAGTAGAACCAGAGAACTACAGCTCGAGATATAATTTGAAAGGAGCAGTAAATGAAACTTCAACGAGGTTTCGGGATAGCAGCCATAAGATAAGATGTTGGGCCTGCGATAAACTAGGTCATATATCACGAGATTGCTGGGAAATTCGACGTAACCGAGCAAGAACACCGTCGCCTATGTATCGAAGGTCCAATGAGGACAACAAAAGAGTAGAAGAGAAGGCGAGTCCTGCAAGATCGCAGGCGTTAAACGAGTAAGAGTCAGCTTTAAGGAGCGAAAGCTGACTCCCACAACCGAATGCTCCATGATCTTCATCCCTGTTTCCTGATTGGCGAGGGGTGGAGATAGTTTGACAATACGTGGAGAAATTGATGGCAAATCTAGTGTGATAACGTTAGATACGGGGGCAACACGGACGATTGTGCGGGCTGATTTGATAGATAATGAACTTCATCCAATTGGCGGGTTAAAACTGCAAACAGCAACCGGCGAATGTGCAGAAATCAAAGGAAAAAAGGAAGTGACCATACGAATTGGAAACAGAAACTTCTGTCACGAAGTTTTGGTGGCCGATATTGTAGATGAAGTTATTTTGGGTATGGACTTCATGAAGAAGAACCAATTCGTGTTGGATGTGGGAAAAGAAACACTAAGTTTTGGTAATGTTGAGCTGCCGTTACAATTGGATAGCAAGGAGCCAATCGTCAGGCGAGTTATGTTGGACCATCGAACAAAGCTGCCACCACGCTCAGAAACAGTAATTTGGGGTAAATTGGATGGAGGTCCTGGGACACGAAAGTTGTGGGTTGTAGAAGCCAGTGACGAAGACCAACCAGTAAGAGAAATAATGCTTGGTAAAGCATTGATAAAACCGGATCATGACAATAGAGTACCATTGAGGGTTCTCAACTTATCGGACAAGACTAAAACCATCAAAAAGGGGACTATTATCGGTAAATGCGAAGAAATATCCACTATAGTCAAATGTGAAGAAACGAATCCGAGTGTGAAGGCTAAAGTTCAACGGCAGCAGAAAATCGTGGAAGAATTGACGCAGAAGTGGACGGAACAACTAAGTCCAAAACAAAAACAAGCTGCAAAAGTGTTGTTGGAAAAATACACGTCCATTTTCTGTGGTGATCCCGAAGATAATGGTAGAACGAACTTAGTTAAACACCGGATCGACACCGAGACAGCAATGCCAATTCGACAAGCTCCAAGAAGATTACCATTGGCAAAACAATCGGAAGTGGATCGCATGGTAACGGATATGCAAACGGCAGGGGTGATTGAGCAATCGACTAGTCCATGGAGTTCACCTGTGGTATTGGTACAGAAGAAAGATGGCAGCATGAGATTTTGCGTCGATTATAGAAAACTCAATTCGATCACTAAGAAGGACAGTTATCCGTTACCGAGAATTGATGATACTTTGGATACGTTGGCGGGTGCACGATTATTTTCCACTTTAGATCTACAAAGTGGATATTGGCAGGTGGAAGTCGCAGAAGAAGATAAAGAGAAAACGGCGTTCAGTGTGAGTAACGGATTATGGCAATTTAACGTTATGCCGTTTGGATTATGTAACGCTCCTGCGACGTTTGAAAGGCTAATGGACCGAGTGCTGAAAGGGTTACATTGGAAAACGTGCTTAGTGTACCTAGATGACATCATAGTTATGGGTAAAAACTTCGAGGAACATTTGCAAAACCTGCGCGAAGTGTTCGAGCGGATTCATTCAGCAGGGTTAAAGTTGAGTCCAAAGAAGTGTGCCTTGTTCCGCAACGAAGTTAAATATTTGGGACACAAGATAACAAGGAGTGGTATACATACAGATGAGGATAAAATCTCAGCTGTCAAGGATTGGCCAAAACCACAGAACTTACACGATTTGAGAAGTTTTATTGGGCTTTGCACGTACTACCGACGATTCGTACCGGGATTTGCTGACGTTGCGAAAAGCTTACATCAATTAACGCAAAAGAACAAGCCATTCCAATGGAATAAACAGCATGAGGAAGCGTTCAGCGAGCTGAAGAAGCGGTTGTGCACAGCGCCAATACTTGCATACCCAGTACCAAATCGAAGATTCATCTTGGATACTGATGCAAGTACTAATGGTATTGGAGGGGTTTTGTCTCAAGAAATAGATGGGCAAGAACGGGTTATAGCATATTTTTCGAAAGTTTTATCAAAGCCGGAGCGAAATTATTGTGTAACAAGGAGAGAGCTGTTGGCCATAGTACAATGTATAGAGCATTTCCGGAAGTATCTTTATGGCCAGACATTTCTCATAAGGACAGATCATGGTGCTCTAACCTGGCTGTTACAATTTAAGAATCCGGAAGGACAGATAGCCCGGTGGATCGAGAGATTGGGTTGCTTCGATTATACCATCCAACATCGGAAAGGAAGTGCTCACGGTAATGCAGATGCTCTGTCAAGACGACCATGTCCCGTCGATTGCAAACATTGTGGTCGAGTGGAGAGTAAGGAACATGTCATTGACGTAAGACTTATGCAAGTGTTACCATCCGATGAGTGGACCAACGAGGAAATCAGAAAGGAGCAATCAGAAGATCCTGATCTATCGGTCATATTAAAATTCGTGGAAGATCAGCACAGACCATTATGGAAAGAGATAGCTGATAAGAGCCCTATAGTTAAGGCATATTGGGCTCAATGGGATAGCCTGGTAATCGAAGATTGTTGTTTAAAACGAGTTTGGGAAAGTTCCGATGGTAGAAATAGACAATCATTGGTGGTGGTACGGAGAATCCGAGTTCCAGAAATTTTGAGGGAATATCACGGGGGAACAAGTGGTGGCCATCTAGGAATCAATAAGACTCTGGCAAAAGTCCGCGAAAGATTTTACTGGGCAGGATGCAGACAATCGGTCGCAGAATGGTGTCAAAAATGTGATCAATGCATGGCAGTTAAGGGTCCTGCAAAACGAAGTCATGGGAAAATGCAGCAGTATAATAGCGGAGCACCATTTGAGCGGATCGCTATGGATATTGCAGGTCCATTTCCTACCAGCGAAAGCGGAAACAAGTATGTTTTAGTGGTGATGGATTATTTCAGTAAATGGCCTGAAGTCTATCCAATACCGAACCAAGAAACAACAACAATCGCTAACGCCGTGTTAAATAATTGGATTAGTCGATACGGGGTACCTATGGAAAAGCATTCGGATCAAGGCCGCAATTTTGAGTCAGTGGTGTTCCAAGAAATGTGTCAATTATTGGGGATCAATAAAACAAGAACAACACCTTTCCATCCTCAGTCAGACGGCATGGTTGAACGATTTAATGCTACGTTGGAAGAATTTCTAAAGAAAACCGTAGATAGAAACCAGCGTAATTGGGACAATAATATACCACTGTTCCTAATGGCATATCGGTCAGCAACACATGAGACAACGGGAACAACACCAGCTACCATCGTTTTTGGAAATAATTTAAGATTACCTGGCGACTTGAAGTTTGGGGCGATTCCAACGACAGCTTTGTGTGGACAAGCGTACGTCGATAAATTGAAGGAAGATATCGACGAGATACACAGATTTGTTACAGAAAGGATACAAATTTCAAGTGATAGGATGAAGGCACGTTATGACATCCGTGCAAATAATAGAGGATTCGAAGAAGGACAGTTAGTCTGGCTTCACAACTTGCAACGGAAGAGAGGCTTATCACCAAAACTGCAACCTAGCTGGGAAGGACCATACAAGGTGATTACAAAAATCAATGATGTAATCTACCGAATTCAGAAGGGCATCCGAGGAAAACCGAAGGTTGTACA
The DNA here is from genome assembly GCA_963932295.1 of Tipula lateralis. Lineage (NCBI taxonomy): Eukaryota > Metazoa > Arthropoda > Insecta > Diptera > Tipulidae > Tipula > Tipula lateralis. The sequence goes on along the minus strand of OZ010736.1, from coordinate 78,848,141 downwards.
TTTGGAAAGGTTGGCTCTCTATAGAGGAAGGGAATTGGATCCTGTTCGGGACGAACAGGTTTGGGCGGAGGGTAGTGTTACGGACACGGGTGACATCTATGATTGAATAGAAGTACTAAGCTCGTATTTGGAAACCAGCATGAATCGCAGTATACAGGCGAAATAATAAATAAATGGAAAATTCTACTATGACCGAGAAGCGGGCAAAATGAGTATAAATACGCGAGTAGAAAGCATAGACATTCAGTCTGAATTTGGAAAGCGATAAATTAAAATCGGGAAAAAGGAATAAGAAGTGAAATATTGAAGTAGTAAAAGTAACAGTGTAAAAAAGTACTGTGAAATTGAACTGTGGTGTTTTATAAATAAAGTTATAGTGAACAACAAGCAAGTGGTTTGAATTATTCACAATCCAGTGATCGAACCGTGGAGTGGTTTGAATCCCTACTAGGGTAAAACGTAACAATATACATTGTTACGGATACGGGTGACATCTATGATTGAATAGAAGTACTAAGCTCGTATTTGGAAACCAGCCTGAATCGCAGTATACAGGCGAAATAATAAATAAATGGAAAATTCTACTATGACCGAGAAGCGGGCAAAATGAGTATAAATACGCGAGTAGATAGCATAGACTTTCAGTCTCAATTTGGAAAGCGATAAATTAAAATCGAGAAAAACTAATAAGAAGTGAAATAGTAACAGTAAAATAAAATACTGTACAAAAGTACTGTACAAAAGTAAAAGTAACAGTAAAATAAAATACTGTGAACGTGAATTTGTGGTAATTGTCAATAAAAGTTAAAGTGAAAAACCAGCAAGTAGTTTTAATTATTCGCAATCCAGTGATCGCAAGTAGTTTTAATTATTCGCAATCCAGTGATCGGACCGTGGAGTGGTGTTTGAATCCCTACTAGGGAAAAACGTAACAATTGGTGACAGCGGTGGGATTGTGGATAAGGAGATTTGAAGGTATTGGAGTTGAAAGTTTCGGAGCTGAAGAACGAGCTGAACGCACGAGGTTTTCCTACAGTGGGTAGCAAAACAGAATTACAGGAGAGACTACAAAACGTTTTGCTGGAACAGAACATCGATCCAGACCAGTATACGAATTCAATACTGGAGTACCTAATGCAGAGGATCCAATGGAAGGGGCAACAAATGTCGGCGCAACCATTGCTCCAGCAGCAATAAATAAATCTACCCCAGCACCTACAAATTTCGATATGGGGCAGTTAATGGCGGCGATGCAACAAATGATGACGGGCTTGGACAATTTGAAATCCGAAATGAGAACCGGCCAAGAAAATTTGCAAACCGGCCAAGAAAATTTGCAGACTGAAATGAGAACCGGCCAAGAAAATTTGAAAACCGAAATGAGAACCGGCCATAAACTGTGCTAGAACGATTGGAAGAACAAGAAAATATTCAACGGCATTTTATATCCGAAGTGAGTGAAAAGTTCCGAGAATTGTCCATTACCTTAGATGCCAAAGTGGATACAGTAAAATGTCAAATGGAACAACGATTTGAAGCGGCTGATGAAAGGTTTTTGAAACTGGAAAAAGAGATTATAGATATTAAAAATAATGGCGGTGCTACTCAAATCCAGAAACCAGTCAGCGGAATTAAATTAAAGCCTCCGACATTCGACGGAACAACGTCGTTCAACATTTTCAAATTGCAATTTGAAACGGCAGCAGTAAGAAATAATTGGTGTAAGGAAGACCAGGTCGCAGCTCTTATAGTGGCGTTAAAAGGCGGTGCGGCAGATATGTTGCAGATCGTTCCAGAAACCGAACGCGGGGACTATGATCGAATCATGCTAGCCTTGGAAAGGAAATATGGTGCTGATCACAAGCGTGAACTATACAGGATGGAGCTCAAAGGTTGTTATCAACGTATTGGAGAAACGCTTCAAGAGTTTGCTGCAGATATCGAGCGATTTGTACATCTAACACAATTTAATATGGCGCCCGAATACACGGAAAGAATTAAAATTGATGCGTTTACTGATGGTATTCGTGACGTAGAAACCAGACGAGCGATAGTGTTAGCATCCAAAACAACATTTGAGGAGACCATCGCTTGTTCATTAACAATTGAGACTGTTAATAAGATGATAATACCAGATGTAAAAATACGACGAGTCGGATTAGAATCAGGAAATTATAACTCGAGGGATTACAACATATCAGGAAATGATTGGCTACCAATAAAATTTCGGTCTGGAAAAGGTAGAATTAGATGTTGGATATGTGACAAACCAGGGGGGCTATTCTGAAAAATTCGATATCGGATCCGAAAGAGAATTTTTCTATTATGAAAATCCGATATCGAAAAATCCGCTATTATGAAACTATAAAGTCAAGACGAAATCGGATTTTCCGAAAATCCAATGTCAAAATTCGACTGCTAATTAGTAGACGAATTCCAATTTGAGTTGCTCCTATTATGAAACAGTTTCATAATAGGAAAATTCGCAACGGATTGGATTTTATGAAAAAATCCGATATCGGATTATTTCAGAATAGCCCCCCTGGTCATATTTCAAGGGATTGTTGGGAAATTAAACGTAAGCGGGCGATGATACCATCATCATTGTATTGGAGTGGAGGAAAAGGGTAGATTGCAAGGGATCAGGAGACCTGTAATATTGCCAACAATAAATGACAAGGTCGAAAATAAAGAAACCTAACTTCTTCAACAAAATCCAGCATGACAGCCATCTCCGTTCCACGGTTAACAAGAGGTGGTGATCAGTGTTGTGCGATTACGCGTATTTTGATATTGTCGACATGCTGGTGTCGACAATTAGTAGACAATGTCGACAATTTGTAGACAATGTCGACAATTCGTAGACAATGTCGACAATTCGTAGACAATGTCGACAATTCTTGGCCAAAATCGACGTTTAATAAACAATTCCGAAGTATACCAAATATGTTAGCTTATTATAACTATACAGATTAGCGAAAATAATATTATTTTATTTAAAAGCAAAATTCTTACGAATTTTTAATAATTTCATAGAAAATTACAATAGATAAGTAAGAAAATTCTCAATATAAAATAAATATATTTTATGCAATTTGTTGGTATAACTTTTGTTATAGATTTTGTAATTATAGCTATCTGTCTACCTTTTTTTAACATTAATGTATTGTATAAGTATAATCATAATTTTTATGTATACAAAAACAGTATAAAACAAAAAAAATCGCGTTCTATAACTCAAAATATATATTTTTTCAAATGTCATTCCTAAAACAATAAATATATTTCTACTTACTTCCCTCTAAACGCTTGCTAAGATCTATATTTTCAAATTTTTCTTTAATAAACACAACAATCCAACAAAATTGTAGGCGATATCGTCGGCGAAAACTAGATCGTGAAAAAACATACATATTTGTGTATCGGAAAACAATGCACCAACGATACGAATTATTTTTTTAGGACAGAAATACGATTTTTATTTTGTGTTGCAGCTGATTACTGAAATTGAATTGGTGTTATTAAACATTTTTTCTGGATATGAAAAGAAAACAGTACAACATTGTATTCAATTAAAAAAATAATTTGTAAAATTTATTTTGATTAGTGGTTGTCAAAATAAGCCACCAAAATCAATTGGAACATCTTGACTGACTTATTCAAGATGGCGTCAAATAAGTCAATAAATTTGAAATAAGTCGTTGTTTGGAAAACACTCTAAAAATCGTATTTATTTATGCAATTTTGTGGTTTTGATGAATCGAGAGGTGTTGAGCAAGTTATAAGTTCGATGAAATGCACAGGAGCAGTTCTTTTGAAAAATTGACTGACTTTTAACTTAAAACAGTAGCACAATTTTAGTTCTTAAAAATGACACTCATAATAAAAATTGGCGCTTTAAGCAAAAGATCCACTTAACTAAAGTTTATTCAAAGTGTAATCTAAACCAAAAACTCTCTTAAAACAATATTCGAAAATCAGTTGATTATTACAGTAAAAATTTGTCTCGGGCAACCTTAGAGCACAATATTATTATTTATTTTTGAACTAATAAAATCATTTAGATTTAAACACCTCATGAGATATTGTATTTTGATCGGTCAATTTAGTTAATATGATTTTATCTCAGCTACTTAAATTATTTGATTTATACGTACGATGCTATAAAGCATCTATAGTTCATTTTGTTAATTATTATAATTCGTTTAACTAGTCGAACCACTACACTAGACATGTTGTATAATAAAAACATTCAAAAGATATTAAAGCTCAATATCAGGCATAGTACTGATAAAATGTATGGAAAACGAATTACATATTTAAATTACACAACAATTTATAATTTCGATAGCTTAAATCATTTAAACTAGCTTAAACCTTAAAATAAGATTTCAGATAAAGCAAATGTTAGAAGTCATCATTAAAAAACTTTTTAAACGTTATTTTGAAAACTAATCAGAATTGCAAGCATGTTTGAGTAAAAAAAGTAAGGATTGTTTTCGAAAGCTAAGACGCACCTTAATGAACACAACTGATACCCATATAAAACAATTTTAGTTTGTAGAATAGAATGGTAATTAAGAAATGAATAAAGAATCTCCGATGGTGATCCACTGTAAACGTGAAAAGCCCCAGAAACTAAGTTTTTTTTTATTGATTGCTTTAAATTTTTTTTTGTTTGATTTTGTTACGTGAGAAACGACCAAATCAAACAACAAAAGTTGTTTTTTTATCAAAATGTGTCAAAGCAAAGCTAAACAAACATCAGATATCGAGTGGTAATACCTGAAATCTTAAAATAATCAAACCATATAACCATTTAACTATTTTCATTATCTATAGTTATAATAAACTAACATATTATTCGGTGTGGTACGCAATTTTTTATCAATTGTCGACATTGTCTACGATTTGTCGACACAACTTTTTTAATTGTCGACATACATTGTCGACACGTGTAGACAATGAATTGTCTACGTCATGTAGACAATACAGCACAACACTGGTGGTGATGGCTTAACATTAGATGAAGAAATCAACGGGAGAGCTTGTATGATACGAAGGAAATTGGCAGAGGGTAGTGTTACGGACACGGGTGACATCTATGATTGAATAGAAGCACTAAGTTCGTATTTGGAAACCAGCATGAATCGCAGTATACAGACGAAATAATAAATAAATGGAAAATTCTACTATGACCGAGAAGCGGGCAAAATGAGTATAAATACGCGAGTAGATAGCATAGACTTTCAGTCTTAATTTGGAAAGCGATAAATTAAAATCGGGAAAAACTAATAAGAAGTGAAATAGTGAAATAGTAAAAGTAACAGTAAAATAAAAGACTGTGAACGTGAATTTGTGGTAATTGTCAATAAAAGTTAAAGTGAAAAACCCGCAAGTAGTTTTAATTATTCACAATCCAGTGATCGGACCGTGGAGTGGTTTGAATCCCTACTAGGGGAAAACATAACAATATATATAAATATATATATATATATATATATATATATATATATATATATATATATATATATATATATATATTTATATATATATATATATATATGAATATATATATATATATATATATATATATATATATATATATATATATATATATATATATATATATATATATGAATATATATATATATATATATATATATATATATATATATATATATATATATATATATATATATATATAATGTTTTATAATTTGAACATTAGTTTTTGAAAACCATTAATCCTAATTTAAGCTGTGGTATATTTATTTATGATGAAGGTGTAAGCTAGTACTAGTTTATTTGGAATCCTTTAATTCTACAAAATCCCACGGCGAATTGTGAACTTTTAATAAGTTATTATTAGAATTTTCAGTATCTTAATAACAACATATGCAAAATGTAATGTTTATAAGTATAATATATAAGTTATATATTTAACCTGCTTGTCCAAGATCCGATGGTTCCGTTTCTCAGTTACTCAGTGTTTCTGCTTTTTTTTTGTTAATACCAAACTTTTCTTCATATTCTTTTAATGTCATACATTTATTTTTCTATCCGAAATAGAGTGGGTACGTTTGCGCACAATCGGAACAAACAGAGGTGAAACATTTTCATATTTCTTAACCCAGTAAAGCTCAAATTCAATCAAGTTAAATATCAAAAAAAAGGAAAATTTGAATATACAAAATAAATTTGTCTAATAAATAGATGGTCATCGTTATCTATCATTTGCGCCTTGTTGGAAACTATTCAAACTGTTAATTATAGGGTTATTGGTAATTTTAAATTACATTTTTAATGAAAATCGTTTCGATAATAAAAAATACTTCCATACACGATTGTGGTTTGCATACTCAAATCACGCCACTAAACATTAATATTGTATATATTTATATATAAATATGATAAAATACATATACTATATTATATTTTATTAACTTAATTTTTATTAAATTATTAATTATTATATTATATTTTATTAACTTTTTTATTTAATTTCAATTTGACATTAACTAACTATGACATGAAAAAGACTACTTTGCCTTTATGTTACTTTCTCTAGAATAATAATTGAATGTGACATTGCAGCCTTACTATGATAATACGAAAATATGCATTATTTATTTACGCATAATTTATCCATAAAGTACAAATTTTTCCTAAATTTGCTAATTTGTACATTATTGGGATAGTGTAATGTCTCTTACACTTGTTTTTTATTAAATTAAACTATTTAATTATTTATTGTTTATTTAATTTAATATTTATTTTTATCATTTATTTTTAAAATATATATATAATTTTTATTTCATAAAACACCAAATTGTTCATTGTACAATAAAATGGAAACGCACTTATGTTCACACTGGTGAAAAATATAAAAAAGGTGGTGCGAGGTACACCACTCGAAATTCAAAATTCTACTATACCTAAAGAAAAATATACATTAAATATTTGAAGTAGAAATTGCAACCGAATATCAGTATAGAAGTTCTACTAGTTTATATTTATGTATGTTGCGGCAAACAGAGTAAACAAATGACATACATTCTCCTATTTGAGAATTAGACCTGTGTGCTTAGTCTTCGTCACGCAGCAAGTATATTGGGTATTATTCATGCAACGCATCGGCTTTGTCACGAAAGGTACGGCGAGATGCCGGACATGATAATAGCAACATGAGCGTGAGCTTGAATATGCAATGATTATAAAATCGATTACAGGCTAAACAGCAATGAACTTGATTTAATACTTATGTCTCCAACCGTTAAATAACAAGAGCATGCGTATCAATAAAAATTAAGCCTATTGAGATAAATCCAAATATACGATAGTGTTTCTACTCAACACTAGATGTAGTAACAAAAAGAAAAGCAATTTTATTTCATTTTAAATTGAAGCGCGATTGTAATGTGTTTTCATATAAATTTAAATTGATTAATGAAAACATTAAAATCGGTCGCTACAGTACTACTCTGCTAGCGATTCTGTACAACAAGAATCCTAAGCTAAAAAACTAACTGACTTAACAGTCTGTGACTTTAAGAAATTCCCAAGTGAACTCAAAACTCCAAGAGCAGGTTTCAGCCTGTCGATCGAGATGGTAACGTTTTTACCCTTGATCGAAACTATCATAAATTTTCGAAGTTGCCTAATTACTTTGAAAGGCCCTTCATAGGGAGGAGTAAGTCCAACGCGTACTTTATCCGATCTTACAAACACGAAATTGCAGTTTTCCAAGGATTTCGGTATGAATATGTTATTCAGTTTGGTTACACGAGTAGGTGTCGGAATAAGATTTTTCATTGCTTCACGCAATTGGTCGATCACTGTGTCGCTAGAAGGCAACGTTGAAGCAGGTCTGTCAACGAAAAATTCACCGGGAAGTTTAATTGTCTGTCCATAAACCATTTCCGCGGGTGAAAAGCCTAAATCGTATTTTACTGTAGCTCGAATTCCTAATAAAATAATTGGAATTTCGGCGAACCAATTTATGACATTGTCTCTGGCCATGAGAGCAGCTTTTAGCTGTCTATGGAAACGCTCAACCATGCCGTTTGCCTTAGGATTATATGCAGTGGTAAGTATATCCGATGAGTTTACTTAATTCGTTAAATAATTTTTATTCAAATTGTGAACCTTGATCAGTAGTAATCTGAGAAGGTACACCAAAACGCGCTATATAATTACTAACTAATGGTAGTAGCTGACATGTTAGCCATGCAGTAAGCTTCCGGCCAACGAGTAAAACGATCGACAACAGTGAGAATGTAAGAACAACCATTTGATATTGGTAAAAGTCGAACTATATCCAAATTAATATGTTCAAAACGACCAGGTGGAATACTAAATTTTCCATGAGGAGAAATAGTGTGCAGTTGCACTTTGGCACATAATCAATTTACGAGAAGCCCGAACACCGGGATGTGATAAACTATGCAAGGAATCAAACATTTTTCGACGAAGAGATTCTGCAATATAAGGACGATTAGTCCCAGTTGAAGTTTCACAATAAACTTCAAAATTTGGCAATTTAATAAGTTCAAGCTTCATATTGGAAGCTACAAGATGAACAGTGCCGTCAAGCAATCCTGGGAGTTCTTAATCAGATTGTTGTGCCAAAATAATATTTATCGATTACAGTATCGATTACTGAGGAATCTATATTAGTAGTACGCGACAGTGTGTCTGCGACGACATTGTCGGAACCTTTCACATGCTGAATATCCGTTGTAAATTGACTAATATAATCCAGTTGACGTGATTGCCTTGGATTACGTTCAGTCTTAGACTGAATCGCTCTAACTAAAGGTTTATAGTCGGTGAATATGGTAAATTCGCAGCCCTCAACGGGGGGCTTGATATATCGCAAGAAGTTCCCGATCAAACGTTGAGTATATTTTAACTCTGGATTTGTTAATTTTTTAGAGTAAAACGCTAAAGGTTCCCATTTATTTTTATTTGATTGCTGCATAACAGCGCCAACGGCGGTGCTAGAGGCATCAGTAGTAATACTAATAGGCGCATCACATAATGGGTGTGCAAGTAGTGTAATATTAGCCAAACAATTATTTAAATTAATGAATGCTAATTGGCATTCATCTGGCCAAGAAAAATTCTTGGATGTCTTGGGCAACTTATTAAGTGCAGACAAGTGGCTATGTATTGGAGCTAATAATTCCGCTAGCTTCGGAATAAATCGGTGATAATAATTAATCATCCCGATATAGCATTGAATGTGCTTAATTGAGCACGGAACGGGAAATTCCCTGATGGCCTTAATTCTATTCTCAGAAGGATAAATTCCATCAGCAGTGATCTTATGGCTTAAAACATCTTATGAGGAAACACCAAATATACACTTGGGAATCTTAATATGAACATCATACTCCGCTAATCTACGAAATAATTCTTCGAGTTGAAGCAGATGCTGTTCCTCGGATTTAGAAAAAACTAAAATATCATCAATATAGATGAAAACGAAGGTAAGTCCTCGGACCACTTCATTCATAAATCACTGGAATGTTTGCGCTGCATTGTGCAAACCAAATGGTATACGAGTAAATTCGTATAGGCCAAACGGAGTGGTATTGCCGTTTTATAAATATCTTCTTCAGCAATAGGGATTAGATGATAAGCGCTTACAAGATCAATTTTTAATAATTTGTACAACCATTTAAATTCATTGAAAAATTATGAATATGTGCAATTGGATACCTATCAGAAGTGGTAACCATATTTAACCTACGGTAATCACCACCAGGTCTCCAATCGAGATCTTTCTTCTTCACCATATGCAAAGGATAAGAAACTGGAGATGCCGTTGGTCGACAAATCCCCAGATCTACCATATGTTGGAAGTCCAAAAACGCATCTTTATGTTTTTCGGAATCTAGTCTTCTAGAATGCCTGTGAAGTTTTCTACAGATCTACAGATTTTATGCATGTGTTAGTCTTACACTGTTAACTCAAAATCCAATAGGAAGAATGATAATTCCAATTGAAATTTCTGAGTGAAAGATGGAGTACTAAAAAAAAAATTCATATATAAAAAATATTTATGTTGCTAAATGTCTTAGATATGAATACAAAGGCATAGATTTCATAAGAAAATGATTGAATAAAGAGTCATTTTTATTTTCACTCAAAATTGTACTTCAATATATAAAATTTCGGAAAAAATGTTCTCTTCAGGATATGCAAAATCTATTAAAAGTCCAAAATTCTAAATATAATAAAAAATTAATATTGTGTTCATCAAACCTGAGTCCAAATCTCTAGCATTGGCTGATAATGGCCTTCAAACAGTTTGAGTCAAAATTGTACTTGAACGAATAAAATTTGGGGACAATTTGCTACGGGGGTTGGAGACCACCACTTATGCTCATTAGATGAGGAATTTAATGGCCTATTTGATGTACTATTCGAACCTGAGTCCAAATCTCTAGCATTGGCCGATAATGGCCTTCAAACAGTTTGAGTCAAAATTGTACTTGAACGAATAAAATTTGGGGACAATTTGCTACGAGGGTTGGAGACCACCACTTATGCTCATTAGATGAGGAATTTAATGGCCTATTTGATGTACTATTCGAACCTGAGTCCAAATCTCTAGCATTGGCCGATAATGGCCTTCAAACAGTTTGAGTCAAAATTGTACTTGAACGAATAAAATTTGGGGACAATTTGCTACGGGGGTTGGAGACCACCACTTATGCTCATTAGATGAGGAATTTAATGGCCTATTTGATGTACTATTCGAACCTGAGTCCAAATCTCTAGCATTGGCCGATAATGGCCTTCAAACAGTTGGAGTCAAAATTGTACTTGAACGAATAAATTTTGGGGCCAATTTGCTACGGGGGTTGGAGACCACCACTTATGCTCATTAGATGAGGAATATAATGGCCTATTTGATGTACTATTCGAACCTGAGTCCAAATCTCTAGCATTGGCCGATAATGGCCTTCAAACAGTTGGAGTCAAAATTGTACTTGAACGAATAAAATTTAGGGACAATTTTCTACGGGGGTTGGAGACCACCACTTATGCTCATTAGATGAGGAATTTAATGGTCTATTTGATGTACTATTCGAACCTGAGTCCAAATCTCTAGCATTGGCCGATAATGGCCTTCAAACAGTTGGAGTCAAAATTGTACTTGAACGAATAAAATTTAGGGACAATTTGCTACGGGGGTTGGAGACCACCACTTATGCTCATTAGATCAGGAATTTAATGGCCTATTTGATGTACTATTCGAACCTGAGTCCAAATCTCTAGCATTGGCCGATAATGGCCTTCAAACAGTTTGAGTCAAAATTGTACTTGAACGAATAAAATTTGGGGACAATTTGCTACGGGGGTTGGAGACCACCACTTATGCTCATTAGATGAGAAATTTAATGGCCTATTTGATGTACTATTCGAACCTGAGTCCAAATCTCTAGCATTGGCCGATAATGGCCTTCAAACAGTTTGAGTCAAAATTGTACTTGAACGAATAAATTTTGGGGACAATTTGCTCCGGGGGTTGGAGACCACCACTTATGCTCATTAGATGAGGAATATAATGGCCTATTTGATGTACTATTCGAACCTGAGTCCAAATCTCTAGCATTGGCCGATAATGGCCTTCAAACAGTTGGAGTCAAAATTGTACTTGAACGAATAAAATTTAGGGACAATTTGCTACGGGGGTTGGAGACCACCACTTATGCTCATTAGATGAGGAATTTAATGGCCTATTTGATGTACTATTCGAACCTGAGTCCAAATCTCTAGCATTGGCCGATAATGGCCTTCAAACAGTTTGAGTCAAAATTGTACTTGAACGAATAAAATTTGGGGACAATTTGCTACGGGGGTTGGAGACCACCACTTATGCTCATTAGATGAGGAATATAATGGCCTATTTGATGTACTATTCGAACCTGAGTCCAAATCTCTAGCATTGGCCGATAATGGCCTTCAAACAGTTTGAGTCAAAATTGTACTTGAACGAATAAAATTTGGGGACAATTTGCTACGGGGGTTGGAGACCACCACTTATGATCATTAGATGAGGAATTTAATGGCCTATTTGATGTACTATTCGAACCTGAGTCCAAATCTCTAGCATTGGCCGATAATGGCCTTCAAACAGTTTGAGTCAAAATTGTACTTGAACGAATAAAATTTGGGGACAATTTGCTACGGGGGTTGGAGACCACCACTTATGCTCATTAGATGAGGAATTTAATGGCCTATTTGATGTACTATTCGAACCTGAGTCCAAATCTCTAGCATTGGCCGATAATGGCCTTCAAACAGTTTGAGTCAAAATTGTACTTGAACGAATAAAATTTAGGGACAATTTGCTACGGGGGTTGGAGACCACCACTTATGCTCATTAGATGAGGAATATAATGGCCTATTTGATGTACTATTCGAACCTGAGTCCAAATCTCTAGCATTGGCCGATAATGGCCTTCAAACGGTTTGAGTCGAAATTGTACTTGAACGAATAAAATTTGGGGCCAACTTCCTACGGGGGTTGGAGACCACCACTTATGCTCATTAGATAAGGAATTTAATGGCCTATTTGATGTATTATCCCAACCTGAGTCCAAATCTCTAGCATTGGCCGATAATGGCCTTCAAACAGTTGGAGTCAAAATTGTACTTGAACGAATAAAATTTGGGGACAATTTGCTACGGGGGTTGGAGACCACCACTTATGCTCATTAGATGAGGAATTTACTGGCCTATTTGATGTACTATTCGAACCTGAGTCCAAATCTCTAGCATTGGCCGATAATGGCCTTCAAACAGTTTGAGTCAAAATTGTACTTGAACGAATAAAATTTGGGGACAATTTGCGACGGGGGTTGGAGACCACCACTTATGCTCATTAGATGAGAAATTTAATGGCCTATTTGATGTACTATTCGAACCTGAGTCCAAATCTCTAGCATTGGCCGATAATGGCCTTCAAACAGTTTGAGTCAAAATTGTACTTGAACGAATAAAATTTGGGGACAATTTGCGACGGGGGTTGGAGACCACCACTTATGCTCATTAGATGAGGAATTTAATGGCCTATTTGATGTACTATTCGAACCTGAGTCCAAATCTCTAGCATTGGCCGATAATGGCCTTCAAACAGTTTGAGTCAAAATTGTACTTGAACGAATAAAATTTGGGGACAATTTGCTACGGGGGTTGGAGACCACCACTTATGATCATTAGATGAGGAATTTAATGGCCTATTTGATGTACTATTCGAACCTGAGTCCAAATCTCTAGCATTGGCCGATAATGGCCTTCAAACAGTTTGAGTCAAAATTGTACTTGAACGAATAAAATTTGGGGACAATTTGCTACGGGGGTTGGAGACCACCACTTATGCTCATTAGATGAGGAATTTAATGGCCTATTTGATGTACTATTCGAACCTGAGTCCAAATCTCTAGCATTGGCCGATAATGGCCTTCAAACAGTTTGAGTCAAAATTGTACTTGAACGAATAAATTTTGGGGACAATTTGCTCCGGGGGTTGGAGACCACCACTTATGCTCATTAGATGAGGAATATAATGGCCTATTTGATGTACTATTCGAACCTGAGTCCAAATCTCTAGCATTGGCCGATAATGGCCTTCAAACAGTTGGAGTCAAAATTGTACTTGAACGAATAAAATTTAGGGACAATTTGCTACGGGGGTTGGAGACCACCACTTATGCTCATTAGATGAGGAATTTAATGGCCTATTTGATGTACTATTCGAACCTGAGTCCAAATCTCTAGCATTGGCCGATAATGGCCTTCAAACAGTTTGAGTCAAAATTGTACTTGAACGAATAAAATTTAGGGACAATTTGCTACGGGGGTTGGAGACCACCACTTATGCTCATTAGATGAGGAATTTAATGGCCTATTTGATGTACTATTCGAACCTGAGTCCAAATCTCTAGCATTGGCCGATAATGGCCTTCAAACAGTTTGAGTCAAAATTGTACTTGAACGAATAAAATTTGGGGACAATTTGCTACGGGGGTTGGAGACCACCACTTATGCTCATTAGATGAGGAATTTAATGGCCTATTTGATAGAATATCAAATTTTAATACGCGGTTTTTAATATGCATGTCTGTTGGATAATGTCTTAGGTTATAATCATACCTATTAGATTTTTCTAATAAGATATTTTAGTTTGTTTTATTTTATCCAATACTCAAACCTATTTAGTTTTATAATTTTAGTACTGAGTAATTAAATTTGTTAGATCATCTTCCGCTACAAAATATTTGTTTTTATTTTAGCTAGATGTCACGCAGATTTTTGTCATATATATTTTTGGTGGTTCTTTGTGAAATAATATTTAGATTTAGGTAAACGCCGATTCATTTTGAATTTCTTTCGATTATTTACATAAGTTGTTTGGACTACTTTCTATTTCACTTCCTATTTAATTATTTTATAAGTGCGCAGAATTACATAAAACAAATGATTTGGGCGTCATCAGGTTTTATTGCTTATACAGGTATCTTACAAAATCAAGAAAATAAAGTAAACACTCGCTTAAAATGTGGAATTTTTTAAGGTTTTAGTAATGATATTTAAAACCCTTGTAGAGTATTTTATTATAAGTCATAAATCAACATTATACCTAAATTTCAATAAACATATTATTCATATATTAGTAGTAGAATTTTTTTTTGAAAAATTTTCAACAACGACATTTAATAGATTTGCGGATTAGATTATGATATATAATAAACTATTCTATAAGGGTTATAATTATTATTACTCAAATCAATAAAACATTTGAAGCAAATACTTTTTCTATTTCTTTATTTGTTAGGATACCTGTATAAACAAAAGGAACCGATGCCACTCAAATCTTTAATTATCCAATAGAACACCTGTAGTATTGCATATGATATTTTTAATTGGTTCACTAAACATAAAACGTAAATTTATGTCGTTTTCGTTTAAATGTCCGAAATGACAATTAGATGACAATTTCGCAACTCTAAATGTGGCGTCAGCGTTGTGTTCCTTCCTTCGCTACTTCATTCGGTTTGAATAGTTTTGTTTTCGATATCATGATGATAGAAAAAAATTCAAAACGATTATGCAGCCATCTATAGCTAAATAATATTAATTATTGACATTAATCTTCCATGATTGATATTTTTACATTAGATTTTAGAGCATTTTTCTCTTTCTCGTCATTTCCGTTCCATTCAAAAGATAAAGTTAGCCCAACTTGATGAAAAAATTCACAAAAACAAACACGTCTTTGCAACCAATGAAATTGCTTAAAAAAATTTCGGACTGAAGGGACGAAGGAAGAAACGCAACACTGAAGCTCAATGAATTACAAATTGACTACGCAATGATTATATACGCTTTCAACTAGAAGAAACTAAATCTAATATATTGAGATACTATTTTATATTTCAAAACACTATTTCAGCTTGAAACTTTTTTATGTTATTTTAGTGATTTACCAATCGTTAATTGCAATTAAAATAATTTTCATTGTATTTTAAATGTGTGGAGTGGACAGATTTGTATTGCCATGGGTGTGGCTGCGCCTTAACTTATTTAATAGTTGGTGATGTGTATTACTTTTCCATTTAAATATAAAGGTATAAACAGAACAAGAGCGACAACGATTGGTGTCGGCGAATAAATAGTTAACATAGGTGGAGCGTTAGCGCATGGCGATATGATAATATGTTAAAAGGATTCTGTAAGTTAGCGTACTCAAGAAGTAATGATTGGGAAAATCATCAATTTTTTATTAAATACCTGTTCACACATCGAAATCTGACATCTAGTAACTACACATCGAAAAAATAATTGCAATATTTAATCACTCAAAGAGTAGAGCGTAACAACTGGTATGGCTACGTAAAATGAGTTGTATTGTTAAAGAAAAAAAGAAGAATTCAAAATAACCTTGAACTTGATAAAATTTTGTTTATGGTTTGGGTTTTTTAAATTTTATGGTCTTAGTTTTTTTAAAAAAAATATTTTCTTCTATGAAACATTTTGTATGCATTACGGTAAAAATTATGACCTACAGAAAAAGGATAAATCATAAATAGATCCAGGTAATTTTTTGTCGTAAAGTTGTCGAAGATATAAGGAGAGAAAATATCAAATACATACGTATTATATATACACACACATATATATATATATATATATATATATATATATATATATATATATATATATATATATATATATATATATATATATATATATATATATATATATATATATATAAATATATATATATATATATATATATATATATATATATATATATATATATATATATATATATATATATATATATATATATATATATATGTATATATATATATATATATATATGTATATATTTTTTTTTGTCGGTTTTTACACGCCATTACTTGCCCGTACCGTGTCAACAATTGGACTCCATCGGTTTCGATCACGAGCCAGCTTTTCAAACCGTTGTAGACAGTTTGAAGATGCCAGATCGCTCTCTACGCCGTGGAGCCATCGTCGCCGACAGTGACCTCTTTGCCACCGAAAGGTGGTTCTCCCTTAAAGGTTCGCTGTATCATTTGGTAAGGATCAGCACGCAGAACCTGATCAAACCAGCGTAGTCGCTCCCCTTGATTTCATGCACGATATCCGGAATTTACATTAAATTCCTGATCTTGTGATTGAAAAGAACTCGGTATGTGCCATCAACGTCGCGTATATTGGGTCATATATCACACGCATGATTCTTCTCGCATGATCGCACATGATCTCAAAGTGGCAAGTGGCAAGAAATATGGATACCTCGGTTGTCGATGCTGTCCAGCACACTCTCGGCACAGTGCAAAACTAAGCCAAAAAATGATTGGTTTGATGAGGAGTGTCGTCTTGCTGTTAAGCAATGAAATATTTCCCACAATGAAGCGCAGACTCGGTTTTCAATTGCAAGAAAAAACAAAGCAGTCCTTGCTAGGAGGATAGCTAAACTAATTTGTAGACAGAAGAAGCGGGAATGGTGTAAGGCTAAGGTCTTAAGAGTACAACAACTCAGCAATGAGCACAATTCGCGTGGTTTCTTTAAAGGAATCACCGAATTGCACCATACCTTAATATCTCGGTCAACTGCCATTCGGGACCAGGATGGAAACCTCTGTGTTAACGTCGATGCGGCACTCGATACATGGCGTAAACATTTTTCTGATTTACTTAATGTTCCACATGTATCACAAGCAGTGTTTGAATATTCTCAAATACAGACCGCAGAAATGTTCATTGAGGATCCATCCTATGAGGAATTCACAATGGCCATGCAGAGATTAAAAATAATCGTTCACCAGGAGTTGATTGTCTTAGTTCAGAGTTCTTTTCGACCTTATTTGATTGGTATGGCGAAATGAAGTTATGCCCGAAGAATGGAAAGTGGCCGCGTTATGCCCAATATTCAAAAAGGGTGATCACGATGTACACCAGGTATTCCAAGATTTCAAGCAAGCCTATGACTCGATCAACCGAGAGAGACTATGGTATGCGCTTGAATATTTAGGAATACCGAAAAAATATGTACAACTCTGTAAAATGACAGTAACGCTATCGAGAACTTTTGCTATTACTTCTGGTGTTCGACAAGGAGATGCGTGGTCCCCGATACTTTTTAATCTCATGTTGGAATACATCTGAAGCGTGTAGCTTTATGTAATTTTTGAATGGATGTTGTACTTCGAGATGACGTCATTGAATGATTGCGTGATCGAAAAGATCAAATTCATCTCATCAGGCATATACTATCGCACTTGATATTCATACTGTGTGCAATTCGTATATATACGTTCAGTCGTGACGCGACAGTAATAGTTACAAGGACTTAACTCGAAATATCGATTTTGTGAATTGCGTGAGTTAATTTGCGATTTATTTTAGTTGCTATGGTCGCTACACAGCCTTCATCAAAGTGAAACACCTCAAGACAATATCTTATTCCGACAATCCAATCAACTTCTTGCTTATGCAGATGATATCTGCGCGTAATTGGATTAAATGGTAACGGAGTGAAAGAGATAATTGATCCACTGCAACAGTTTTCAGCTTCCGTTGATTTAAAAATCAACGAGTCCAAAACCAAATAGCTAATCTCTGGTTTTAAAGACCAAGACGCAATTGATTTCAGTAGTGGTAACCACACGTTTGAAGGAGTAATGAGATTCAAGTATCTTGAATATCTCATTACTTACGATAATAGTGTGGGAGAGGATATCAAGTTTCGCCTTGCCTCTGGCAATCGAGCTTTATATCCTCTACATCAACTGCTGAAATCAAAATATCTTGCAAATACGGATAAGCTGAAACTGTACAGAGTGTTGATCAGACCCGTTGTCCTGTATGGATATGCGAGTTGGACCTTGACGGATGAGTACGAAAGATAGTTTCTAACATTCGAGAGAAGAATCATGCGTGTGATATATGACCCAAAACGCGACGTCGATGACACATACCGAGTTCTTTTCTATCACAAGATTAGGAATTTAATGCAAATTCTGGATATCGTGCATGCAATCAAAGGACTGCGACTACGCTGGCTCGGTCACGTTCTGCGTGCTGATTCGAAGCGAATGTTACAGCGATCTTTTAAGGGAGAACCGCCTTACGACAAAAAATTACCTTGAACTATTTATGATTTATTCTCTTTCTGTAGGTCATAATTTTTACCGTAATGCATACAAAATGTTTCATAGAAGAAAATATTTTTTTTTAAAAAACTAAGACCATAAAATTTAAAAAACCCAAACCATAAACAAAATTTTATCAAGTTCAAGGTTATTTTGAATTCTTCTTTTTTTCTTTAACAATACAACTCATTTTACGTAGCCATACCAGTTGTTACGCTCTACTCTTTGAGTGATTAAATATTGCAATTATTTTTTCGATGTGTAGTTACTAGATGTCAGATTTCGATGTGTGAACAGGTATTTAATAAAAAATTGATGATTTTCCCAATCATTACTTCTTGAGTACGCTAACTTACAGAATCCTTTTAACATATTATCATATCGCCATGCGCTAACGCTCCACCTATGTTAACTATTTATTCGCCGACACCAATCGTTGTCGCTCTTGTTCTGTTTATACCTTTATATTTAAATGGAAAAGTAATACACATCACCAACTATTAAATAAGTTAAGGCGCAGCCACACCCATGGCAATACAAATCTGTCCACTCCACACATTTAAAATACAATGAAAATTATTTTAATTGCAATTAACGATTGGTAAATCACTAAAATAACATAAAAAAGTTTCAAGCTGAAATAGTGTTTTGAAATATAAAATAGTATCTCAATATATTAGATTTAGTTTCTTCTAGTTGAAAGCGTATATAATCATTGCGTAGTCAATTTGTAATTCATTGAGCTTCAGTGTTGCGTTTCTTCCTTCGTCCCTTCAGTCCGAAATTTTTTTAAGCAATTTCATTGGTTGCAAAGACGTGTTTGTTTTTGTGAATTTTTTCATCAAGTTGGGCTAACTTTATCTTTTGAATGGAACGGAAATGACGAGAAAGAGAAAAATGCTCTAAAATCTAATGTAAAAATATCAATCATGGAAGATTAATGTCAATAATTAATATTATTTAGCTATAGATGGCTGCATAATCGTTTTGAATTTTTTTCTATCATCATGATATCGAAAACAAAACTATTCAAACCGAATGAAGTAGCGAAGGAAGGAACACAACGCTGACGCCACATTTAGAGTTGCGAAATTGTCATCTAATTGTCATTTCGGACATTTAAACGAAAACGACATAAATTTACGTTTTATGTTTAGTGAACCAATTAAAAATATCATATGCAATACTACAGGTGTTCTATTGGATAATTAAAGATTTGAGTGGCATCGGTTCCTTTTGTTTATACAGGTATCCTAACAAATAAAGAAATAGAAAAAGTATTTGCTTCAAATGTTTTATTGATTTGAGTAATAATAATTATAACCCTTATAGAATAGTTTATTATATATCATAATCTAATCCGCAAATCTATTAAATGTCGTTGTTGAAAATTTTTCAAAAAAAAATTCTACTACTAATATATGAATAATATGTTTATTGAAATTTAGGTATAATGTTGATTTATGACTTATAATAAAATACTCTACAAGGGTTTTAAATATCATTACTAAAACCTTAAAAAATTCCACATTTTAAGCGAGTGTTTACTTTATTTTCTTGATTTTGTAAGATACCTGTATAAGCAATAAAACCTGATGACGCCCAAATCATTTGTTTTATGTAATTCTGCGCACTTATAAAATAATTAAATAGGAAGTGAAATAGAAAGTAGTCCAAACAACTTATGTAAATAATCGAAAGAAATTCAAAATGAATCGGCGTTTACCTAAATCTAAATATTATTTCACAAAGAACCACCAAAAATATATATGACAAAAATCTGCGTGACATCTAGCTAAAATAAAAACAAATATTTTGTAGCGGAAGATGATCTAACAAATTTAATTACTCAGTACTAAAATTATAAAACTAAATAGGTTTGAGTATTGGATAAAATAAAACAAACTAAAATATCTTATTAGAAAAATCTAATAGGTATGATTATAACCTAAGACATTATCCAACAGACATGCATATTAAAAACCGCGTATTAAAATTTGATATTCTATCAAATAGGCCATTAAATTCCTCATCTAATGAGCATAAGTGGTGGTCTCCAACCCCCGTAGCAAATTGTCCCCAAATTTTATTCGTTCAAGTACAATTTTGACTCAAACTGTTTGAAGGCCATTATCGGCCAATGCTAGAGATTTGGACTCAGGTTCGAATAGTACATCAAATAGGCCATTAAATTCCTCATCTAATGATCATAAGTGGTGGTCTCCAACCCCCGTAGCAAATTGTCCCCAAATTTTATTCGTTCAAGTACAATTTTGACTCAAACTGTTTGAAGGCCATTATCGGCCAATGCTAGAGATTTGGACTCAGGTTCGAATAGTACATCAAATAGGCCATTAAATTTCTCATCTAATGATCATAAGTGGTGGTCTCCAACCCCCGTAGCAAATTGTCCCCAAATTTTATTCGTTCAAGTACAATTTTGACTCAAACTGTTTGAAGGCCATTATCGGCCAATGCTAGAGATTTGGACTCAGGTTCGAATAGTACATCAAATAGGCCATTAAATTCCTCATCTAATGAGCATAAGTGGTGGTCTCCAACCCCCGTCGCAAATTGTCCCCAAATTTTATTCGTTCAAGTACAATTTTGACTCAAACTGTTTGAAGGCCATTATCGGCCAATGCTAGAGATTTGGACCCAGGTTCGAATAGTACATCAAATAGGCCATTAAATTCCTCATCTAATGAGCATAAGTGGTGGTCTCCAACCCCCGTCGCAAATTGTCCCCAAATTTTATTCGTTCAAGTACAATTTTGACTCAAACTGTTTGAAGGCCATTATCGGCCAATGCTAGAGATTTGGACTCAGGTTCGAATAGTACATCAAATAGGCCATTAAATTTCTCATCTAATGAGCATAAGTGGTGGTCTCCAACCCCCGTAGCAAATTGTCCCCAAATTTTATTCGTTCAAGTACAATTTTGACTCAAACTGTTTGAAGGCCATTATCGGCCAATGCTAGAGATTTGGACTCAGGTTCGAATAGTACATCAAATAGGCCATTAAATTCCGCATCTAATGAGCATAAGTGGTTGTCTCCAACCCCCGTAGCAAGTTGTCCCCAAATTTTATTCGTTCAAGTACAATTTTGACTCAAACTGTTTGAAGGCCATTATCGGCCAATGCTAGAGATTTGGACTCAGGTTCGAATAGTACATCAAATAGGCCATTAAATTCCTCATCTAATGAGCATAAGTGGTGGTCTCCAACCCCCGTAGCAAATTGTCCCCAAATTTTATTCGTTCAAGTACAATTTTGACTCTAACTGTTTGAAGGCCATTATCGGCCAATGCTAGAGATTTGGACTCAGGTTGGGACTATACATCAAATAGGCCATTAAATTCCTCATCTAATGAGCATAAGTGGTGGTCTCCAACCCCCGTAGCAAATTGGCCCCAAATTTTATTCGTTCAAGTACAATTTCGACTCAACCGGTTTGAAGGCCATTATCGGCCAATGCTAGAGATTTGGACTCAGGTTGGGACTATACATCAAATAGGCCATTAAATTCCTCATCTAATGAGCATAAGTGGTGGTCTCCAACCCCCGTAGCAAATTGGCCCCAAATTTTATTCGTTGAAGTACAATTTCAACTCAAACTGTTTGAAGGCCATTATAGGCCAATGCTAGAGATTTGGACTCAGGTTCGAATAGTACATCAAATAGGCCATTAAATTCCTCATCTAATGAGCATAAGTGGTGGTCTCCAACCCCCGTAGCAAATTGTCCCCAAATTTTATTCGTTCAAGTACAATTTTGACTCAAACTGTTTGAAGGCCATTATCGGCCAATGCTAGAGATTTGGACTCAGGTTCGAATAGTACATCAAATAGGCCATTAAATTCCTCATCTAATGAGCATAAGTGGTGGTCTCCAACCCCCGTAGCAAATTGTCCCCAAATTTTATTCGTTCAAGTACAATTTTGACTCAAACTGTTTGAAGGCCATTATCGGCCAATGCTAGAGATTTGGACTCAGGTTCGAATAGTACATCAAATAGGCCATTAAATTCCGCATCTAATGAGCATAAGTGGTGGTCTCCAACCCCCGTAGCAAATTGGCCCCAAATTTTATTCGTTCAAGTACAATTTTGACTCCAACTGTTTGAAGGCCATTATCGGCCAATGCTAGAGATTTGGACTCAGGTTGGGACTATACATCAAATAGACCATTAAATTCCTCATCTAATGAGCATAAGTGGTGGTCTCCAACCCCCGTAGCAAATTGTCCCCAAATTTTATTCGTTCAAGTACAATTTTGACTCTAACTGTTTGAAGGCCATTATCGGCCAATGCTAGAGATTTGGACTCAGGTTGGGATAATATTCCAAATAGGCCATTAAGTTCCTCATCTAATGAGCATAAGTGGTGGTCTCCAACCCCCGTAGCAAATTGGCCCCAAATTTTATTCGTTCAAGTACAATTTCGACTCAACCGGTTTGAAGGCCATTATCGGCCAATGCTAGAGATTTGGACTCAGGTTGGGACTATACATCAAATAGGCCATTAAATTCCTCATCTAATGAGCATAAGTGGTGGTCTCCAACCCCCGTAGCAAATTGGCCCCAAATTTTATTCGTTGAAGTACAATTTCAACTCAAACTGTTTGAAGGCCATTATAGGCCAATGCTAGAGATTTGGACTCAGGTTCGAATAGTACATCAAATAGGCCATTAAATTCCTCATCTAATGAGCATAAGTGGTGGTCTCCAACCCCCGTAGCAAATTGTCCCCAAATTTTATTCGTTCAAGTACAATTTTGACTCAAACTGTTTGAAGGCCATTATCGGCCAATGCTAGAGATTTGGACTCAGGTTCGAATAGTACATCAAATAGGCCATTAAATTCCTCATCTAATGAGCATAAGTGGTGGTCTCCAACCCCCGTAGCAAATTGGCCCCAAATTTTATTCGTTCAAGTACAATTTGTACTCAACCTGTTTGAAGGCCATTATCGGCCAATGCTAGAGATTTGGGCTCGGGTTGGGATTATACATCAAATAGGCCATTAAATTCCGCATCTAATGAGCATAAGTGGTGGTCTCCAACCCCCGTAGCAAATTGGTTCCAAATTTTATTCGTTCAAGTACAATTTCGACTCCAACTGTTTGAAGGCCATTATCGGCCAATGCTAGAGATTTGGACTCAGGTTCGAATAGTACATCAAATAGGCCATTAAATTCCTCATCTAATGAGCATAAGTGGTGGTCTCCAACCCCCGTAGCAAATTGGCCCCAAATTTTATTCGTTCAAGTACAATTTTGACTCTAACTGTTTGAAGGCCATTATCGGCCAATGCTAGAGATTTGGACTCAGGTTCGAATAGTACATCAAATAGGCCATTAAATTCCTCATCTAATGAGCATAAGTGGTGGTCTCCAACCCCCGTAGCAAATTGGCCCCAAATTTTATTCGTTCAAGTACAATTTTGACTCTAACTGTTTGAAGGCCATTATCGGCCAATGCTAGAGATTTGGACTCAGGTTGGGATTATACATCAAATAGGCCATTAAATTCCTCATCTTATGAGTATAAGTGGTGGTCTCCAACCCCCGTAGCAAATTGGCCCCAAATTTTATTCGTTCAAGTACAATTTAAACTCAAACTGTTTGAAGGCCATTATTGGCCAATGCTAGAGATTTGGACTCAGGTTGGGATAATACATCAAATAGGCCATTAAATTCCTCATCTTATGAGCATAAGTGGTGGTCTCCAACCCCCGTAGGAAATTGGCCCCAAATTTTATTCGTTCAAGTACAATTTCAACTCAAACTGTTTGAAGGCCATTATCGGCCAATGCTAGAGATTTGGACTCAGGTTGGGATTATACATCAAATAGGCAATTAAATTTCTCATCTAATGAGCATAAGTGGTGGTCTCCAACCCCCGTAGCAAATTGGCCCCAAATTTTATTCGTTCAAGTACAATTTTGACTCCAACTGTTTGAAGGCAATTATCGGCCAATGTTAGACATTTGGATTTAGTTTCGTTTAATACATCAAATAGTTGAATAAATTCCTTATCTTTTTAGTGTAAGTTGTGTTTCCCAATCCCAGGAATAATTTATATACATGGTAAATTAGATTTGAATTCAATTAATAAAAAATTTTGTTTGAATACTCGTTCACAATTTCTAATTGGATTTTAGTTGGTTTAGTACTAATTCTTATTGATATTATTTATATTATTTATTTCTGGTGGGTTTCTTAGGCGGTTTGTTTCTTTGATCAATTGGAATCCTATTTAATATTATATTTTTTAATATTATCCAATATAAGTGCAATTCTGAATATCATTTGATATAAATGCCATATTCGTAAGACTATAAATATGATTCCTTCTTTTATAGAATATTGATGGATTATAATTTAACATCTTCAACTTAAAGTATTTGGTGTCGTGATTTACGATAATTTTATCAATTTTATATTGCTTACTTTATTTAAATTTTTTATTATGTTTCATTATTAAACATTTAAATAATAATTCATATAGTTTGAAAACATATTTTTTTATTTGGAAAACATGTATATTGGATTAAATAAATCTAATTTCATAACAGTGTACTTTCTGCACCAATACTAACGCAATCAATCAGAATCGAATAGGATCACAAAAATTCCAATTGGATTTGTATACGTATATCTGTAGAAAAATCTGTAGAAAACTTCACAGGCATTCTTCTAGACCGTGCTACGGGTAATTTATTACCCGTAGCACGACCTAGAAGACTAGATTCCGAAAGACATAAAGATGGTAATAGTAAGGCAACGCTGAAAGTGAAGGAAACTTCTTCAAAAGCGTACCATAACCATTCTCAATAGAGAAATGCACTGGTGTGGGAGTTTTAAAACTTTTAATTATTGCTTCTACTGAAATATTACAGTTAGAGTCGAATAATCGCTTATTTGCAAGATCTACTAACAGACCAAACTTTACTAAATAGTCAGCACCAATGATCGGACGATTCACCGATGCTACAACAAACGCATGGTGAAAAATTCGCTTTAATCCGATATCTATTTTCAGTAATCTCGTACCATAAGTACGAATGGCTGAACCATTGGCTGCTGTATATATATATATATATATATATATATATATATATATATATATATATATATATATATATATATATATATATATATATATATATATATATATATATATATATATATATATTATATTTAAGGTTTGATTGCTATATATATCATTAAAAAAATAAACTGGAATAACGGAAAGGTCAGCGCCAGTATCTATTAAAAAATTCAATTTTGAAATATTGTCATATAAAATTAGTCGACTATTGTGGGAATTCAAATTATTAGTCGACTCTACTATGTTGCCTATTATTCGTTTTTTGTTGGGCCGAAGCTACCTTAATAGGTTCCTTTTTTTTAAAATCGACCCAATCACAAGGAGGTATGCATTTCTTTGCAGCGGTCTTATATTTTTCGTGATAAGAACACAAACGCCTATATACGAATTATTTTTTGAGTTAGTGCGTCTACGTTGGGTTAAACTTTGTCGATTATTATAATTGGAACGTGAACGACTTCGTAGTTTGATTACTAACGAATCAACTTTCTCTTCCAATCTGGTCAATCTTGTTTCGATTGAAGCGCTAGATGATGATTGAACATCAGCCCGAGGATACACCAAGCGCTGCGGTACTGATGTCGGATTTCGAGGTTTCAAAAACTCCGAAAGTGTAACTGACGGATTAATTGCGACATGTAACTATGGAAATCTACGCGTCCAAATAGAACGAATGACGCTTTCCCCAATGGATGTTCCTGCCAAACCCCGAATATGTCTTAATGCTTCGGATGGCTTCATATCACCCATATCTTGTCCTGCTAGCAAGGCTTCCATACGCTGCTTCTCGGAATGGGCTAATCGTTTCAATAATATTTGTTTTATATAGTCGTACTTGTTATCATCTGAAGGCCTTTCAAATACATCCGATATTTGCGTCATGACCGATGGTGGTGACGATGCAATCACATGGCCCCATTTACTTTTGCCGCTTTTGATGGCCTTGACGTCAAAAAGAATCTCAGCATGATTAAACCAATCCCTAGGATTAGTTGGCTAGAACTGTTGCAATCTAATGCCAACAGAAGCTTGATGGGACGTATCCATTTTACCTTCTTCGTTATCACTATTCATTATGTAAATATAACTATATACTTTAAAAAATTAAAAAAAAATATGAGATGTACACAAAACCAACAAAATTTGGTAAAAGAAAACGAGCCTGTGAAGTAAGTCACAGATTTTTTTCCCAGATTTTTTGTATATGTATACAAGTCCAATTGGAATTTTACTAATTCTAGTTGAATTCTCTATGTAGTTGTGAAATGTACACTGTTATTATAGTAAATTTACAACATTTTCAAAGAAAATGAAAATACATCAGTATTTTAAGAGGAAAAATTAAATATGATTCAATACAAATTAATTAAATACAATTGTATTGCTTAGTGAGATTAATCTTGCTTAATTTATACAATTTTGATGGGAAAAACGAGATAGAAATAGATAATATATTAACCAATATGAAAATAATTTTTATAAAATTATAAATATAATTTTATAATAATTCAAAACTTAATTTTTAAATATTCTTATATTCCTAAATATAATTTATTTAACCATAAGGATGTCAAGAAAATTATTATTTCACTATCCTAGTAAAATTATAATAACATTTTACGCACCGACCAAATGGTGTAGTGGTTAAAGCTGCGGCAGTTGGAGCGGGAGGTACCGGGTTCGAATCCCGATAGTGGCAGGATGGTAAAGGGATTTTTCTACTCGCGTATTTATACTCATTTTGCTCGCTTCTCGGTCATAGTGGAATTTTCCATTTATTTATTATTTCGCCTGTATACTACGATTCATGCTGGTTTCCAAATACGAGCTTAGTACTTCTATTCAATCATAGATGTCACCCGTGTCCGTAACATTACCCTCCGCCCAAACCTGTTCGTCCCGAACAGGATCCAATTCCCTTCCTCTATAGAGCCAACCTTTCCAAATGTACAACCTTCGGTTTTCCTCGGATGCCCTTCTGAATTCGGTAGATTACATCATTGATTTTTGTAATCACCTTGTATGGTCCTTCCCAACTAGGTTGCAGATTTGGTGATAAGCCTCTCTTCCATTGTAAGTTGTGAAGCCAGACTAACTGCCCTTCTTCGAATCCTCTATTATTTGCACGGATGTCATATCGTTGCACGGGTGTCATATCATCCTATCACTTGAAATTTGTATCCTTTCTCTGACAAATCTGTGTATCTCGTCGATATCTTCCTTCAATTTATCGACGTACGCTTGTCCACGCAAAGCTGTCGAAGGAATCGCCCCAAACTTCAAGTCGCCAGGTAATCTTAAATTATGTCCAAAAACGATGGTAGCTGGTGTTGTATGTTGTTCCCGTTGTATCATGTGTTGCTGACCGATATGCCATTAGGAACAGTGGTATATTTTTGTCCCAATTACGCTGGTTTCTATCTACGGTTTTCTTTAGAAATTCTTCCAACGTAGCATTAAATTGTTCAACCATGCCGTCTGACTGAGGATGGAAAGGTGTTGTTCTTGTTTTATTGATCCCCAATAATTGACACATTTCTTGGAACACCACTGACTCAAAATTGCGGCCTTGATCCGAATGCTTTTCCATAGGTACCCCGTATCGACTAATCCAATTATTTAACACGGTGTTAGCGATTGTTGTTGTTTCTTGGTTCGGTATTGGATAGACTTCAGGCCATTTACTGAAATAATCCATCACCACTAAAACATACTTGTTTCCGCTTTCGCTGGTAGGAAATGGACCTGCAATATCCATAGCGATCCGCTCAAATGGTGCTCCGCTATTATACTGCTGCATTTTCCCATGACTTCGTTTTGCAGGACCCTTAACTGCCATGCATTGATCACATTTTTGACACCATTCTGCGACCGATTGTCTGCATCCTGCCCAGTAAAATCTTTCGCGGACTTTTGCCAGAGTCTTATTGATTCCTAGATGGCCACCACTTGTTCCCCCGTGATATTCCCTCAAAATTTCTGGAATTCGGATTCTCGGTACCACCACCAATGATTGTCTATTTCTACCATCGGAACTTACCCAAACTCGTTTTAAACAACCATATTCGATTACCGGACTATCCCATTGAGCCCAATATGCCTTAACTATAGGGCTCTTATCAGCTACCTCCTTCCATAATGGTCTGTACTGATCTTCCACGAATTTTAATATGATTGATAGATCAGGATCTTCTGATTACTCTGTTCTGATTTCCTCGTTGGTCCACTCATCGGATGGTAACACTTGCATAAGTCTTACGTCAATGACATGTTCCTTACTCTCCACTCGACCACAATGTTTGCAATCGACGAGACATGGTCGTCTTGACAGAGCATCTGCATTACTGTGAGCACTTCCTTTCCGATGTTGGATGGTATAATCGAAGCAACCCAAACTCTCGATCCACCGGGCTATCTGTCCTTCCGGATTCCTAAACTGTAACAACCATGTTAGAGCACCATGATCTGTCCTTATGAGAAATGTCTGGCCATAAAGATACTTCCGGAAATGCTCTATACATTGTACTATGGCCAACAGCTCTCTCCTTGTTACACAATAATTTCGCTCTGGCTTTGATAAAACTTTCGAAAAATATGCTATAACCCGTTCTTGCCCATCTATTTCTTGAGACAAAACCCCTCCAATACCATTATTACTTGCATCAGTATCCAAGATGAATCTTCGATTTGGTACTGGGTATGCAAGTATTGCTGCTGAATGAATCCGCTCGAACACTTCGCCCAGGTTTTGCAGATGTTCCTCGAAGTTTTTACCCATAACTATGATGTCATCTAGGTACACCAAGCACGTTTTCCAATGCAACCCTTTCTGCACTCGGTCCATTAGTCTTTCGAACGTCGCAGGAGCATTACATAATCCAAACGGCATAACGTTAAATTGCCATAATCCGTTACTCACACTGAACGCCGTTTTCTCTTTATCTTCTTCTGCGACTTCCACCTGCCAGTATCCACTTTGTAGGTCCAAAGTGGAAAATAATCGTGCACCCGCCAACGTATCCAATGTATCATCAATTCTCGGTAACGGATAACTGTCCTTCTTAGTGATCGAATTGAGTTTTCTATAATCGACGCAAAATCTCATGCTGCCATCTTTCTTCTGAACCAATACCACAGGTGAACTCCATGGACTAGTCGATTGCTCAATCACTCCTGCCGTTTGCATATCCGTTACCATGCGATCCACTTCCGATTGTTTTGCCAATGGTAATCTTCTTGGTGCTTGTCGAATTGGCATTGCTGTCTCGGTGTCGATCCGGTGTTTAACTAAGTTCGTTCTACCATTATCTTCGGGAGCACCACAGAAAATGGACGTGTATTTTTCCAACAACACTTTTGCAGTTTATTTTTGTTTTGGACTTAGTTGTTCTGTCCATTTCTGTGTCAATTCTTCCACGATTTTCTGCTGCCGTTGAACTTTAGCCTTTACACTCGGATTCGTTTCTTCACATTTGACTATAGTGGATATTTCTTCGCATTTACCGATAATAGTCCCCTTTTTGATGGTTTTAGTCTTGTCCGATAAGTTGAGAACCCTCAATGGTACTCTATTGTCATGATCCGGTTTTATCAATGCTTTCCCAAGCATCATTTCTCGTACTTGTTCTTCGTCACTGGCTTCTACAACCCACAACTTTCGTGTCCCAGGACCTCCATCCAATTTACCCCAAATTACTGTTTCTGAGCGTGGTGGCAGCTTTGTTCGATGGTCTAACATAATTCGCCTGACGATTGGCTCCTTGCTATTCAATTGTAACGGCAGCTCAACATTACCAAAACTTAGTGTTTCTTTCCCCACATCCAACACGAATTGGTTCTTCTTCATGAAGTCCATACCCAAAATAACTTCATCTACAATATCGACCACCAAAACTTCGTGACAAAAGTCCCTGTTTCCAATTCGTATGGTCACTTCCTTTTTTCTTTTGATCTCTGCACATTCGCCGGTTGCTGTTTGCAGTTTTAACCCGCCAATTGGATGAAGTTCATTATCTATCAAATCAGCCCGCACAATCGTCCGCGTTGCCCCTGTATCTAACGTTATCACACTAGATTTGCCATCAATTTCTCCACGTATTGTCAAACTATCTCCACCCCTCGCCAATCGGGAAACAGGGATGAAGATCATGGAGTATTCGGTTGTGGGAGTCAGCTTTTGCTCCTTAAAGCTGACTCTTATTCGTTTAACGCCTGCGATTTTGCAGGACTCGCCTTCTCTTCTACTCTTTTGTTGTCCTCATTGGACCTTCGATACATAGGCGACGGTGTTCTTGCTCGCTTACGTCGAATTTCCCAGCAATCTCGTGATATATGACCTAGTTTATCGCAGGCCCAACATCTTATCTTATGGCTGCTATCCCGAAACCTCGTTGATGCCTCATTTACTACTCCTTTCTCATTATAGCTATAGTTCTCTGATTCTACTTCGACCCGTCGCAGTTTAACTGCTGATTTGATTATGTTAAAGGCAATTTCGTTTGTTAAGGCACAAGCGATGGTCTCGGCAAATGTTGTTTTTGGTGCTAACATTACCGCTCGTCTGGTGTCTACGTCACGAATTCCATCAGTAAATGCATCAATTTTAATTCTTTCCGTGTATTCGGGAGCCATATTAAAGTGGGTGAGCTGTACCAATCGCTCAATGTCTGCTGCAAACTCCTGTAGCGTTTCACTAATTCTTTGAAAACGACCCTTGAGCTCCATCCTGTATAGCTCTCGTTTATGGTCAGCACCATATTTTCTTTCCAAGGCTAGCATGATTCGATCATAGTCCCCGCGTTCGGTTTCTGGAACGATCTGCGACATATCTGCCGCACCGCCTTTTAACGCCACTATAAGAGCTGCGACCTGGTCTTCCTTACATCAATTATTTCTTACTGCTGCCGTTTCAAATTGCAATTTGAAAATGTTGAACGACGTTGTTCCGTCGAATGTCGTAGGCTTTAATTTAATTCCGCTGACTGGTTTCTGGATTTGAGTAGCACCGCCATTATTTTTAATATCTATAATCTCTTTTTCCAGTTTCAAAAACCTTTCATCAGCCGCTTCAAATCGTTGTTCCATTTGACATTTTACTGTATCCACTTTGGCATCTAAGGTAATGGACAATTCTCGGAACTTTTCACTCACTTCGGATATAAAATGCCGTTGAATATTTTCTTGTTCTTCCAATCGTTCTAGCACAGTTTATGGCCGGTTCTCATTTCGGTTTTCAAATTTTCTTGGCCGGTCCTCATTTCAGTCTGCAAATTTTCTTGGCCGGTTTGCAAATTTTCTTGGCCGGTTCTCATTTCGGATTTCAAATTGTCCAAGCCCGTCATCATTTGTTGCATCGCCGCCATTAACTGCCCCATATCGAAATTTGTAGGTGCTGGGGTAGATTTATTTATTGCTGCTGGAGCAATGGTTGCGCCGACATTTGTTGCCCCTTCCATTGGATCCTCTGCATTAGGTACTCCAGTATTGAATTCGTATACAGGTCTGGATCGATGTTCTGTTCCAGCAAAACGTTTTGTAGTCTCTCCTGTAATTCTGTTTTGCTACCCACTGTAGGAAAACCTCGTGCGTTCAGCTCGTTCTTCAGCTCCGAAACTTTCAACTCCAATGGCTTCATATCTTCTTATTCACAATCCCACCGCTGTCACCAATTGTTACGTTTTTCCCTAGTAGGGATTCAAACCACTCCACGGTCCGATCACTGGATTGTGAATAATTAAAAACAACTTGCTGGTTTTTCACTTTAACTTTTATTGACAATTACCACAAATTCACTTTCACAGTCTTTTATTTTACTGTTACTTTTACTATTTTACTTTTTCACTTCGTATAAGTTTTTCCCAATTTTAATTTATCGCTTTCCAAATTCAGACTGAAAGTCTATGCTATCTACTCGCGTATTTATACTCATTTTGCCCGCTTCTCGGTCATAGTAGAACTTTCCATTTATTTATTATTTCGCCTGTATACTGCGACTCATGCTTGTTTCCAAATACGAGCTTAGTACTTCTATTCAATCATAGATGTCACCCGTGTCCGTAACACTACCCTCCGCCCAAACCTGTTCGTCCCGAACAGGATCCAATTCCCTTCCTCTATAGAGAGCCAACCTTTCCAAATGTACAACCTTTGGTTTTCCTCGGATGCCCTTCTGAATCCGTAGATTACATCATTGATTTTTGTAATCACCTTGTATGGTCCTTCTCAGCTAGGTTGCAGATTTGGTGATAAGCCTCTCTTCCGTTGTTAGTTGTGAAGCCAGGCTGAATGTTCTTTGTTATGTCTCAAGCCTCGAATTTCATATCGAGGTTTCACTCTGTTTCTTGATAGTCTTATCCTTTGTACTGAGACTGGCTGCTCTTCCTTACTGGGTTTCACAACTCCCATCGTCTCTGTAGTAATCTTATCTTCCAATTCACCACGAATTTCCGATGAATGTCGCACTATAATTCTCCGTACGATTGGCTCACCGTTATTTAACTGTAGTTGTAGCTTAAAATCTCCACAGTTTAACGTAGCACACCCTATGTCCAAAACGAATTTGTTCTTTTTCATGAAGTCCACTCCCAAAATCACATCATCTACAATATCGGCCACCAAAACTTCATGACAGAAGTCCCTGTTACCAATTCGTATGGCCACTTCTTTCTTTCCCTTGATCTCTGCACTTTCGCCGGTTGCTGTTTGCAGTTTTAATCCTCCAATTGAATCAAGTTTATTTTCTATTAAATCAGCCCGCACAATTGTCCGCATTGCTCCTGTATCAAGTGTTATCATGTTATCATACAGGCTTTCCCGTTGATTTCTCCATCTAATGTTAAGTCATCACCACCTCTTGTTAACCGTGGAACGGGGATGGCTGTCATGTTGGATTTTGTTGAAGAAGTTAAGTTTCTTTCTTTTTCGACCTTGTCATTTATTGTTGGCAATATTACAAGACGCTCCTTCCCTTCTGATCCCTTGCAATCTTCCCTTTTCCGTCAATACAATGATGATGGTATTTATTTATTTATTATTTATTAATTTATTTATTATACGCCAGACTAACTGCCCTTCTTCGAATCCTCTATTATTTGCACGGATGTCATATCGTGTCTTCGTCCTATCACTTGAAATTTGTATCCTTTCTCTGACAAATCTGTGTATCTCGTCGATATCTTCCTTCAATTTATCGACGTACGCTTGTCCACACAAAGCTGTCGTAGGAATCGCCCCAAACTTCAAGTCTCCAGGTAATCTTAAATTATGTCCAAAAACGATGGTAGCTGGTGTTGTTCCCGTTGTATCATGTGTTGCTGACCGATATGCCATTAGGAACAGTGGTATATTTTTGTCCCAATTACGCTGGTTTCTATCTACGGTTTTCTTTAGAAATTCTTCCAACGTAGCATTAAATTGTTCAACCATGCCGTCTGACTGAGGATGGAAAGGTGTTGTTCTTGTTTTATTGATCCCCAATAATTGACACATTTCTTGGAACACCACTGACTCAAAATTGCGGCCTTGATCAATTGCTTTTCCATAGGTACCCCGTATCGAGTTACATATCCCACAATGTAGCGAGTCAACAGCAACAACAACACAATGTAGCGACTCAGCACTAACAACAGCAACAACATCAATATTTTAGTTCAACAAGAAATCATATCACAACGATCAAATAACTTGTCACGTTGCTGGTCGGTTTACAACATTTTAGTTGAAATAGCTGAATATACATTTCTCACGACATTCAAGCTGATACAGCTAAACAGACAATTCCGAGAATTGTCCACAATGCAACATAACACCATTCAACTAACAGACTAACATGTAATTATCTTTTAAGTTGTTTAACATATTCATTATTATTCGTGTACTCATCGAACTAACATCATTTTGTAAATCTTTAAATAAATTTAAAATAATAAATAAATATTGCTCTGGATAAATTCCAGAGCTATAAAAAAATAAAGTGTTTTCGTCGTGAAAACCATAATTGGCGCAGTTGGTAGGATATTATTTTTATAATCTGTTCCTACAACCACAACACTGCAATAAAAGTGAATTTAAAGTGTTTTAGTGTCTACAAATTTGTGTAGAATTCTGACGGTTTATCAGAACAAGTGCTACGACATAACTTTTATAATTCACGAGTTAATTCGAAAGAATTAACTGTTCAAAAGCATATTGAACATAGTTTAAGAGAAAAAAAAAGGGACTAAGTGAATATTAGTCATTTAATATTAAGTGATATAAAATATTAAAAATAATAAACAATTTTTTTTCCTGTATATCTAATTGCCCCCACCAGTGGTAAGCAATTCAGAAAATAATAAATACTAAAATATAATAAGACGACTAGGCGTCAGTACCTAAACAGTGAAAAAAAAAATATTTTAACAAAAAAGCAAAAATATCTAAGTGGAATCAACTCGGAAAAATCGGAGAGGTATCGACATTGTCACCAATAAATGATGGTTTATCAAATATTCTTGACAATTCTAACAATTAATTTGTGGTGAGTACACACGTTGATAATAATAATCCTTTACTTTTCCCAAAATTCCTGGTTATCCAAACGATATAAAAATTGATAAGTTAAAAAACTATTGTATGAAATATAATTTAAATCGAAATATAAGTGAAATTGACAAAAATATGGAAGACGAAGAACAAATTAAACGAATGGAGAAAACTCTCCAATTATTAAGAATACCGGACGCGATTAAAGACATACCTCCATATGACGGAAACCGTACAGACTTAAATAAATTTATTAAACACGTTGACGACATAGTAGCAATTTTAAGACCGGCATTTGACAAAAACGTACATGGAAATATTCTCATCCGTGCAATACGGAATAAAATAATAGGAAATGCCGATAAGGCATTAGAAATGTATAATACCAAAAATGAATGGGGAGAAATTAAACAAAATTTAATTTTACATTTTGCGGATAAAAGAGACGAGACCAGCCTCATCAGAGACTTGCACAATATACACCAACGGGGTGATCCAGTAGAGATATACTTTTCTAGAATATTAGAAATTATTAATTCCCTCAAAAATTGGGCAGCTCTAAATACAATAGACAATAACGAAATAGGGTTTAAATCAAAATGGTACGACGAAATGGGATTGGCAGTGTTTGTTTCAAATTTAAGAGATCCACTTGGATCAATGGTCAGAGCCATGAAGCCAGCTGATCTACCAACAGCGAGAATCTATTGCCTAAAAGAGCAAAATACGGTTTACATGAGGAATAAAGTATTCGGTACAGGACAATCTCAAAACCAACAAAATACCACAAAACCAACATTACCACCTCGTGTACAAATATATAAACCTAGTTATGATAAAAATTTTCCTAAACATATACATAACAATCAATTTAATAATCCAAGCAATAATTTCTACCCACCGCGTAATAATAATCAATATTTTAATCATCGTCCCTTCACTAATAATAATCAATTCGCTAATGTTCGCGGTTTACCACCGAAACCCGACCAACGAAAATTTGAACCTATGGATGTAAGCTCGAATACTAATAAATACAAGCAACCAACATTCGGTCAACAAGCACACCAGAATAATAATCCACATCGATACAATTTCAATTCAAATGGTCCACCTAGATTCCAATCAAAGGAATTATATAATATTTGCTCCAATCCATACGATCACGAAAGCGATCAATATTACGAAACATACGAGGAGAACGTGTACAACGAAAACTATCAGGAACCATACGATCAGTGCATAGGAAATACTCCCGAAGAGGAATCTCCCATAATCGAAGTCCAGGATGAGGATTTTCACCTAATCCCATCGGAGGATACGGATACTTAAGCCTACTAACTAATCAACACCAAAAGGGATTTCAACTACCATACGTTAATCTGACCTTCAACAAAACAACATACAAATTTTTAATAGACACAGGATCAACAAAATCCTTCATTAGCCCCGATATAGTCAATAAAAAATATATTCAAAATATCAAACCACTAACTATCGCAACATTATTCAATAGCACCACTGTTGACCAAATGGTAGTGCTCAACGGATTAAAAGAATTCGAAACCGATGAATCATTACAATTTATTCTATTTAAATTTCACGATTACTTCCAAGGTCTTATTGGAATGGAAATCATGCAAAAATTAAATGTGACGTTAGATTTAGGAAGTTCTAAAATAATCACTCCTACTACCGAAATTCCAATACAATACAAATTAAATTTTACCTCCGCAACATACAATATAGCACCAAGGAGTAAATTAGTAGCAAAAGTCCCTGTATCTATCGCCAACGGAGAAATATACATGAAACCGCAGGTGCTAAGAAATAACCTTATAATACCAGAAGGAGTATACAAAAGTACCAATAATTTCGCTTACGTAGAAGTAATAAACTATGGGCCTCAACAAAAACAATTCGCTATAGAACATCCTATAGAATGCGAACAATTAAATGCAAATCATATTGAAATCCATAATATTGAACCAATATCGACAAGAACCGATAGTGAGGACATAACTCAATTAATACGTACCAGTCACCTTAATCATGAAGAGAGAAGAAGTATAGAAAAACTATGTTCGAGATTTGAACATATTTTTCAACGAGAAAACGATCCATTAACCTTTACCAACGCTATAAAACACAACATTGATCTGAACGATAAAAAACCAGTCTTTACTAAGAGTTACCGATATCCGTACGTGCATAAACAAGAAGTCGAATCTCAAATAAACAAGATGCTAGCTCAAGGAATCATTCGGCCAAGTTACTCACCGTGGTCATCACCTATATGGATCGTACCGAAAAAGAAGGATGCGTCGGGTCAAACCAAATGGAGAATGGTGATCGATTACCGGAAACTCAACGAAAAAACCATAGAAGACAGATATCCACTCCCTAACATCACGGACATTTTGGACAAATTAGGTAAATGCATCTACTTTACCACATTGGATTTAGCATCTGGGTTCCACCAAATAGAGGTAAACCCAAAAGACATCGAGAAAACAGCATTTTCAGTGGAATTTGGACACTACGAATATCTTCGTATGCCCTTTGGCTTGAAGAACGCCCCCAGTACGTTCCAAAGAGTAATGGATAACGTACTCGGTGAACTTCAAGGAAAAGTCTGTTTGTGCTACATGGACGACATTATCATCTTTTCTACGTCGCTCCAGGAGCATATGGAAAGCTTAAGTAAAGTGTTCACTAAACTACAAAACGCAAATCTTAAAGTCCAATTAGACAAGTCGGAATTTCTTCACAAAGAAATCGCCTTTTTGGGACACATTGTCACTTCAGATGGAGTAAAGCCTAACCCAGATAAGATTAGAGCGATACGAAATTTCCCTTTGCCTAAATCTGAGAGACAAATCAAGAGCTTTTTAGGACTCTTGGGTTATTATAGAAAATTTATAAATAATTTCGCCAAAATCACGAAACCAATGACGGAATGTTTAAGGAAAGATTCCGCTATAATAATCAACGATAAATACATCAAATGCTTCGAGGATTGTAAAGAACTGCTCTGCAATCAACCTATCCTACAATATCCAGATTTCTCGCGACCCTTCCTTGTCACCACAGACGCCAGCAATATAGCTATTGGAGCCATTCTATCACAAGGACAAATTGGACAAGATTTACCAATTTGCTACGCGTCCAGAACATTAACGAAAACAGAAGAAAACTATTCTACGATTGAGAAGGAGTTGTTAGCCATAGTATGGGCCACGAAATATTTTAGGCCTTATCTCTTCGGAAATAAGTTCACCATAATCACGGACCACAAGCCGTTAACATGGCTATTTTCTTTAAAAGAGCCTAACTCCAAATTAGTTAGGTGGCGGCTCAAATTAGAGGAATTTGACTATAACATCGTCTACAAAAAAGGAATACAAAATGCTAATGCAGATGCGCTTTCAAGAATTCAAATTAATAACATCGAAGTTAACAACACAGAGGATTCCTCATCAGTGGAAGACACAGCAAGCTTGCTCTCTACACCGGATGACTTAATTCCAACAACAAAGAATTCTGTTAACACATTCGACAAACAACTTATAATTCACCTCTCAGATACCTTAAAAAGTCCATTAATCAAAAATGAAACATATTTTGGAACGAAGAAAAGAATAACATTGCATCTACCCAGAAAACGTGGTATCAAAACTGCCATTAGTGAGGAGTTGCGAAAATTATTTGGAAGAACCAGAAACCTCACTTGCGTACACGCCACGGAAGAGTGTTTTCAGTATGTAACAAGCGCATACAAAACTATGATATCCGTGAAACCAAGAAGCACAAACCCAAAGGTAAACCTGGTGCGATCAAAAACGTTTTTGCAAGATGTACAAGAAAAAGAAAAACAGATGGAATTAATAGAGCATATACATCTAGAAAATGAACACAGAGGGATCGTCGAGAACTATGAAAAACTGAAACAAACATATTACTTTCCACATTCCAAAGAAATGATAAGAGAATATATAAATAAATGCGATATTTGTCAAAGGACAAAATATGATAGACAACCACCGCAGTTACAATTAACATTGAGTGAAACACCCAAGAAACCAATGGAAATCATTCACACTGATCTATTGCTATTGGATGGAAAAGTATTTCTCACGATAATTGATAAATTCAGCAAATTTTCTACAGCATATTCATCCACAGGGAAAACTAATAAAGCTATATCGGAAAACCTCATAGATTTTTTCAGTCAACATGGCATACCGAAAAAACTAGTTGCCGACTCGGAGATTGGTACCGGAAAAGAAGTTATAAATCTAATGAAAAAACACAATATTGAACTACACGTTACAACGCCGTATAACTCGACCGGAAATTCTCCAGTTGAAAGATTACATTCGACACTTAAAGAAATATGCAGCATAATAAAATTACAACGACCAAATGAACCTCTAGACAAAATTATGACATCAGCAATACTCGCTTACAATAATACAATACATTCCACTACGCAAATGACTCCATTCAATCTTTTAAAGGGACATTATGTAGATAAAGTAATCGATTCTAACAACGAATTAGATTATGCAGCCCAAAGAAAAGAATTATTTGAGCATTTATGTAACGACGTATACGAAAAATCTTTAAAAATAAAACAAAACATAATTCAACATCGAAATAAAAAACTAAGACCCATTATACCTATATCACCAAAACTCTTCATCTATGCTAAAAAGAAAAAGCGCGGTAAATTACGAGCTAACTATAAAAAATTAAAAATTCTTAAAGATAATGGAATAACCATTAGTACAAATGAAGGAAAAGTACACAAAACTAAAATCAAAAAACTTTTCCAGGTATCCCATGACAAACACCCAAGAAATGAAGCTAACATTGTTAACCAACAATAAAGGGATCATACCTCTTAAAATGGGAGACGCGAAAATATATAGAAATTATAGGAAAATGATACACATAATACAACTTCAGCCCTACGAAGAGCTAATCAACGAAATCGAAAATCAAATGACCCAAATAACCAAAGAATCATTAACGGGCGAATATACAAACCTACTAAACAATAAAAAGATAATAATCCAATATAAACTCGACAATCTGAAAAGAACATATAAAGAACTAATACCTAAACGGACAAAAAGAGGACTTCTGAATGGATTAGGAACGCTTGTCAAAGACCTGACAGGAAATTTAGACAATCAAGATCTCTTAGATATACAAAAAGCTATTGACGAAGTGAATAGAAATGAGGATTTACTCAACAATCAAGTAAACAAACAAATATTTATAAACG
Source organism: Tipula lateralis (assembly GCA_963932295.1). Lineage (NCBI taxonomy): Eukaryota > Metazoa > Arthropoda > Insecta > Diptera > Tipulidae > Tipula > Tipula lateralis. The sequence goes on along the minus strand of OZ010736.1, from coordinate 78,807,510 downwards.
ATCAGTTGATTACAAGGATGCAAGATATCCAAGAATTCGTTAATATAACACTTACTCGACTTCAAATTGAAAACAGAAAAATAAACGACAAAATAAATAGCGTAGCATTACTACTAATATACGATCAACACTTTTACAAAATTAACCACATTATAGACGTTTTACACAAAAACATGGACGAAATTTTAGACATAATAACGTTTTCACAACAACAACTATTCTCGAAACACTTACTGACACAAAACGAAACCACATATATTCTAAATTTACTCAGACAAGACGGAATACAAATCCAGAACGAGAATTTCATCTATAGCCTGCTTGAACTTAAAGGTTTCTATGATAGCAATAAACAATTAATTTTTATTATCAGAATACCCATTTTCCGCAAAGAAAGTTTTGAAATATACCAAATAAAAACTATACCATTTAACAACAAAATCTTAAATCCTAAACCTCCAAAATCTATTATCCTAAATAACCAGTATTATCAATCACATGCCACAAATTGTAAAAGAATATATAACACACATTATTGCAAAGAAACGAGAATGGAACAAGTAAAAGGATCATGTGCACCGGCGATTATTAAACAACAGCCAGCTAACTGTGAAAGCCAAAATATATCTCTCCAAGAAGAAATAGACTACTTCAGCTACGGAAAGTTATACATTCAACCCAAATCAACAACTATAGCTTACGATTCTAACTGTAAGCAAACAACGAATAGAATTACAGAACCAACATTGATCGAATTTTCAAATTGCACAGTAACGGTAAGAAATCAACAATTTTCAACAATAGAGAACGAGTTTCTAAACCAACTAGAAATCGAATTGCCATACAACGATGTATTCATCAATCATACATCACCCGAAATAAATCTACTCATACTACATAATAAAACCATTGAAAATATGGAACAAATAAATCTTTTACATGAACGAGCCAAACTACACACATCAGGGCCTGTCTCATTAATATTCATATTAATGATTATTTCACTCGCAGTCATACTTTGTATTAATATATACAAAAAATGCTTTACAACCACTTCAGGACCACTATCGCAGCCTGCCGTTATTCTTAGGGGGGAGGAGTTACATATCCCACAATGTAGCGAGTCAACAGCAACAACAACACAATGTAGCGACTCAGCACTAACAACAGCAACAACATCAATATTTTAGTTCAACAAGAAATCATATCACAACGATCAAATAACTTGTCACGTTGCTGGTCGGTTTACAACATTTTAGTTGAAATAGCTGAATATACATTTCTCACGACATTCAAGCTGATACAGCTAAACAGACAATTCCGAGAATTGTCCACAATGCAACATAACACCATTCAACTAACAGACTAACATGTAATTATCTTTTAAGTTGTTTAACATATTCATTATTATTCGTGTACTCATCGAACTAACATCATTTTGTAAATCTTTAAATAAATTTAAAATAATAAATAAATATTGCTCTGGATAAATTCCAGAGCTATAAAAAAATAAAGTGTTTTCGTCGTGAAAACCATAATTATCGACTAATCCAATTATTTAACACGGCGTTAGCGATTGTTGTTGTTTCTTGGTTCGGTATTGGATAGACTTCAGGCCATTTACTGAAATAATCCATCACCACTAAAACATACTTGTTTCCGGTTTCGCTGGTAGGAAATGGACCTGCAATATCCATAGCGATCCGCTCAAATGGTGCTCCGCTATTATACTGCTGCATTTTCCCATGGCTTCGTTTTGCAGGACCCTTAACTGCCATGCATTGATCACATTTTTGACACCATTCTGCGACCGATTGTCTGCATCCTGCCCGGTAAAATCTTTCGCGGACTTTTGCCAGAGTCTTATTGATTCCTAGATGGCCACCACTTGTTCCCCCGTGATATTCCCTCAAAATTTCTGGAACTCGGATTCTCGGTACCACTACCAATGATTGTCTATTTCTACCATCGGAACTTTCCCAAACTCGTTTTAAACAACCATCTTCGACTACCAGACTATCCCATTGAGCCCAATATGCCTTAACTATAGGGCTCTTATCAGCTCTCTCCTTCCATAATGGTCTGTGCTGATCTTCCACGAATTTTAATATGATCGATAGATCAGGGTCTTCCGATTGCTCCTTTCTGATTTCCTCGTTGGTCCACTCATCGGATGGTAACACTTGCATAAGTCTTACGTCAATGACATGTTCCTTACTCTCCACTCGACCACAATGTTTGCAATCGACGGGACATGGTCGTCTTGACAGAGCATCTGCATTACCGTGAGCACTTCCTTTCCGATGTTGGATGGTATAATCGAAGCAACCCAATCTCTCGATCAACCGGGCTATCTGTCCTTCCGGATTCTTAAATTATAACAGCCATGTTAGAGCACCATGATCTGTCCTTATGAGAAATGTCTGGCCATAAAGATACTTCCGGAAATGCTCTATACATTGTACTATGGCCAACAGCTCTCTCCTTGTTACACAATAATTTCGCTCCGGCTTTGATAAAACTTTCGAAAAATATGCTATAACCCGTTCTTGCCCATCTATTTCTTGAGACAAAACCCCTCCAATACCATTAGTACTTGCATCAGTATCCAAGATGAATCTTCGATTTGGTACTGGGTATGCAAGTATTGGCGCTGTGCACAACCGCTTCTTCAGCTCGCTGAACGCTTCCTCATGCTGTTTATTCCATTGGAATGGCTTGTTCTTTTGCGTTAATTCATGTAAGCTTTTCGCAACGTCAGCAAATCCCGGTACGAATCGTCGGTAGTACGTGCAAAGCCCAATAAAACTTCTCAAATCGTGTAAGTTCTGTGGTTTTGACCAATCCTTGACAGCTGAGATTTTATCCTCATCTGTATGTAACCACTCCTTGTTATCTTGTATCCCAAATATTTAACTTCGTTGCGGAACAAGGCACACTTCTTTGGACTCAACTTTAACCCTGCTGAATGAATCCGCTCGAACACTTCGCGCAGGTTTTGCAAATGTTCCTCGAAGTTTTTACCCATAACTATGATGTCATCTAGGTACACTAAGCACGTTTTCCAATGTAACCCTTTCAGCACTCGGTCCATTAGCCTTTCAAACGTCGCAGGAGCGTTACATAATCCAAACGGCATAACGTTAAATTGCCATAATCCGTTACTCACACTGAACGCCGTTTTCTCTTTATCTTCTTCTGCGACTTCCACCTAACAATATCCACTTTGTAGATCTAAAGTGGAAAATAATCGTGCACCCGCCAACGTATCCAATGTATCATCAATTCTCGGTAACGGATAACTGTCCTTCTTAGTGATCGAATTGAGTTTTCTATAATCGACGCAAAATCTCATGCTGCCATCTTTCTTCTGTACCAATACCACAGGTGAACTCCATGGACTAGTCGATTGCTCAATCACCCCTGCCGTTTGCATATCCGTTACCATGCGATCCACTTCCGATTGTTTTGCCAATGGTAATCTTCTTGGAGCTTGTCGAATTGGCATTGCTGTCTCGGTGTCGATCCGGTGTTTAACTAAGTTCGTTCTACCATTATCTTCGGGATCACCACAGAAAATGGACGTGTATTTTTCCAACAACACTTTTGCAGCTTGTTTTTGTTTTGGACTTAGTTGTTCCGTCCACTTCTGTGTCAATTCTTCCACGATTTTCTGCTGCCGTTGAACTTTAGCCTTCACACTCGGATTCGTTTCTTCACATTTGACTATAGTGGATATTTCTTCGCATTTACCGATAATAGTCCCCTTTTTGATGGTTTTAGTCTTGTCCGATAAGTTGAGAACCCTCAATGGTACTCTATTGTCATGATCCGGTTTTATCAATGCTTTACCAAGCATTATTTCTCTTACTTGTTGGTCTTCGTCACTGGCTTCTACAACCCACAACTTTCGTGTCCCAGGACCTCCATCCAATTTACCCCAAATTACTGTTTCTGAGCGTGGTGGCAGCTTTGTTCGATGGTCCAACATAACTCGCCTGACGATTGGCTCCTTGCTATTCAATTGTAACGGCAGCTCAACATTACCAAAACTTAGTGTTTCTTTTCCCACATCCAACACGAATTGGTTCTTCTTCGTGAAGTCCATACCCAAAATAACTTCATCTACAATATCGGCCACCAAAACTTCGTGACAGAAGTTTCTGTTTCCAATTCGTATGGTCACTTCCTTTTTTCCTTTGATTTCTGCACATTCGCCGGTTGCTGTTTGCAGTTTTAACCCGCCAATTGGATGAAGTTCATTATCTATCAAATCAGCCCGCACAATCGTCCGTGTTGCCCCCGTATCTAACGTTATCACACTAGATTTGCCATCAATTTCTCCACGTATTGTCAAACTATCTCCACCCCTCGCCAATCGGGAAACAGGGATGAAGGTCATGGAGCATTCGGTTGTGGGAGTCAGCTTTCGCTCCTTAAAGCTGACTCTTACTCGTTTTACGCCTGCGATCTTGCAGGACTCGCCTTCTCTTCTACTCTTTTGTTGTCCTCATTGGACCTTCGATACATAGGTGACGGTGTTCTTGCTCGCTTACGTCGAATTTCCCAGCAATCTCGTGATATATGACCTAGTTTATCGCAGGCCCAACATCTGATCTTATGGCTGCTATCCCGGGACCTCGTTGAAGTTTCATTTACTGCTCCTTTCAAATTATATCTCGAGCTGTAGTTCTCTGGTTCTACAATTCTTTGAAAACGACCCTTGAGTTCCATCCTGTATAGCTCTCGTTTATGGTCAGCACCATATTTTCTTTCCAAGGCTAGCATTATTCGATCATAGTCCCCGCGTTCGGTTTCTGGAACGATCTGCAACATATCTGCCGCACCGCCTTTTAACGCCACTATGAGAGCTGCGACTTGGTCTTCCTTACACCAATTATTTCTTACAGCTGCCGTTTCAAATTGTAATTTGAAAATGTTGAACGACGTTGTTCCGTCGAATGTCGGAGGCTTTAATTTAATTCCGCTGACTGGTTTCTGGATTTGAGTAGCACCGCCATTATTTTTAATATCTATAATCTTTTTTTCTAGTTTCAAAATCCTTTCATCAGTCGCTTCAAATTTTTCGTTCATTTCACATTTAACTGTATCCACTTTGGCATTAAACGAGGTGGACATTTCACGGAACTTTTCACTCACTTCGGATATAAAATGCCGTTGAATATTTTCTTGTTCTTCCAACCGGTCTAGCACAGTTTGTTGGCCGGTTCTCATTTCGGTTTTCAAATTTTCTTGACCGGTTTGCAAATTTTCTTGGCCGGTTCTCATTTCAGTCTGCAAATTCTCTTGGCCGGTTCTCATTTCGGATTTCAAATTGTCCAAGCCAGTCATCATTTGATGCATCGCCGCCATTAACTGCCCCATATCGAAATTTGTAGGTGCTGGAGTAGGTTTATTTATTGCTGCTGGGGCAATGGTTGCACCGGCATTTGTTGCCACTTCCACTGGATCCTCCGCATTAGGTACGCCAGTATTAAATTCGTACTGGTCTGGATCAATGTTCTGTTCCAACAAAGCTTGTTGTAGTCTCTCCTGTAATTCTGCTTTGCTACCCGTTGTAAGAAAACCCCTTGCATTCAGCTCGGTCTTCAGCTCCGAAACTTTCAACTCCAATAGCTTCATGTCTCCTTATTCACAATCCCACCGCTGTCACCAATTGTTACGTTTTACCCTAGTAGGGAGAAATATCCACTATAGTCAAATGTGAAGAAACGAATCCGAGTGTGAAGGCTAAAGTTCAACGGCAGCAGAAAATCGTGGAAGAATTGACGCAGAAGTGGACGGAACAACTAAGTCCAAAACAAAAACAAGCTGCAAAAGTGTTGTTGGAAAAATACACGTCCATTTTCTGTGGTGATCCCGAAGATAATGGTAGAACGAACTTAGTTAAACACCGGATCGACACCGAGACAGCAATGCCAATTCGACAAGCTCCTAGAAGATTACCATTGGCAAAACAATCGGAAGTGGATCGCATGGTAACGGATATGCAAACGGCAGGGGTGATTGAGCAATCGACTAGTCCATGGAGTTCACCTGTGGTATTGGTACAGAAGAAAGATGGCAGCATGAGATTTTGCGTCGATTATAGAAAACTCAATTCGATCACTAAGAAGGACAGTTATCCGTTACCGAGAATTGATGATACATTGGATACGTTGGCGGGTGCACGATTATTTTCCACTTTAGATCTACAAAGTGGATATTGGCAGGTGGAAGTCGCAGAAGAAGATAAAGAGAAAACGGCGTTCAGTGTGAGTAACGGATTATGGCAATTTAACGTTATGCCGTTTGGATTATGTAACGCTCCTGCGACGTTTGAAAGGCTAATGGACCGAGTGCTGAAAGGGTTACATTGGAAAACGTGCTTGGTGTACCTAGATGACATCATAGTTATGGGTAAAAACTTCGAGGAACATTTGCAAAACCTGGGCGAAGTGTTCGAGCGGATTCATTCAGCAGGGTTAAAGTTGAGTCCAAAGAAGTGTGCCTTGTTCCGCAACGAAGTTAAATATTTGGGACACAAGATAACAAGGAGTGGTATATATACAGATGAGGATAAAATCTCAGCTGTCAAGGATTGGCCAAAACCACAGAACTTACACGATTTGAGAAGTTTTATTGGGCTTAGCACGTACTACCGACGATTCGTACCGGGATTTGCTGACGTTGCGAAAAGCTTACATGAATTAACGCAAAAGAACAAGCCATTCCAATGGAATAAACAGCATGAGGAAGCGTTCAGCGAGCTGAAGAAGCGGTTGTGCACAGCGCCAATACTTGCATACCCAGTACCAAATCGAAGATTCATCTTGGATACTGATGCAAGTAATAATGGTATTGGAGGGGTTTTGTCTCAAGAAATAGATGGGCAAGAACGGGTTATAGCATATTTTTCGAAAGTTTTATCAAAGCCGGAGCGAAATTATTGTGTAACAAGGAAAGAGCTGTTGGCCATAGTACAATGTATAGAGCATTTCCGGAAGTATCTTTATGGCCAGACATTTCTCATAAGGACAGATCATGGTGCTCTAACCTGGCTGTTACAATTTAAGAATCCGGAAGGACAGATAGCCCGGTGGATCGAGAGATTGGGTTGCTTCGATTATACCATCCAACATCGGAGAGGAAGTGCTCACGGTAATGCAGATGCTCTGTCAAGACGACCATGTCCCGTCGATTGCAAACATTGTGGTCGAGTGGAGAGTAAGGAACATGTCATTGACGTAAGACTTATGCAAGTGTTACCATCCGATGAGTGGACCAACGAGGAAATCAGAACAGAGTAATCAGAAGATCCTGATCTATCAATCATATTAAAATTCGTGGAAGATCAGTACAGACCATTATGGAAGGAGGTAGCTGATAAGAGCCCTATAGTTAAGGCATATTGGGCTCAATGGGATAGTCCGGTAATCGAATATGGTTGTTTAAAACGAGTTTGGGTAAGTTCCGATGGTAGAAATAGACAATCATTGGTGGTGGTACCGAGAATCCGAATTCCAGAAATTTTGAGGGAATATCACGGGGGAACAAGTGGTGGCCATCTAGGAATCAATAAGACTCTGGCAAAAGTCCGCGAAAGATTTTACTGGGCAGGATGCAGACAATCGGTCGCAGAATGGTGTCAAAAATGTGATCAATGCATGGTAGTTAAGGGTCCTGCAAAACGAAGTCATGGGAAAATGCAGCAGTATAATAGCGGAGCACCATTTGAGCGGATCGCTATGGATATTGCAGGTCCATTTCCTACCAGCGAAAGCGGAAACAAGTATGTTTTAGTGGTGATGGATTATTTCAGTAAATGGCCTGAAGTCTATCCAATACCGAACCAAGAAACAACAACAATCGCTAACACCGTGTTAAATAATTGGATTAGTCGATACGGGGTACCTATGGAAAAGCATTCGGATCAAGGCCGCAATTTTGAGTCAGTGGTGTTCCAGGAAATGTGTCAATTATTAGGGATCAATAAAACAAGAACAACACCTTTCCATCCTCAGTCAGACGGCATGGTTGAACGATTTAATGCTACGTTGGAAGAATTTCTAAAGAAAACCGTAGATAGAAACCAGCGTAATTGGGACAAAAATATACCACTGTTCCTAATGGCATATCGGTCAGCAACACATGAGACAACGGGAACAACACCAGCTACCATCGTTTTTGGAAATAATTTAAGATTACCTGGGGACTTGAAGTTTGGGGGGATTCCAACGACAGCTTTGTGTGGACAAGCGTACGTCGATAAATTGAAGGAAGATATCGACGAGATACACAGATTTGTTAGAGAAAGGATACAAATTTCAAGTGATAGGATGAAGGCACGTTATGACATCCGTGCAAATAATAGAGGATTCGAAGAAGGACAGTTAGTCTGGCTTCACAACTTGCAACGGAAGAGAGGCTTATCACCAAAACTGCAACCTAGCTGGGAAGGACCATACAAGGTGATTACAAAAATCAATGATGTAATCTACCGAATTCAGAAGGGCATCCGAGGAAAACCGAAGGTTGTACATTTGGAAAGGTTGGCTCTCTATAGAGGAAGGGAATTGGATCCTGTTCGGGACGAACAGGTTTGGGCGGAGGGTAGTGTTACGGACACGGGTGACATCTATGATTGAATAGAAGTACTAAGCTCGTATTTGGAAACCAGCATGAATCGCAGTATACAGGCGAAATAATAAATAAATGGAAAATTCTACTATGACCGAGAAGCGGGCAAAATGAGTATAAATACGCGAGTAGAAAGCATAGACATTCAGTCTGAATTTGGAAAGCGATAAATTAAAATCGGGAAAAAGGAATAAGAAGTGAAATAGTGAAGTAGTAAAAGTAACAGTGTAAAACAAGTACTGTGAAATTGAACTGTGGTGTTTTATAAATAAAGTTATAGTGAACAACAAGCAAGTGGTTTGAATTATTCACAATCCAGTGATCGAACCGTGAAGTGGTTTGAATCCCTACTAGGGTAAAACGTAACAATATACATTGTTACGGACACGGGTGACATCTATGATTGAATAGAAGTACTAAGCTCGTATTTGGAAACCAGCCTGAATCGCAGTATACAGGCGAAATAATAAATAAATGGAAAATTCTACTATGACCGAGAAGCGGGCAAAATGAGTATAAATACGCGAGTAGATAGCATAGACTTTCAGTCTCAATTTGGAAAGCGATAAATTAAAATCGGGAAAAACTAATAAGAAGTGAAATAGTAACAGTAAAATAAAATACTGTACAAAAGTACTGTACAAAAGTAAAAGTAACAGTAAAATAAAATACTGTGAACGTGAATTTGTGGTAATTGTCAATAAAAGTTAAAGTGAAAAACCAGCAAGTAGTTTTAATTATTCGCAATCCAGTGATCGCAAGTAGTTTTAATTATTCGCAATCCAGTGATCACTACAGTGGGTAGCAAAACAGAATTACAGGAGAGACTACAAAACGTTTTGCTGGAACAGAACATCGATCCAGACCAGTATACGAATTCAATACTGGAGTACCTAATGCAGAGGATCCAATGGAAGGGGCAACAAATGTCGGCGCAACCATTGCTCCAGCAGCAATAAATAAATCTACCCCAGCACCTACAAATTTCGATATGGGGCAGTTAATGGCGGCGATGCAACAAATGATGACGGGCTTGGACAATTTGAAATCCGAAATGAGAACCGGCCAAGAAAATTTGCAAACCGGCCAAGAAAATTTGCAGACTGAAATGAGAACCGGCCAAGAAAATTTGAAAACCGAAATGAGAACCGGCCATAAACTGTGCTAGAACGATTGGAAGAACAAGAAAATATTCAACGGCATTTTATATCCGAAGTGAGTGAAAAGTTCCGTGAAATGTCCACCTCGTTTAATGCCAAAGTGGATACAGTTAAATGTGAAATGAACGAAAAATTTGAAGCGACTGATGAAAGGATTTTGAAACTAGAAAAAAAGATTATAGATATTAAAAATAATGGCGGTGCTACTCAAATCCAGAAACCAGTCAGCGGAATTAAATTAAAGCCTCCGACATTCGACGGAACAACGTCGTTCAACATTTTCAAATTACAATTTGAAACGGCAGCTGTAAGAAATAATTGGGGTAAGGAAGACCAAGTCGCAGCTCTCATAGTGGCGTTAAAAGGCGGTGCGGCAGATATGTTGCAGATCGTCCCAGAAACCGAACGCGGGGACTATGATCGAATAATGCTAGCCTTGGAAAGAAAATATGGTGCTGACCATAAACGAGAGCTATACAGGATGGAGCTCAAAGGTTGTTATCAACGTATTGGAGAAACGCTTCAAGAGTTTGCTGCAGATATCGAGCGATTTGTACATCTAACACAATTTACAAATTTCAAGTGATAGGATGAAGGCACGTTATGACATCCGTGCAAATAATAGAGGATTCGAAGAAGGACAGTTAGTCTGGCTTCACAACTTGCAACGGAAGAGAGGCTTATCACCAAAACTGCAACCTAGCTGGGAAGGACCATACAAGGTGATTACAAAAATCAATGATGTAATCTACCGAATTCAGGAGGGCATCCGAGGAAAACCGAAGGTTGTACATTTGGAAAGGTTGGCTCTCTATAGAGGAAGGGAATTGGATCCTGTTCGGGACGAACAGGTTTGGGCGGAGGGTAGTGTTACGGACACGGGTGACATCTATGATTGAATAGAAGTACTAAGCTCGTATTTGGAAACCAGCATGAATCGCAGTATACAGGCGAAATAATAAATAAATGGAAAATTCTACTATGACCGAGAAGCGGGTAAAATGAGTATAAATACGCGAGTAGAAAGCATAGACATTCAGTCTGAATTTGGAAAGCGATAAATTAAAATCGGGAAAAAGGAATAAGAAGTGAAATAGTAAAGTAGTAAAAGTAACAGTGTAAAACAAGTACTGTGAAATTGAACTGTGGTGTTTTATAAATAAAGTTATAGTGAACAACAAGCAAGTGGTTTGAATTATTCACAATCCAGTGATCGAACCGTGGAGTGGTTTGAATCCCTACTAGGGTAAAACGTAACAATATACATTGTTACGGACACGGGTGACATCTATGATTGAATAGAAGTACTAAGCTCGTATTTGGAAACCAGCCTGAATCGCAGTATACAGGCGAAATAATAAATAAATGGAAAATTCTACTATGACCGAGAAGCGGGCAAAATGAGTATAAATACGCGAGTAGATAGCATAGACTTTCAGTCTCAATTTGGAAAGCGATAAATTAAAATCGGGAAAAACTAATAAGAAGTGAAATAGTAACAGTAAAATAAAATACTGTACAAAAGTACTGTACAAAAGTAAAAGTAACAGTAAAATAAAATACTGTGAACGTGAATTTGTGGTAATTGTCAATAAAAGTTAAAGTGAAAAACCAGCAAGTAGTTTTAATTATTCGCAATCCAGTGATCGCAAGTAGTTTTAATTATTCGCAATCCAGTGATCGGACCGTGGAGTGGTGTTTGAATCCCTACTAGGGAAAAACGTAACAATTGGTGACAGCGGTGGGATTGTGGATAAGGAGATTTGAAGGTATTGGAGTTGAAAGTTTCGGAGCTGAAGAACGAGCTGAACGCACGAGGTTTTCCTACAGTGGGTAGCAAAACAGAATTACAGGAGAGACTACAAAACGTTTTGCTGGAACAGAACATCGATCCAGACCAGTATACGAATTCAATACTGGAGTACCTAATGCAGAGGATCCAATGGAAGGGGCAACAAATGTCGGCGCAACCATTGCTCCAGCAGCAATAAATAAATCTACCCCAGCACCTACAAATTTCGATATGGGGCAGTTAATGGCGGCGATGCAACAAATGATGACGGGCTTGGACAATTTGAAATCCGAAATGAGAACCGGCCAAGAAAATTTGCAAACCGGCCAAGAAAATTTGCAGACTGAAATGAGAACCGGCCAAGAAAATTTGAAAACCGAAATGAGAACCGGCCATAAACTGTGCTAGAACGATTGGAAGAACAAGAAAATATTCAACGGCATTTTATATCCGAAGTGAGTGAAAAGTTCCGTGAAATGTCCACCTCGTTTAATGCCAAAGTGGATACAGTTAAATGTGAAATGAACGAAAAATTTGAAGCGACTGATGAAAGGATTTTGAAACTAGAAAAAAAGATTATAGATATTAAAAATAATGGCGGTGCTACTCAAATCCAGAAACCAGTCAGCGGAATTAAATTAAAGCCTCCGACATTCGACGGAACAACGTCGTTCAACATTTTCAAATTACAATTTGAAACGGCAGCTGTAAGAAATAATTGGGGTAAGGAAGACCAAGTCGCAGCTCTCATAGTGGCGTTAAAAGGCGGTGCGGCAGATATGTTGCAGATCGTTCCAGAAACCGAACGCGGGGACTATGATCGAATAATGCTAGCCTTGGAAAGAAAATATGGTGCTGACCATAAACGAGAGCTATACAGGATGGAGCTCAAAGGTTGTTATCAACGTATTGGAGAAACGCTTCAAGAGTTTGCTGCAGATATCGAGCGATTTGTACATCTAACACAATTTACAAATTTCAAGTGATAGGATGAAGGCACGTTATGACATCCGTGCAAATAATAGAGGATTCGAAGAAGGACAGTTAGTCTGGCTTCACAACTTGCAACGGAAGAGAGGCTTATCACCAAAACTGCAACCTAGCTGGGAAGGACCATACAAGGTGATTACAAAAATCAATGATGTAATCTACCGAATTCAGGAGGGCATCCGAGGAAAACCGAAGGTTGTACATTTGGAAAGGTTGGCTCTCTATAGAGGAAGGGAATTGGATCCTGTTCGGGACGAACAGGTTTGGGCGGAGGGTAGTGTTACGGACACGGGTGACATCTATGATTGAATAGAAGTACTAAGCTCGTATTTGGAAACCAGCATGAATCGCAGTATACAGGCGAAATAATAAATAAATGGAAAATTCTACTATGACCGAGAAGCGGGTAAAATGAGTATAAATACGCGAGTAGAAAGCATAGACATTCAGTCTGAATTTGGAAAGCGATAAATTAAAATCGGGAAAAAGGAATAAGAAGTGAAATAGTAAAGTAGTAAAAGTAACAGTGTAAAACAAGTACTGTGAAATTGAACTGTGGTGTTTTATAAATAAAGTTATAGTGAACAACAAGCAAGTGGTTTGAATTATTCACAATCCAGTGATCGAACCGTGGAGTGGTTTGAATCCCTACTAGGGTAAAACGTAACAATATACATTGTTACGGACACGGGTGACATCTATGATTGAATAGAAGTACTAAGCTCGTATTTGGAAACCAGCCTGAATCGCAGTATACAGGCGAAATAATAAATAAATGGAAAATTCTACTATGACCGAGAAGCGGGCAAAATGAGTATAAATACGCGAGTAGATAGCATAGACTTTCAGTCTCAATTTGGAAAGCGATAAATTAAAATCGGGAAAAACTAATAAGAAGTGAAATAGTAACAGTAAAATAAAATACTGTACAAAAGTACTGTACAAAAGTAAAAGTAACAGTAAAATAAAATACTGTGAACGTGAATTTGTGGTAATTGTCAATAAAAGTTAAAGTGAAAAACCAGCAAGTAGTTTTAATTATTCGCAATCCAGTGATCGCAAGTAGTTTTAATTATTCGCAATCCAGTGATCGGACCGTGGAGTGGTGTTTGAATCCCTACTAGGGAAAAACGTAACAATTGGTGACAGCGGTGGGATTGTGGATAAGGAGATTTGAAGGTATTGGAGTTGAAAGTTTCGGAGCTGAACGCACGAGGTTTTCCTACAGTGGGTAGCAAAACAGAATTACAGGAGAGACTACAAAACGTTTTGCTGGAACAGAACATCGATCCAGACCAGTATACGAATTCAATACTGGAGTACCTAATGCAGAGGATCCAATGGAAGGGGCAACAAATGTCGGCGCAACCATTGCTCCAGCAGCAATAAATAAATCTACCCCAGCACCTACAAATTTCGATATGGGGCAGTTAATGGCGGCGATGCAACAAATGATGACGGGCTTGGACAATTTGAAATCCGAAATGAGAACCGGCCAAGAAAATTTGCAAACCGGCCAAGAAAATTTGCAGACTGAAATGAGAACCGGCCAAGAAAATTTGAAAACCGAAATGAGAACCGGCCATAAACTGTGCTAGAACGATTGGAAGAACAAGAAAATATTCAACGGCATTTTATATCCGAAGTGAGTGAAAAGTTCCGAGAATTGTCCATTACCTTAGATGCCAAAGTGGATACAGTAAAATGTCAAATGGAACAACGATTTGAAGCGGCTGATGAAAGGTTTTTGAAACTGGAAAAAGAGATTATAGATATTAAAAATAATGGCGGTGCTACTCAAATCCAGAAACCAGTCAGCGGAATTAAATTAAAGCCTCCAACATTCGACGGAACAACGTCGTTCAACATTTTCAAATTGCAATTTGAAACGGCAGCAGTAAGAAATAATTGGTGTAAGGAAGACCAGGTCGCAGCTCTTATAGTGGCGTTAAAAGGCGGTGCGGCAGATATGTTGCAGATCGTTCCAGAAACCGAACGCGGGGACTATGATCGTATCATGCTAGCCTTGGAAAGAAAATATGGTGCTGATCACAAGCGTGAACTATACAGGATGGAGCTCAAAGGTTGTTATCAACGTATTGGAGAAACGCTTCAAGAGTTTGCTGCAGATATCGAGCGATTTGTACATCTAACACAATTTAATATGGCGCCCGAATACACGGAAAGAATTAAAATTGATGCGTTTACTGATGGTATTCGTGACGTAGAAACCAGACGAGCGATAGTGTTAGCATCCAAAACAACATTTGAGGAGACCATCGCTTGTTCATTAACAATTGAGACTGTTAATAAGATGATGATACCAGATGTAAAAATACGACGAGTCGGATTAGAATCAGGAAATTATAACTCGAGGGATTACAACAAATCAGGAAATGATTGGCTACCAATAAAATTTCGGTCTGGAAAAGGTAGAATTAGATGTTGGATATGTGACAAACCAGGGGGGCTATTCTGAAAAATTCGATATCGGATCCGAAAGAGAATTTTGCTATTATGAAAATCCGATATCGAAAAATCCGCTATTATGAAACTATAAAGTCAAGACGAAATCGGATTTTCCGAAAATCCAATGTCAAAATTCGACTGCTAATTAGTAGACGAATTCCAATTTGAGTTGCTCCTATTATGAAACAGTTTCATAATAGGAAAATTCGCAACGGATTGGATTTTATGAAAAAATCCGATATCGGAAAAAATCACATTTCGGATTATTTCAGAATAGCCCCCCTGGTCATATTTCAAGGGATTGTTGGGAAATTAAACGTAAGCGGGCGATGATACCATCATCATTGTATTGGAGTGGAGGAAAAGGGTAGATTGCAAGGGATCAGGAGACCTGTAATATTGCCAACAATAAATGACAAGGTCGAAAATAAAGAAACCTAACTTCTTCAACAAAATCCAGCATGACAGCCATCTCCGTTCCACGGTTAACAAGAGGTGGTGATCAGTGTTGTGCGATTACGCGTATTTTGATATTGTCGACATGCTGGTGTCGACAATTAGTAGACAATGTCGACAATTTGTAGACAATGTCGACAATTCGTAGACAATGTCGACAATTCGTAGACAATGTCGACAATTCGTAGACAATGTCGACAATTCTTGGCCAAAATCGACGTTTAATAAACAATTCCGAAGTTTACCAAATATGTTAGCTTATTATAACTATACAGATTAGCGAAAATAATATTATTTTATTTAAAAGCAAAATTCTTACGAATTTTTAATAATTTCATAGAAAATTACAATAGATAAGTAAGAAAATTCTCAATATAAAATAAATATATTTTATGCAATTTGTTGGTATAACTTTTGTTATAGATTTTGTAATTATAGCTATCTGTCTACCTTTTTTTAACATTAATGTATTGTATAAGTATATTCATAATTTTTATGTATACAAAAACAGTATAAAACAAAAAAAATCGCGTTCTATAACTCAAAAAATATATTTTTTCAAATGTCATTCCTAAAACAATAAATATATTTCTACTTACTTCCCTCTAAACGCTTGCTAAGATCTATATTTTCAAATTTTTCTTTAATAAACACAACAATCCAACAAAATTGTAGGCGATATCGTCGGCGAAAACTAGATCGTGAAAAAACATACATATTTGTGTATCGGAAAACAATGCACCAACGATACGAATTATTTTTTTAGGACAGAAATACGATTTTTATTTTGTGTTGCAGCTGATTACTGAAATTGAATTGGTGTTATTAAACATTTTTTCTGGATATGAAAAGAAAACAGTACAACATTGTATTCAATTAAAAAAATAATTTGTAAAATTTATTTTGATTAGTGGTTGTCAAAATAAGCCACCAAAATCAATTGGAACATCTTGACTGACTTATTCAAGATGGCGTCAAATAAGTCAATAAATTTGAAATAAGTCGTTGTTTGACAAACACTCTAAAAATCGTATTTATTTATGTAATTTTGTGGTTTTGATGAATCGAGAGGTGTCGAGCAAGTTATAAGTTCGATCAAATGCACAGGAGCAGTTCTTTTGAAAAATTGACTGACTTTTAACTTAAAACAGTAGCACAATTTTAGTTCTTAAAAATGACACTCATAATAAAAATTGGCGCTTTAAGCAAAAGATCCACTTAACTAAAGTTTATTCAAAGTGTAATCTAAACCAAAAACTCTCTTAAAACAATATTCGAAAATCAGTTGATTATTACAGTAAAAATTTGTCTCGGGCAACCTTAGAGCACAATATTATTATTTATTTTTGAACTAATAAAATCATTTAGATTTAAACACCTCATGAGATATTGTATTTTGATCGGTCAATTTAGTTAATATGATTTTATCTCAGCTACTTAAATTATTTGATTTATACGTACGATGCTATAAAGCATCTATAGTTCATTTTGTTAATTATTATAATTCGTTTAACTAGTCGAACCACTACACTAGACATGTTGTATAATAAAAACATTCAAAAGATATTAAAGCTCAATATCAGGCATAGTACTGATAAAATGTATGGAAAACGAATTACATATTTAAATTACACAACAATTTATAATTTCGATAGCTTAAATCATTTAAACTAGCTTAAACCTTAAAATAAGATTTCAGATAAAGCAAATGTTAGAAGTCATCATTAAAAAACTTTTTAAACGTTATTTTGAAAACTAATCAGAATTGCAAACATGTTTGAGTAAAAAAAGTAAGGATTGTTTTCGAAAGCTAAGACGCACCTTAATGAACACAACTGATACCCATATAAAACAATTTTAGTTTGTAGAATAGAATGGTAATTAAGAAATGAATAAAGAATCTCCGATGGTGATCCACTGTAAACGTGAAAAGCCCCAGAAACTAAGTTTTTTTTTATTGATTGCTTTAAATTTTTTTTTGTTTGATTTTGTTACGTGAGAAACGACCAAATCAAACAACAAAAGTTGTTTTTTTATCAAAATGTGTCAAAGCAAAGCTAAACAAACATCAGATATCGAGTGGTAATACCTGAAATCTTAAAATAATCAAACCATATAACCATTTAACTATTTTCATTATCTATAGTTATAATAAACTAACATATTATTCGGTGTGGTACGCAATTTTTTATCAATTGTCGACATTGTCTACGATTTGTCGACACAACTTTTTTAATTGTCGACATACATTGTCGACACGTGTAGACAATGAATTGTCTACGTCATGTAGACAATACAGCACAACACTGGTGGTGATGGCTTAACATTAGATGAAGAAATCAACGGGAGAGCCTGTATGATAACACTTGATACAGGATCAATAGAGGAAGGAAATTGGCAGAGGGTAGTGTTACGGACACGGGTGACATCTATGATTGAATAGAAGTACTAAGTTCGTATTTGGAAACCAGCATGAATCGCAGTATACAGACGAAATAATAAATAAATGGAAAATTCTACTATGACCGAGAAGCGGGAAAAATGAGTATAAATACGCGAGTAGATAGCATAGACTTTCAGTCTAAATTTGGAAAGCGATAAATTAAAATCGGGAAAAACTAATAAGAAGTGAAATAGTGAAATAGTAAAAGTAACAGTAAAATAAAAGACTGTGAACGTGAATTTGTGGTAATTGTCAATAAAAAATAAAGTGAAAAACCAGCAAGTAGTTTTAATTATTCACAATCCAGTGATCGGACCGTGGAGTGGTTTGAATCCCTACTAGGGGAAAACATAACAATATATATATATATATATATATATATATATATATATATATATATATATATATATATATATATATATATATATATTTATATATATATATATATATGAATATATATATATATATATATATATATATATATATATATATATATATATATATATATATATATATATATATATATATATATATATATATATATATATATATATATATATATATATGAATATATATATATATATATATATATATATATATATATATATATATATATATATATATATATATATATATATATAAATATGTATATTTATGTATATATATATATATTTATATATATATATATATATATATATATATATATATATATATATATATATATATATATATATATATAATGTTTTATAATTTGAACATTAGTTTTTGAAAACCATTAATCCTAATTTAAGCTGTGGTATATTTATTTATGATGAAGGTGTAAGCTAGTACTAGTTTATTTGGAATCCTTTAATTCTACAAAATCCCACGGCGAATTGTGAACTTTTAATAAGTTATTATTAGAATTTTCAGTATCTTAATAACAACATATGCAAAATGTAATGTTTATAAGTATAATATATAAGTTATATATTTAACCTGCTTGTCCAAGATCCGATGGTTCCGTTTCTCAGTTACTCAGTGTTTCTGCTTTTTTTTTTGTTAATACCAAACTTTTCTTCATATTCTTTTAATGTCATACATTTATTTTTCTATCCGAAATAGAGTGGGTACGTTTGCGCACAATCGGAACAAACAGAGGTGAAACATTTTCATATTTCTTAACCCAGTAAAGCTCAAATTCAATCAAGTTAAATATCAAAAAAAGGAAAATTTGAATATACAAAATAAATTTGTCTAATAAATAGATGGTCATCGTTATCTATCATTTGCGCCTTGTTGGAAACTATTCAAACTGTTAATTATAGGGTTATTGGTAATTTTAAATTATATTTTTAATGAAAATCGTTTCGATAATAAAAAATACTTTCATACACGATTGTGGTTTGCATACTCAAATCACGCCACTAAACATTAATATTGTATATATTTATATATAAATATGATAAAATACATATACTATATTATATTTTATTAACTTAATTTTTATTAAATTATTAATTATTATATTATATTTTATTAACTTTTTTATTTAATTTCAATTTGACATTAACTAACTATGACATGAAAAAGACTACTTTGCCTTTATGTTACTTTCTCTAGAATAATAATTGAATGTGACATTGCAGCCTTACTATGATAATACGAAAATATGCATTATTTATTTACGCATAATTTATCCATAAAGTACAAATTTTTCCTAAATTTGCTAATTTGTACATTATTGGGATAGTGTAATGTCTCTTACACTTGTTTTTTATTAAATTAAACTATTTAATTATTTATTGTTTATTTAATTTAATATTTATTTTTATCATTTATTTTTAAAATATATATATAATTTTTATTTCATAAAACACCAAATTGTTCATTGTACAATAAAATGGAAACGCACTTATGTTCACACTGGTGAAAAATATAAAAAAGGTGGTGCGAGGTACACCACTCGAAATTCAAAATTCTACTATACCTAAAGAAAAATATACATTAAATATTTGAAGTAGAAATTGCAACCGAATATCAGTATAGAAGTTCTACTAGTTTATATTTATGTATGTTGCGGCAAACAGAGTAAACAAATGACATACATTCTCCTATTTGAGAATTAGACCTGTGTGCTTAGTCTTCGTCACGCAGCAAGTATATTGGGTATTATTCATGCAACGCATCGGCTTTGTCACGAAAGGTACGGCGAGATGCCGGACATGATAATAGCAACATGAGCGTGAGCTTGAATATGCAATGATTATAAAATCGATTACAGGCTAAACAGCAATGAACTTGATTTAATACTTATGTCTCCAACCGTTAAATAACAAGAGCATGCGTATCAATAAAAATTAAGCCTATTGAGATAAATCCAAATATACGATAGTGTTTCTACTCAACACTAGATGTAGTAACAAAAAGAAAAGCAATTTTATTTCATTTTAAATTGAAGCGCGATTGTAATGTGTTTTCATATAAATTTAAATTGATTAATGAAAACATTAAAATCGGTCGCTACAGTACTACTCTGCTAGCGATTCTGTACAACAAGAATCCTAAGCTAAAAAACTAACTGACTTAACAGTCTGTGACTTTAAGAAATTCCCAAGTGAACTCAAAACTCCAAGAGCAGGTTTCAGCCTGTCGATCGAGATGGTAACGTTTTTACCCTTGATCGAAACTATCATAAATTTTCGAAGTTGCCTAATTACTTTGAAAGGCCCTTCATAGGGAGGAGTAAGTCCAACGCGTACTTTATCCGATCTTACAAACACGAAATTGCAGTTTTCCAAGGATTTCGGTATGAATATGTTATTCAGTTTGGTTACACGAGTAGGTGTCGGAATAAGATTTTTCATTGCTTCACGCAATTGGTCGATCACTGTGTCGCTAGAAGGCAACGTTGAAGCAGGTCTGTCAACGAAAAATTCACCGGGAAGTTTAATTGTCTGTCCATAAACCATTTCCGCGGGTGAAAAGCCTAAATCGTATTTTACTGTAGCTCGAATTCCTAATAAAATAATTGGAATTTCGGCGAACCAATTTATGACATTGTCTCTGGCCATGAGAGCAGCTTTTAGCTGTCTATGGAAACGCTCAACCATGCCGTTTGCCTTAGGATTATATGCAGTGGTAAGTATATCCGATGAGTTTACTTAATTCGTTAAATAATTTTTATTCAAATTGTGAACCTTGATCAGTAGTAATCTGAGAAGGTACACCAAAACGCGCTATATAATTACTAACTAATGGTAGTAGCTGACATGTTAGCCATGCAGTAAGCTTCCGGCCAACGAGTAAAACGATCGACAACAGTGAGAATGTAAGAACAACCATTTGATATTGGTAAAAGTCGAACTATATCCAAATTAATATGTTCAAAACGACCAGGTGGAATACTAAATTTTTCATGAGGATAAATAGTGTGCAGTTGCACTTTGGCACATAATCAATTTACGAGAAGCCCGAACACCGGGATGTGATAAACTATGCAAGGAATCAAACATTTTTCGACGAAGAGATTCTGCAATATAAGGACGATTAGTCCCAGTTGAAGTTTCACAATAAACTTCAAAATTTGGCAATTTAATAAGTTCAAGCTTCATATTGGAAGCTACAAGATGAACAGTGCCGTCAAGCAATCCTGGGAGTTCTTAATCAGATTGTTGTGCCAAAATAATATTTATCGATTACAGTATCGATTACTGAGGAATCTATATTAGTAGTACGCGACAGTGTGTCTGCGACGACATTGTCGGAACCTTTCACATGCTGAATATCCGTTGTAAATTGACTAATATAATCCAGTTGACGTGATTGCCTTGGATTACGTTCAGTCTTAGACTGAATCGCTCTAACTAAAGGTTTATAGTCGGTGAATATGGTAAATTCGCAGCCCTCAACGGGGGGCTTGATATATCGCAAGAAGTTCCCGATCAAACGTTGAGTATATTTTAACTCTGGATTTGTTAATTTTTTAGAGTAAAACGCTAAAGGTTCCCATTTATTTTTATTTGATTGCTGCATAACAGCGCCAACGGCGGTGCTAGAGGCATCAGTAGTAATACTAATAGGCGCATCACATAATGGGTGTGCAAGTAGTGTAATATTAGCCAAACAATTATTTAAATTAATGAATGCTAATTGGCATTCATCTGGCCAAGAAAAATTCTTGGATGTCTTGGGCAACTTATTAAGTGCAGACAAGTGGCTATGTATTGGAGCTAATAATTCCGCTAGCTTCGGAATAAATCGGTGATAATAATTAATCATCCCGATATAGCATTGAATGTGCTTAATTGAGCACGGAACGGGAAATTCCCTGATGGCCTTAATTCTATTCTCAGAAGGATAAATTCCATCAGCAGTGATCTTATGGCTTAAATAATCTTATGAGGAAACACCAAATATACACTTGGGAATCTTAATATGAACATCATACTCCGCTAATCTACGAAATAATTCTTCGAGTTGAAGCAGATGCTGTTCCTCGGATTTAGAAAAAACTAAAATATCATCAATATAGATGAAAACGAAGGTAAGTCCTCGGACCACTTCATTCATAAATCACTGGAATGTTTGCGCTGCATTGTGCAAACCAAATGGTATACGAGTAAATTCGTATAGGCCAAACGGAGTGGTATTGCCGTTTTATAAATATCTTCTTCAGCAATAGGGATTAGATGATAAGCCCTTACAAGATCAATTTTTAATAATTTGTACAACCATTTAAATTCATTGAAAAATTATGAATATGTGCAATTGGATACCTATCAGAAGTGGTAACCATATTTAACCTACGGTAATCACCACCAGGTCTCCAATCGAGATCTTTCTTCTTCACCATATGCAAAGGATAAGAAACTGGAGATGCCGTTGGTCGACAAATCCCCAGATCTACCATATGTTGGAAGTCCAAAAACGCATCTTTATGTTTTTCGGAATCTAGTCTTCTAGACCGTGCTACGGGTAATTTATTACCCGTAGCACGACCTAGAAGACTAGATTCCGAAAGACATAAAGATGGTAATAGTAAGGCAACGCTGAAAGTGAAGGAAACTTCTTCAAAAGCGTACCATAACCATTCTCAATAGAGAAATGCACTGGTGTGGGAGTTTTAAAACTTTTAATTATTGCTTCTACTGAAATATTACAGTTAGAGTCGAATAATCGCTTATTTGCAAGATCTACTAACAGACCAAACTTTACTAAATAGTCAGCACCAATGATCGGACGATTCACCGATGCTACAACAAACGCATGGTGAAAAATTCGCTTTAATCCGATATCTATTTTCAGTAATCTCGTACCATAAGTACGAATGGCTGAACCATTGGCTGCTGTATATATATATATATATATATATATATATATATATATATATATATATATATATATATATATATATATATATATATATATATATATATATATATATATATATATATATATATATATATATATATATATATATATATATATTTAAGGTTTGATTGCTATATATATCATTAAAAAAATAAACTGGAATAACGGAAAGGTCAGCGCCAGTATCTATTAAAAAATTCAATTTTGAAATATTGTCATATAAAATTAGTCGACTATTGTGGGAATTCAAATTATTAGTCGACTCTACTATGTTGCCTATTATTCGTTTTTTGTTGGGCCGAAGCTACCTTAATAGGTTCCTTTTTTTTAAAATCGACCCAATCACAAGGAGGTATGCATTTCTTTGCAGCGGTCTTATATTTTTCGTGATAAGAACACAAACGCCTATATACGAATTATTTTTTGAGTTAGTGCGTCTACGTTGGGTTAAACTTTGTCGATTATTATAATTGGAACGTGAACGACTTCGTAGTTTGATTACTAACGAATCAACTTTCTCTTCCAATCTGGTCAATCTTGTTTCGATTGAAGCGCTAGATGATGATTGAACATCAGCCCGAGGATACACCAAGCGCTGCGGTACTGATGTCGGATTTCGAGGTTTCAAAAACTCCGAAAGTGTAACTGACGGATTAATTGCGACATGTAACTATGGAAATCTACGCGTCCAAATAGAACGAATGACGCTTTCCCCAATGGATGTTCCTGCCAAACCCCGAATATGTCTTAATGCTTCGGATGGCTTCATATCACCCATATCTTGTCCTGCTAGCAAGGCTTCCATACGCTGCTTCTCGGAATGGGCTAATCGTTTCATTAATATTTGTTTTATATAGTCGTACTTGTTATCATCTGAAGGCCTTTCAAGTACATCCGATATTTGCGTCATGACCGATGGTGGTGACGATGCAATCACATGGCCCCATTTACTTTTGCCGCTTTTGATGGCCTTGACGTCAAAAAGAATCTCAGCATGATTAAACCAATCCCTAGGATTAGTTGGCTAGAACTGTTGCAATCTAATGCCAACAGAAGCTTGATGGGACGTATCCATTTTACCTTCTTCGTTATCACTATTCATTATGTAAATATAACTATATACTTTAAAAAATTAAAAAAAAATATGAGATGTACACAAAACCAACAAAATTTGGTAAAAGAAAACGAGCCTGTGAAGTAAGTCACAGATTTTTTTCCCAGATTTTTTGTATATGTATACAAGTCCAATTGGAATTTTACTAATTCTAGTTGAATTCTCTATGTAGTTGTGAAATGTACACTGTTATTATAGTAAATTTACAACATTTTCAAAGAAAATGAAAATACATCAGTATTTTAAGAGGAAAAATTAAATATGATTCAATACAAATTAATTAAATACAATTGTATTGCTTAGTGAGATTAATCTTGCTTAATTTATACAATTTTGATGGGGAAAACGAGATAGAAATAGATAATATATTAACCAATATGAAAATAATTTTCATAAAATTATAAATATAATTTTATAATAATTCAAAACTTAATTTTTAAATATTCTTATATTCCTAAATATAATTTATTTAACCATAAAGATGTCAAGAAAATTATTATTTCACTATCCTAGTAAAATTATAATAACATTTTACGCACCGACCAAATGGTGTTGTGGTTAAAGCTGCGGCAGTTGGAGCGGGAGGTACCGGGTTCGAATCCCGATAGTGGCAGGATGGTAAAGGGATTTTTCACCACACGATTACGATCGGTGGTGTGAATGAACACATCTATGACCCCCTGTTGGAGTGCAGAATTCATGGGCTGACCCATCTTTCATGTCAGTACTATAGGCTGGCATGGAGCTATGCAATGTGCAGATGGTTCTACGTAAATCGGACCTATAGCCGTACGTCCTCGATTTGGCTGTAATGGCGTAAAGTAGGACGTAAATAAGCGAACCGTGAAAGAGTTGGGAGTGCCTCGAGCCCCGAAACAGATTGTGAGATACAAACAAACAAAAAAAAAACACAAACAAAACATTTTACGCATTAAATCAATAAATATAGAATACTATTGAAATTTGATTCGCTGTCAAAATCAAATACTGCATGAATGTACTAAATCCAATATCAAAATATACAACAAACCAAGGATACAAACCATTATTGCATTTTTTTCAAATAAGAAAATCTGTTAATATTAACGTAGATGACCGTAGAATAGAGGTTGACGTAGAACAACGTAGAATGACGTAGAATAGAGGTTGACCAGTGTATTGTCTACCTTAAACCACCTCGTGCTAAAGTCGCTTGACCAAGGTATTTTTGTAAGAATTTTTCTTGTTAAGTATATTGACATATATTTGACTCGATGGCCATTATCGGCCAATCCTAGAGATGTTGATCCAGGTCTGACTACTACATGAGGTTGACTAGTATATTGCCTACCTAAAACCATCTCGTGCTAAATTCGCTTGACCAAGGTATTTTTGTAAGACAATTTTTCTTGTTAAGTATATTGACATATATTTGACTCGAAATTGGATGGCCATTATTGGCCAATCCTAGAGATGTTGATCCAGTTCTGACTACTACATGAGGTTGACTAGCGTATTGTCTACCTAAAACCATCTCGCGCTAAAATCACTTGACCAAGGTATTTTTGTAAGAATTTTTCTTTTAGAGTAAAATGACATATATTTGACTCGAAATTGGATTGCCACTATCGGCCAATCCTAGAGATGTTGATCCAGGTCTGACTATTACATGAGGTTGACTAGTGTATTGTCTATCTTAAACCACCTCGTGCTAAAGTCGCTTGACCAAGGTATTTTTGAAATAAATATTTTCTTGATAAGTATATTGACATACATTTTGCTCGAAATTGGATGGCCATTATTGGTCAATTTTTAATTTCGTAATATTTTTCTGACTATAACATATTATAGACCAATATATTTTCTACCTTTAACTACCTCTTGTTGTATGATTACGGCGTATAGTTCTGTGGTGTTGCCTGGTATTTTGGCGCTACTTCACAGAATACAACTCATGTAAATAGTTTTTTGCATTATTCTAGTTAACTTTGAAAAAACAATTATTTTTGTATTATTCAAGTTAACTTTGAAAAACAATATTCGATAGTTTTTCGTAAAACCAAAAAAAGTCGTTTCTGTTCCTTCGTCCGCATAAGTTGTATTTTTAAAATGTAAAGAGATTAAAAATGTAATTATAAATAAAGATTATTGTAATTAAATAATTAGTTTATTTTAATTTCAATAAATAATTTATATCGCAAATAACATCGAAATTATGCAGTCAAGTTTTATCGAAATGATGGAGTCACATGAATTATCGGATAATATAAATTCATCATACCCTAATAAATATTAAATACCATACATATATCACTGTAAAAGTTCTTAATTATCGTTTTTAATATATATAAGTCGACAAAAATAACACTCAATTGTTTAATTTGCACTAAAAATTCTTATAGGAAAGTACTTATTTTCCAATGGGAATTGTATTTAACAGTGTGATACCTACACATTGAAGAAATCTGGGATCTGTGACATACTTCACATCCATTACTCGATAGAAAATTTTCGGTATAATGAGAGCAATATTTTTGTCTCGTTGAAAATATCTAATTATTTTCTAAAAATGATTAAAAAATGTATGTTTAATTAAGCGGAAAATTCGAAAGTAGTTAAAGAGCGCGCGGTGGAAACTTAATGCTCACAGTAATTTTATAAAATTTAAAATAAAAAGTAAACAATTTGAATATACATATATAAATATAATTTTTTTTTCAGCATTTATGAAAAAAATCAAAACTTGCGATTTTACTCGTTGCTCCCTTCGTTGGTCGCCCGTTGCTGACGGTGACAAAAATGCCGCGTTCCTGGTCCAGATTTTTTTTATGTCGTTGATGTTGCTCCCTCGTTGGTCGCCCGTGGCTGACGAAAACAAAACTCCGCGTTTTCGATTCAAATTGTATGCTCTCCTCGTTCTTTTTTCTTGGCGCAATGCTGTTGTTGCACCAAGATTATTTGAATTTTCGCCTGTTTAGTTTATATTTTCGCCTTTATAATTCATTTATGGCTGTCGTCGGCACAGCCATAAATGAATTAATATTAATTACAAAATAAACTTATATATTAGTATATTATTTCAGATTATATTAGTATGATATTAATTATATAATATCTTTAGTTATATTGTCTTTAATTATCACTTAATAATTATAATTTGGTGCTTTAAATTATATATTATAAAACAACCGCATGTTCGTATTTTCCCTAAAATACGCACATGCGGTTGTTTTATAATAGATTTTTATAATAACAGGGATTTCGGGGTCACCATATGTAATGTCTCTTACACGTGTTTTTATTAAATTATACTATTAAATTATTTATTGTTTAATTAATTTTATTTTATTTTAAATTGAAGCGCGATTGTAATGTGTTTTCATATAAATTTAAATTGATTAATGAAAACATTAAAATTGGTCGCTACAATAGAATTTGAATATCATTGCATAGATTTATAGCTTTAGTTTGTGTTACTTGCACGTTGTCTTATTCATGATAATCAATGATCATGAGTAATTAGGAATATATTTTTACGAATGAGTAACATTTACAGAAGAATGAATTAGACAATATTATAGCGAGATATCGGTAAATTGCCCATTGGTTGCTGTGACGTAACCGGTATTGTCTACGGTATTTATGAATGTACTGTCGAACGACATTTCTACAATTAATCATCCAGTATTTTTAATGTATGATACTGGTTTGTATAGTGTTGGCCCTGGGTGAAGGTATCGGATGTGCGTATCCTTGATGATTTTTAAATTCTATGGTTGTCTGACAACAACATAAAATGCTTAATACTTAATGAAATGTCTAAATTGACTAGCTTTCCTCCTACTCTTATAGTACATCACTATCGATGAACGGAGTTAACGATTTGATTTTACTTTTTGAACCAATTGTTTTGTTTTAAAGATTCAATTTCTTTCTTGAATTCCTTTCGGAAACTTTTTTGTCATAGTAAAATTCTTGACAAAATTCGTTTAATTTTCGTATATGTGTTTTCGTACAATTTTCTAGCGTCACCGATGGATTATCGTTTGACTGGGACATCAATGAAACTTGTCGTTCTTCCTAACATGTTCTATTTATTATACTTGACTAGGCGATTCTTCTATAGCGCTCAGTAACCATTTTGGCCCGTTCCATCATTGTACACACATTAAGATTTGCTTAGAGATGGCGCCTCTAGAAGTTATTATCTTTCGAAGTCACGTGGTTCCATTTCACTTGGGAATCTAGAATTTCAACAGTTCAGTTTCCTATGCAGTTTTTCCAATGTATAGAGGAACTTCCGTTTGTCACGACAGTTAGATTGTAGAATCGGTCCATGCGAAGCACTCTACACTATCCAAGTCTAGGTTAGGTTAGGTTAGGTTGAGTGGCTGCTACAGCACACTTAGACCGGCAACGGTCCGTTTACGATCCAAGTCTAACACACGTTTAATATAATTGATTAAGCTGCTAAGAAAAACAGCTCGACAGAGCTCTAATCTCAGAAGGATCACTTATTTTAATTTTGCAACTTTAGTTTTTTCTGTTCCAATCCTAGTTTTCGACATTTCATTGTTAACGATTGTACGGAGATAGGTTACTACGGGCGTAAGCATATTCTGACGCATCATAAAATCTATGAATTTGAACATTGGTTGTTTATTTTGACGTCATTAAAAAACATGGAACCTAGAAACTCTCAAATTCCTATGTAAAGATCACTAATTCAGAATTATATCTTATGTGGCCGCTGATTAAACCTTCAACTTATGGAGGTTAAATCCACTCTTGGTGAGCATTGTTGATAGATCTCTTATTGTCATGTTTGCTAATTCACCGCTGAGAATATCGTGGACGTAAAAATCAATTTTTGCTATATGGGATCCAATTGCCTGAGTTAACTTGCGATCACCTGCGATTTGATGTAATGTTCTGATAGCCAAGAACGGCACATAAGATATTCCGTCTGTTACTGTGTTCAATCGATATGTTTTTATCGTTTCTGTCACCAACAGTCTAATTATCAAGGTTTTTTGATACTTTTGATCCAATTCTAAAACATTCATTGGTTTTGAATCTGGATTGGATAGTCAATTCTAAGCAATGTGAGGTGCACCGTGTATTTAATACTGTAGAAGTTGTACTTGCGTTGGTTTGTTGATAGATTGTAGATTCCTCGCATTGAACATCTGCGTTTTATCTTTCGTTTTGTACAACTAAGCTAATTGATGCTGGTGATGTTGGTGTATGTCTAGTTGCATTTGTTTCGAGATAAAGCAATGTGCTATGCTTTGCATTACGCAGCGACGACATGAATACTTAATGGGACACTGTCTTACAACTCGACCTTTTCTGAGCAATTTTAACACACTTCTGATAACTTCACTATGCGTGTCCTGTTCGGTTCCCTTTTTTTGGTATCACACAAAGCACTCTCCTTGGCGTAGCATCTGCTGTTTAAGAACCTTAAGAAATATTCAACCGTTGGAAATTCTTGCTCTACCGTTTGGTTTGCCTATGAAATTCGTGTTGCATCATCGACTTTTGATAATCAAATGTGAATGAACTAAGGATCAAGGACCTCTAGTTTCGGCTTCCAAGCCTAGTTATTTTATGGCTCTGATGACTTCATTCGAAGAGTCACTTATTTGGAGTAGTTGCTGAGAGGTGTCACTGGCTGCTCAAAAAATTGATCTATTAAGGAATTTAAAATTGAAGTACCTTGGTATATCGTTGTACTAATTTGTTACATCCTTCGGTGTAATTAGTTTCGGTGACTTAAAAAAACTGTAAAGTTTATATTGAGAGGCGATGGTGATTTGCGCTAGTTTAATATTCTTCGAAGATTGAATAATTGATCGCTCATTTATAGCTTGTGTGTTGTCCGCTAGATTCTCTAAAAATACTCTTTGTTTGGTCTTAGAATAAATCAAACGAACTATTTTTGTCAGACTGAGGATTTACTGGCAGTTGCCGATTTCTAACTTACTCGATTTATTTTGATTTAGTTTCAAAATATTTTGTGTAATAAAAACAATAAATAATAGTGAATATTTTAAACACAAAAAAGTTCAAATTAAATAAAGTAAAATTAAAAAATTATTACTTCATATTCAGTCTTTAACAGTTTTTAAATCACATTTCAATAAACGGAATAGTCTAATTTCAAAAGTGTAGCACGTTAAGAAACATCTTATTTCCAACAATTCAATCAATATTTTGCATATGTAGATGATATTTTAGTAATTGGATTAAATGGTAACGGGGTGAAAGAGATACTTGATGTATTAGAACAGTGTTCCGCTTCCGCTGGTCTCAAGTCCAAAAATCTAATATCTAATCTCTTATTTTAGAAATCAAGACGCAAGTGAGTAGTGGTAACCACACGTTTGAAGGAGTAATGAGATTCTTGGATCTCTCCAATATCAGAGATATATGGATGTGAGAGTTGAACCTTGACGAATAAGTACAAAAGGTTGCTTTTAACGTTCGAGAGAAGAATTATACCTGTGGTATATGGTCCAAAACGCGACGTTGATAACACATACCGAGTTCGTTCCAATTACGAGACCAAGAATTTAATGTGAATTTCTGATATCGTGCATGAAATTAAAGAACATTGAGTGCACCGGAAGAGGTCGCTGTTGGCGACGATGGCTCCATGAAGAGCGATCTGACAACATCTAATTGTTTACAATAATCTGAAGAGCTGACTTGTGATCAAAACAGATGGAGTCGGTTTATTGCATGGTATGTTCCAGCAATGGCCTATAAAAGCAGTCAAAACAATAATTAGTGCAAAATATAATTTGTATAAGTTAGTCTTTTCATTTCGAGTATAACAAAACTAATTTAAGAAATTAAAAACAAAAGAAAATTTACAAAACAGAGTTTTTATTTATTCACACAGAAGTATAGTTATCCTTCGTATTATTAAAATATTTCAATCTTATTATTCTCATTATAATATTTTTCAACTTAAGATTTAAAAAACAAATATTTACAGAATTAAAATCTAACAGATTTGCGATGTGTCAAGTAAAACTATTTACAAATAAAATAATTATTTATGATCAGAACTAACGCTAAACTACTATTTTTAAATATTGTTTATTATCGTGGTGTTAGTACTAATGAAAATGTGTTAACTGGTAGTGCAACACATGCCGGAATTGTTTGTATTTCTGTAGGATTGTTCGATGTAACATTGTATGTTTGTAATATATTCGCTAGCATGATGAAACCAAAATGTTTTACCAAATTTTGTCCTATGCACGTCCTTTTTCCCATGCTAAATGGAAAAAAATGTGGTATATTTGTTTTAAGAGTAACCATTTTGCGAAACATTTTATTTTTTTTTTGTGCTATTTTTTCATGTAAATGTTTCTCCGATTCGATACCCGAATCTGACGAATCTGACCCTACAGATATTTTTCGATCTTCCGGATGATATTCCACTAACGTTTCACATAAAAAACGATCAGGGTTAAATTTATCTGGTTCATTCCAATACTTTTCACTTGTATTTAAAATGTAATTATTAATAAATACAACTGTACCTTTGGTGACACCGTACCCTGCAATACACGAATCTTCAGTAGCAACGTGAGGTACTATTGGTGATGAAGTGAATCGAAGAATTTCATACATTGTTGCCACTAAGTATGGCATTTTTTGATGATCAGTAAGGATAATCTTATTTTGTCCTTTTTGTGTTATTGTATCAATTTCTTCTTGAATTCTGCGACCAACATTCGGATATTTGGCCACAAAACAAAGTCCTAGCATTACTAAATTACCAACAGCTGAATGCCCACCAATAAAATCTTCAAGCATATATAAAATGGTGTCACGAGTAATTGATTCATCAGCACATATACTTTTCAATAGAGCGTCAGTAAAATCAAGCTCTGGTGCATCGCCGTCGATTTCTTTTTCGCGGTCTCTTATAACATACATAAGTATAAACTCGCGAATGTCTAGTGCATATTGGCTTAATCGATTTAAATGATTGTGATAGAACGGTTTCAGCCATGGTAGAAAATCGAGAGCATAACCTTGATTAATTTCCCAAAAAACTTCGTCAAAATTTTCTACAATTTTGGAAAATTTTGCATCCTCATAATCAAATCGTGTTGTACACATGTAATGTAAAAACATGTTGGCGCACGTTTTTTGCAGTAGTGGTTTTATATCTAAATTTTCACCAAATTTGTTAATTTTGTTTAAATAATTTATAAATTCGGTCATTTCAAATGACCCAATTTCACTCATTTTAGCATAATATTCAGTGAGATATCGCGGTGAACAATGTTTTCTAGCCAAATTCCGACGTCGTTGTTGTAATTGTGACCAATCACATAAAGCAAGAGCTGTACAAATATTTTTTCAAAATTATTTCAAAATGCGCATTAATATAAAATAAATAAAATACTTACAATGACCACGATCACCACCAAATATTGCGTGAAATCTATAAAAATTGGGCCGGCCTCCAAAAAAACGTCCATTTTGATTTAAGATTTCACGCATTGTTTCTAATTTGTTAACAATTAAGCACCGTGTTGTACCAAAGGTCAAGGTATACATATCACCATATTTTTTCGAAAGGTCTGTAAATCCTTCAAATGGTACTTTATATTTAGCCATTAAATTTAAATTTCCAATAAATGGTAGTGGCATTGGCCCAGGAGCTTGTTTCAAATTCGGCTTCGTTATACTCCACCCTGAATATTCATGCTCCCTGTGTCGCTTTCTTACACGTTCGCTCGGTATGGAAATGATATTAACACTTCTTTGCCATTCATACAGCGCAAAAAAATAATGTATACAACAAATCACAAATACTATTACAAATAACACAATTGTTAACATGTTTAAGATAAACATAAATATTTTAAAATTAAAAATAGTATCACTTTCTTAAGAAATATAAAAATGATCTTGCTTTATTAAAAGAACAACTTAATTGATTCAGTTTTCTTAAATAACAACAGTTTATATATTAGCTATCCTCCAAACATATTCAATATTATATAATATTAAAACTGTTTTTAAATGTATATAACATCTAAGGTTTGTTAATAAAAACAGAATAATAATATAAAATACAACTTATCGAACGAAAAGGTAAAAATAACAAAGTCTTGAATCAATAATTGTTTATACGTAGATACGTTTATCTTATTTGCTTATTTTTGATATTAATAAAATTATTAATATAATTGCACTGAAAGTAATTTTTAAAAACACTAATTTTTCGTTTGTTTCATTAAACTTTGTGAACTATTGTATTTCAAATAGACATTATCATATTTTATAACTTAAAATTATATCTAAATAAAACGGCACTCTCTAAACTAATAATAAAATTATCATAACAATTCCTTAGTTATCAATTTATTTTATCGTTTCTGTTATAGGCGGAGAAATATTTCACATTATTTTACGAATACACACAAGAATAAAGGTATATTACATCAATCATACATATATATTTAGGTAGGGAGACTAAATAAATATTACAATGATAATTTTTGATTTTTGTATATGTGTTGAAAATGATAGACATATTTAACATTTTTATGCGTTAAATGCATTTTCTTCAGATTTATGTACAACAAATTAACAAAAAAAAATAAATGAAAAATGACTCTAGCGGGTGAACAAAAATATGTGTTTACATTTTTCACTTGTATCAAATTTCATAAAAAATAAATAAGGCCATGAGCTCGTGGATAATATCATTTAGATGACTATTTCAGATATTATTAAGCACAATATATAAATTTGAACGAAATTATATTCAGTTCAGAAAATTATGATTTACCATATATTTTGATCTGAAAACAATTCAAAACACTATATTATGTATATAGGTAATTTAAAATGAAATTGGATCCATAAATTCTTTAAAACTTCCGTAAAATTGTTATTATTGTATGATTAATTTTATAAATGATTGCGTATTTATATTTCTGTAAGTTAATCTTTGACTCGTGTATGTGAATATATATATATATATATATATATATATATATATATATATATATATATATATATATATATATATATATATATATATATATATATATATATATATTTATTTATTTATATATATATATATATATATATATATATATATATATATATATATATATATATATATATATATATATATATATATATATATATATATAATTATTTTTAACGGTTTTTACAGGCCTTAGAACGTGACCGAGCCAGCGTACTCGCTGTAGTTTAATTTCATGCACGATATCAGGAATTTGAATTAAATTCCTGATCTCGCGGCTGAAACGAACTCGGTATGTGCCATCAACGTTGCGTTCTGGGCCATATATAACACGCATGATTCTTCTCTCGAATGCTTAAGCCATCTTTCGGACTCATCCGTGAAGGTCCAACCCTCACATCTATACATGACAACGGGTCTGATCAACACTGTATAGTTTCAGCTTATCCGCATTTGCAAGATATTTTGATTTCGAAAGTGGACGTCGATGATATAAAGCCCGATTACCAGCGGCAAGCCGAACTTTGATATCGTGTCGAACTTTGATCTCGGTTGATCGAGTCATAGGCTTGCTCGAAATCTAGGAATACCTGGTGTACATCGCGAGATGTTTCGCAGTATTTGGAAAGAATCATCCGTAGCGAAAAAACGTGATTAGTGACTGACTGATTTTTACGAAATCTTCCTTAGTAGTCACCGACAATTTCCTCCGCCAGAGAGGTAATTCTTCCCAAGATGATGTATGACAATAACTTATAGGCTGTGCAAATGAGAGCTATACCGCGATAATTCTCGCACTTCAAGCGATCACCTTTTTTTTGAATATTAGGCATAACGCGACCACTTTCCATTATTCAGGCATAACTTCATGCCATACCAATCGAATAAGGTCGAAAAGACAGTTCTACAAAGTTAACCCTCCGAAGATCAAGAGCTCTGAATTAATGCAATCAACCCCTGGTGAACGATTTTTCTTTAGTCTCTGCATGGCCATTGGGAATTCCTCATAGGATGGATCCTCATTCAACATCTCTTCGGTCTGTATTTGAGAGTATTCAAACACAGCTTGTGATACATGTGGAACATTAGTAGGGCAGAAAAATGTTCACGCCATCAACGTTGACACAGAGGTTTCCATCCTGGTCCCGAATGACGGTTGACCGAGATCTTAAGGTATGGTACAATTCGGTGATTCTTTTAAAGAAACCACGCGAATTGTGCTCAGTGCTGAGTTGTTGTACTCTTAAGACCTTAGCCTTCCACCATTCGCGCTTCTTCAGTCTACAAATTCGTTAAACTGTCCTCCTAGCAAGAACTGCTTTATTTTTTCTTGCAATTGCAAACCGAGTCTGCGCTTCATTGTGGGCTCAACAGCACTCTTTGGACAACTCGAGCCCGGCCTTTTGAAATCAACACATGCTCAATTTGGCTTCGGGATGTTTTACGTGGATGTGTCCATGTTTCTAAGTGGATGTTTTTATGAGGAAAGAATGTGCTTGTCACTTTGAGATGACGAGCGATCGCAAAGTACATCATTGTTTCCCCATTTTCGGTCGAAGTTTCGTGTCGAGTGTACGGATCTATATTATCGCATAAGTCGGTCTGATTTCTGGCAGCTCTAGCATCAAGTCACCAATCACCAATCTGAGATCGTGCTCTGGTATAGAGCCCATAAGATTATCCAAATGATTATAAAATGAGTCTTTATCTTGGGGTTGACTTACATCAGTGGGCGCATGTACACAGACAATTGACAGGTTGGCTAATTTCATGTATAAGCGAAGCTTACACATTCGCTTATCGACTGCCTGAAAGCCCAACACAGCCTTTTTTACCTATGGCTGAATGAGAAATCCAACTCCAACATTTCAGAGGTCATCTCCACTGTGTAGCAACGTAAAGCCCTGGGATACATGGTCTCCAATTTAAGGCCATCGAGTTTTTTGAAACGCTACGAGTTCCAGCCGATACTCAAACGATACTAGCCGATACTAGAAAACAATCCTTATTCTCGTTTCCGGGTACTTAATCGGAGGGTCATTTATATATATAAATATATATATATATATATATATATATATATATATATATATATATATATATATATATATATATTTATATATATATATATATATATATATATATATATATATATATATATATATATATATATATATAATATATATATATATATATATATATATATATATATATATAAATATTATAGATATAAATAGATATTATATATATATATATATATATATATATATATATATATATATATATATATATATATATATATATATATACACATATATATATATATATATATATATATATATATATATATATATATATATATATATGATCGAGTTATTGTGCTTCCAGCGTTGGAAGAGATGGCTTATCTAGGCCAAGGTGAAGAAGTATGCCTTTCGTCTCATTTTTGGCAAAGATGGTCCTTTTGTTAGCCTTTATGCCCGGGTTTCGATTAGCCCCTTAAGAATATCTGAAGGTTTTTGAATTGGGTCCGGGACGAAAACTGTAACCCTCATAGGCCTGGGTATGTCTCAGAATAGAATACATCCCAGGTGTCTTCTAAGAATTTAAAATCGGTACAGCTTCGAGGACCCACTTGAGAGTTCTATTGTTTGCGCACTGCATGCTAAACATGCCGTTATACAAACCCCAACCCTTAAAAACAAAAGAATCTCAAGATTCATGAACCTGCCTTTGACAAGCACACGGTGCTCATGGCGTTCAACGTCCTTTAAACTCAGTTTCGGAATTTCTTCCAATCCTGGGCCTTTCTCCCAGTTTCCCTGTGACTTGAAGCCAGATGATACTCTCTATCTTTTAGTCTGATTCCTTGGAGAGTGCGTGGTCCGACCTGTTTATTCTTCCAAGGGAAGGAGTTTTGCGTCAGAAACGACAAGTGAACGTTTAAGTTCTTGTCTGTTCCGTCACTAGCATCCCGAAGTCTTCTTTTTAATTGAAGAGCTTTTAACCACTTGCACCTCCGACGATTGTGCGTTAGTGTCTAAGTTAGTAACTCGGGTATCGTTGTTCCCTGTTGAACCTCGAATTGAAGATGCAAAGCGCGAATTTATTTATCGAACATGTAAGAAGTGGAATTCTTTGGCTGGTTTTCAGTTTCCGTTGAAGTATACGATGCACAGTTTAAGGCAGCTATCAACCTTTACTTGACGGATAGTGCGTTGGGTGCAGGAGCTCTGACAGTTACAAGGAGCTAAGACAGTCTAAAGGTCCCCCTGCATACAAAACTAAACGTAAAAAAAGAAACCATTAATGGAACCAGAGACATGTTTCTAGTGAAGCCGAAAGCACCTCCAAGTAATTAGGCTTGGTTGCACTGGTCGGTTCCTCTAAATTAAGATTGGTGTAATACATAGATGCTCCCACGAGTGTGGTACGGTTCTCCGGCGACAGGCACGTGTTTTTGTTTGGATATGCTTCAATTGACTGCGGGAAGGTTCCATGTCACCGTTTTAAGTTAACTTAAGAGACCGACAAAAATCTTTTACGTGACTAACTATTTCAACTTAGACCTCATTATCATCAATTTATAAAAAAATAATTCCATTTTATATTATAACTAAAGACAATGTACTACAAGATAGACATCTTGCACCCATGAAATTTACATATAAACTAAAAATCAGAAAACTTTTCAAATACTTCAGAAGTATTTTGTCAAAATAGTACAACGCACTATCATAGATCGATTATCTCGCTCGATCACATGGCTGTAGTTTTATTTTAATATGTCCTAAAAAAATATGGATATCTCTTTTATGTTTACACCATATTTCTAATTAAAAAATGAAACAATACAATACACATACTAAATCATTTCTGGATACTAAAAATTAACTTTTATATAAACCAAAAAAAAAAGAAAAAAAGATGTTTAACACGACGCAGGTGGCAATTTACTTCATTATATGTAGTATTTTTGCAGCACTCGATAAAATAAAATCAAATGCCCTTGAATAGGTTAAGCAAAATTAAAAAAAAATACACATGAACAAACACAAAAAACAATTTGTGTTTTTATAAGGATGTTTTTTTTGTACAATACAAATGTAAATTACATAAAGGTTGCAACTTGCAATATATAATATGTATGTATATGTATTTTGGTTTAATATTTTAAAATTTTTTGATAATTATTTACAAAATAAATAGTCGTTTGTGTTTGACGATTATAAGGTTTTGTTGATGTTGTTGTTTCATACGCTTTTGCATCGATGGATTTTTTTATATATAGTAATCTGTCCTGTTATTAGAAATTTTTCACTCACATTCGGGGCGGTCATCTTTGGCCGACTAAGGCTCATGGTAAGGCGTGGGTTTTCCCAAAGTGTAAGTAAAACGTGATAGACCGCTGGAGGAAAGGAAATTAAAGGAAGGATTGGAAAATTTGGAAAAGGACTGACTAAGACGAACGCAACATATCTACTTACCGAACACCATCCTTCACTGTTGAATTACCACTTCATTTTAATTCAGTTCATAGAATAATAAACTAATAATTGTATGCGGCGAAGAAAATATGAACAATAATAATAATAATAATAATAATAATAATAATAATAATAATAATAATAATAATAATAATAATAATAATAATAATAATAATAATAATAATAATAATAATAATAATAATAATAATAATAATAATAATAATAATAATAATAATAATAATAATAATAATAATAATAATAATAATAATAATAATGATAATAATAATAATAATAATAATAATAATAATAATAATAATAATAATAATAATAATAATAATAATAATAATAATAATAATAATAATAATAATAATAATAATAATAATAATAATAATAATAATAATAATAATAATAATAATAATAATAATAATAATAATAATAATAATAATAATAATAATAATAATAATAATAATAATAATAATAATAATAATAATAATAATAATAATAATAATAATAATAATAATAATAATAATAATAATAATAATAATAATAATAATAATAATAATAATAATAATAATAATAATAATAATAATAATAATAATAATAATAATAATAATAATAATAACAATAATAATAATAATAATACTAATACTTATACTAATACTAATACTAATACTAATACTAATACTAATACTAATACTAATACTAATACTAATACTAATACTAATACTAATACTAATACTAATACTAATACTAATACTAATACTAATACTAATACTAATACTAATACTAATACTAATACTAATACTAATACTAATACTAATACTAATACTAATACTAATACTAATACTAATACTAATACTAATACTAATACTAATACTAATACTAATACTAATACTAATACTAATACTAATACTAATACTAATACTAATACTAATACTAATACTAATACTAATACTAATACTAATACTAATACTAATACTAATACTAATACTAATACTAATACAAATACTAATACTAATACTAATACTAATACTAATACTAATACTAATACTAATACTAATACAAATACTAATACTAATACTAATACTAATACTAATACTAATACTAATACTAATACTAATACTAATACTAATACTAATACTAATACTAATACTAATACTAATACTAATACTAATACTAATACTAATACTAATACTAATACTAATACTAGAATAAGAATAAGAATAAGAATAAGAATAAGAATAAGAATAAGAATAAGAATAAGAATAAGAATAAGAATAAGAATAAGAATAAGAATAAGAATAAGAATAAGAATAAGAATAAGAATAAGAATAAGAATAAGAATAAGAATAAGAATAAGAATAAGAATAAGAATAAGAATAAGAATAA
Source organism: Tipula lateralis (assembly GCA_963932295.1). Taxonomy (NCBI): domain Eukaryota; kingdom Metazoa; phylum Arthropoda; class Insecta; order Diptera; family Tipulidae; genus Tipula; species Tipula lateralis. The sequence goes on along the minus strand of OZ010736.1, from coordinate 78,767,206 downwards.
GAATAAGAATAAGAATAAGAATAAGAATAAGAATAAGAATAAGAATAAGAATAAGAATAAGAATAAGAATAAGAATAAGAATAAGAATAAGAATAAGAATAAGAATAAGAATAAGAATAAGAATAAGAATAAGAATAAGAATAAGAATAAGAATAAGAATAAGAATAAGAATAAGAATAAGAATAAGAATAAGAATAAGAATAAGAATAAGAATAAGAATAAGAATAAGAATAAGAATAAGAATAAGAATAAGAATAAGAATAAGAATAAGAATAAGAATAAGAATAAGAATAAGAATAAGAATAAGAATAAGAATAAGAATAAGAATAAGAATAAGAATAAGAATAAGAATAAGAATAAGAATAAGAATAAGAATAAGAATAAGAATAAGAATAAGAATAAGAATAAGAATAAGAATAAGAATAAGAATAAGAATAAGAATAAGAATAAGAATAAGAATAAGAATAAGAATAAGAATAAGAATAAGAATAAGAATAAGAATAAGAATAAGAATAAGAATAAGAATAAGAATAAGAATAAGAATAAGAATAAGAATAAGAATAAGAATAAGAATAAGAATAAGAATAAGAATAAGAATAAGAATAAGAATAAGAATAAGAATAAGAATAAGAATAAGAATAAGAATAAGAATAAGAATAAGAATAAGAATAAGAATAAGAATAAGAATAAGAATAAGAATAAGAATAAGAATAAGAATAAGAATAAGAATAAGAATAAGAATAAGAATAAGAATAAGAATAAGAATAATTTTTTTTTTTTTTTTTTTTTTTTTTTTTTGTGAGGAGGTGAAACTTTTTATAAGCTGAGTGTGGGATTCTTCATGAATGACATACCCACTAAAACACCCTCTCTTTCTTCTTGCCTTATCTGGAACTGTTTATCACATTACTTCGGATAAAGCTATTTTACTTATTCTTTATTTAGACATTTCGGTTTTGCCTAGGAAGGTCATCTAAGTCGTTTTTCTTTAATCGTAATATATTTTTTATATATTGTGTTACCACGTTCCACTCATCTTCTCCTTGAAAGATAACACTGATTATATTTTCAGTGCACAGTGTCCCGACCAGCAATTCCATTTCTTCTCTCTGCGTCGACCATCTTCTACATTCGATGATAGTGTGTTGGGCATCGTCTAGTACACCTGGCTCACAGTAGATGCAATCAGCCAAATCTGTCTTTCCCATTTTATTGAGATATTCCCGAAAGTATCCATGCCCGCTCAGGAACTGGGAAAGGTAATAATTTACTTCCCCATGTTTTCGTTCAATCCACGGCATCAAGTTCGGGATTAATTTGGCAGTCCATCGACCTCTGCTTTCTTGTTCCCAAGATTCTTGCCACTTCACAAGTGTGTGCCTTCTCTCTTCATCTTTTATTTTTTTATATGATGTTCCTTGTGTTTTTCTTCGGAATATTGCTTGGCGTTCCATGGCGAGAAGCTCTATAGGGATTGCGCCCGCGATGACTTGTACCGCTGCTGCTGATACCGTGCGGTAGGCCGAGGCTATTTTAATAGCCGCCCTGCGATGTACTTGTGTCAACCTTTTCCGGTACATCTCCTTAATCAGAGCTTCTGCCCAGATCTCGGCACCATATATAAGGATTGAATCCACCGTAGACATAAGCAGGCGGCGCTTGCTTGCCCTTGGTCCCGTGGTGTTTGCCATCAGTCTACTCAATGAGGTCACACGTTTTGATGCTTTGTCGGCAGAGTACTTTATCTGCTCCCAAAAGGTCAGTTTTCCATCGAGCAGTATGCCTAGATATCGAACTGCGTGTTTTGTGGTCACTTGGTGCTCCCCGACAGTCATCTCGATCGTTCTTTCGATTTTGCGTTTTGTGATCACAACTATTTCGGTTTTGCTCAGTGCTAGAGATAGTTCGTGATTTTCCATCCACCTATTAACAATCCTCATCGTTTGGTTGAGCTTCAACTGGGCTGTCTCTATATCGCGAGCGGATATCAGAACCGCGACATCATCTGCATATCCAACAAGTGAGCACTCGTCAGGAATAGGTGTCCGTAGAAGGTCGTCGTATGACGCGTTCCAGAGAATAGGCCCAAGAACCGATCCTTGGGCTGCGCCTGCCGTGATCTGTCTTCTTCGTTGTCCCTCAGGAGTAGTATAAAGAAGCATGCGTTTGCTCAGATAATCTCTTATCATCGTTAGGAGGTACCGCGGTATTTTAAAGTTGTGCTGTAGGGCGTGTAACATATCAACCCATCTCGCAGAGTTAAATGCGTTTTTGACGTCAAGTGTCACCAGCAAGACGATACGTCGAGAGAAATGGTTTCTTTCTGTTGCTTTCCTTACCGCTTTTGTAACTTCCATTATGGCGTCAGTTGTGGAAAGACCTGCTCTTAATCCATATTGATTTGTGGAGAGACCACCAGCTTGCTCAATCGCAACCATCAATCTGGGTTTAATTAGTCTTTCTAATACTTTACCAGCAGTGTTAAGCATGCACAACTGGCGGTATGACGACGCTTCTTCTGGATGTCCCTTACTTTTATCAATAAGAACAAGGCGCGAGTTACGTACTGCAGAGTCCTCCACATCATCATGAGTTACTATAATAATCTATATATTTAACCTCAACCCTAATTAAGATAAGATAATATATTGTAAACAATAATATCACGAGATAATAAATTGTAAACAATAAATAACCAATAGATATGCATGAATCACATTCTGTATTCATGCAAAGTTAAGATAATAGATTGTAAACAATAAAATATAACCCTTAGATAAGCATGAGTCACATTCTGTACTCATGTAAAGTAAAGCCTAATATAACTACACTATAAATACCAACTAACACTGGATGTAAGATTCAGAATTATTGTGAACGTTAAACCTATAACATAAAGAAATAAATTTGTATTCAAGATATCTTAATAAAATTAATATTTTGTTATTCTTTAAACTTGCTTGAATACGTAATTGGCGCAGTTGATAGCGGATATTAATATCCAAAATATTCGAAATCGCGAAGTGTTAAAATCAGTGAATAAAAATTAATCACAAGTTTTTATAAAAAAAAAAAAAATCCAAAGTGTTTTAAAGTTGTGATACGATTTAGAGTATAAAACTAAACTCATATCGAAGGAATATCGGTAGTAGTGATCGTGTTAACTAAAACAAAAAAAAAAAAAAAAAAAAAAAAAAGAGTATAGAAAAGTGATTATATCGAACACTGAAAAGAAAAATAGTGAAAGTGTTGAAGCAAAGGAACATTGCAGAAAGGTACACATACACACCTACGTTATGAGGTTAACAGCATTGCTAATAGTCATTTGGTAAGTCAATTTTATATATATGTTCGGAAATAGAAAATCCTCCCCTAATCCCCAAAACAGTAGTGCTCACAGTAATTCTCAAACGTTCGCGGCATACGAACATAACTTAGAAGAAACCAGCAATTCCAGGGCATATGGAATTGATGATTTAACAGGAAAAATTAATAATATTTCATTAAAAAATAATAATTTCGATAATACCACGGTTTCTGGTATAACCGAAGAATTAAATAATAAAAGAATTTTTTATCAAAATAACAGTGATAGTGCTAGTGATATAAGTATTAGTAATCAAGATAAAATGACTGACAAAGAGATAGCCAAGATCACAGAACTATATAACGCTTTACGTATACCTGATGTAATTAAAGACCTACCAAAATTTAGTGGTAGCAAGCATACATTATATGATTTTATTGAAAATGTTGATGATATCTTGGACAGCTGTAATCAAATTACAGGAAGTGAAAACGGGCCCCGAACATTTCTTAGGGCAATAAGAAACAAAATCATCGGTGAAGCCGACAAGCGTAATGAAACAAGTCTAATTCCAGACAAGCGTAATGAAACAAGAGACCTTCATACTATATATCAAGGTAACGATACAGTTGAAAAGTACTTTTCCCGTATTATTGATATTCAGTCAACAATTATTAACCAGGTAAAATTAAACAACACTAACCCCACCGTAGTTTCTACAAAACAAAATCTATATGAGGAAATGTGTTTAGCCACATTCCTAGCTGGTCTAAAAGAACCACTGGGTTCAATAATAAGAGCCATGCAGCCTACAACAATTAATGAAGCGTTCAACCATTGCATTAAAGAACAAAACATGCACTATATAAAAAACAAATCATCGACACACCAATCTACATTAATACCACCCAGGCGAGTAGTACAACAAATTCCAAGGTTCAGTAATCAAATACCACAACAGTTCCATAACTCATTTCAGCCAAGGCTACCTATATTTCGACCGGAAATGATTCGGAATAATTTTAACCAGAAGCCATTCCCTAATCAAAATTACAACGAACATACCAGACTTATATATAATCAAAATTATTATCAACCTAAACCGCATAACTCTTTACTAAAACCTCAACAACTATATAGGAAACCCGAACCGATGGACACTACATCTAACAAAAATCAATACAAACAACCCATGAGGTTCCCAAACCAAAACTTTGGTCATAACAAACCTCAGAATCTCTTCCAATCTTCTGGACCACCTCGATTCCAATCACAAGAACTCTTCCATATGGAAAATTATACCGATATCGATCCTAATCAATACATTGCAGAAGAGACACCAACATAGACTACCTGCCCAGTCTAGACCATGCAGTCCAAGATAACTCCAATTATCAACATGCATCACAAACCGATTAAAATTTCTATCCAGGTTTTTCAGGAATTAGCCTCGGAAAATCAATCGGGTTCATAAATTTAAACACGCATCAATCTTCCCTACTTCCATATATCCACATTAAACTCAATCCCCATAAAACCCTTAAAATGTTAATATATACCGGAGCCAATAAGTCATTTATTGATCCCCAACACGTCCATCCTTCACGGATTGAAACTATTTCTCCAGTTAAAATAAAAACATTGTTTCAGACCCATGAGGTAACTAGTCAAGTAACAATAAAAGGATTAATGGAACTTAAAACTCGAGAAGCGTTAAAATTCCTAGTGTTCAAGTTCCATAATTATTTTGACGGACTTATAGGACTAGAAACAATGCAACAACTAAATATTAAATTAGATTTTCAAAAATCTACACTTGAAACAAATGGTGCAATCATGTACCTCTTATTTTTAAACCCAATTTCATCTCAAAAAATTACACCATAATGCCTAGAAGTAAATCAAGTATCAGCGTTCCAGTCGATGTACAAAATGGAGACTTTTATACCAAACCAATACAAGTGCAAGATCGATTAATAATACCAGAGGGAGTTTATCAATCAAACAATTGGTATGTGTTAGTGGAAGTAGTTAACTTTTCAGATGAAGAAAGATCCTTTATGATAGAACAACCTATCAGGGTAGAAAAGCTGCAAGACAATTATCAAGTAGAAAGTTACCACTCCTCAGTTTCTAATATTAGCCAAACATCCCAGAACATTTCGGAATTAATTCGTACAGACCATTTGAATGTAGAGGAAAGAAAAGCCATATTGAAACTCTGTAAACAACATGAAGAGATATTTTTCAAGGATTCACACAAACTCTCATTTACAAACCAAGTAAAACACGAAATCAACCTTACCAATGAGAGACCTATCTTTAGTAAAAGCTACAGATATCCATTTATCCACAAGGAGGAAGTCAAGAAACAAATCGATAAAATGTTGGATCAGGGTATTATAAGACCGAGCTATTCTCCGTGGTCATCACCAATTTGGATAGTCCCAAAAAAGGCAGACGCTAGTGGGAAAACCAAATGGAGACTCGTAGTTGACTACAGGAAACTGAATGAGCAAACCATAGATGATAGGTATCCTCTACCTAACATTACCGAGATACTGGATAAACTTGGTAAATGTATGTACTTTACCACACTAGATCTGGCCTCGGGATTCCATCAAATTGAAGTAAAGATTGAGGATATTCCAAAAACTGCCTTTACGGTGGATAACGGTCATTATGAATACATCAGAATGCCGTTTGGTTTAAAAAATGCTCCATCAACGTTCCAACGTGTTATGGACAACGTCTTAAGGGACCTTCAAGGAAAAATATGCCTATGTTATATGGACGACATCATAGTGTTCGCCACATCACTACAGGAACATATAGAAAGTCTTGAACAAGTATTCCAAAAATTGGAAGGAGCCAACTTAAAGGTGCAACTTGACAAGTCCGAATTCCTCCACAAGGAAATTGCATTTCTGGGACATCTTATAACAACCGAAGGTGTAAAACCGAATCCCGATAAGATAAAAGTCATAAAAGAATTCCCCGTACCAAAAACGGAGATGCAGATTAAATCATTTTTAGGTTTATTAGGTTACTACCGTAAGTTTATTAAAAATTTCGCGAACTTAACAAAACCAATGACGGAATGTTTGCGAAAAGATAGAAAGATTATCCTCAGTGCTGAATACATTGAATGTTTTGAACAATGCAAAGAATTACTATGCAATAATCCGATATTGCAATATCCGGATTTCTCTCAACCATTCATACTAACTACTGTTAAAACGTCATCAAACAACACTGATCACTTATCAAAAAAAAGAAAATTGCATATCTGAAAAGTAGAGTAAATTTAATAATGTAAGAAAAACTTACCTGTTGACAAACACAATTTTCACAATTTTAATTTGACATAAATTTGTTGTTATCGAATTAAGTATACATACCAACGTAACATCATTATATTCGATATTTATTTTAATTTGCATACTGCCCGAAATAAATATAATCGAATAAGCCTGTTTAACGATTCGAATTTGGTGTGAATATCTGCTATGTGTGTGCATATCATAGTTCGTTAAATTAATAAATCCACAGGTGGCTCAGCAAAGCAGTTAAGTGAAATGTACTAGATTACAATAAGAGCGTTTAATGCTTAATCAAATTTATGTTAAATGTATGATAGCCTCCTATTAGCTTAATTATGTACCATCGATTAATTTTGTCAAACTTTATTTTGTAATAAATATTTTTCTTGCTATTGGGAAGAGACCTTTAAGTGATACACAACTCAATCTTTAAAGCGATACATCATAACAACTTTAATTACAAATTATAATACTAAAATCAAGTGGATTTTAGACATGGTCCTTCGAGCCGGATTCTGAGCACGAATCGTAAAATAACGGGAATCAAGATATATTATTAAAAATTAATGATTATAATTTAAGTGTGTTTGAGTGTGCAACACTAAATTTGTGAACAATCAACCACCATTTTGTGACATTAAAGTTAATTAAAATTCACTAATTAAAATTAAAGGTATTAAAAGTGAGAGTGAATTGTGGCTTATAAAGCTTGTGGGCTAGATACAAACCGTGGTTCACAAATTAATCTACCAATGGCGCCGAAAGTCGATGTATTTATCAGTAATCGTAAGAGAGAAGTGATGATTTTGGAAAAATTTGCCACGTGTGCGAATGCGCTTGACGAAACATTCAGTCTCGATTTTGTTCAAAGTAAACTAGAAGGCCTTGAAGAAAGTTGGGTCCATTTCAACAGAGCTGATGAAAAGATTTTTGAGTTTGGTGAACAAAGCGAATATGCTCAAGGCGAAGAACCGTACTATTTAGCAAAGTCAAAGTTTAAAACATTTTTGCGCGAACACGCTCTGCCAGCCGCAACAAATACAAACCATGACGATTCAAAGTTGAACGATACGATGGGAGAATTCGTAGCTCATCAAAAAACTTTTCTTCAAGAATTGTCTCAAATTCAGAAGGGCAACCAAGAAGTCAAACTACCGAGAGCAAATATTCCGGTGTTTCGTGGAGAGTATCAAGAATGGGCGACTTTCAAAGATTTATTCGTGGGACAAATACACAATAACGCACGACTAAGTAAAGCCACGAAGTTTCAATATCTAAAGGGCTGCTTAGGTGACCGAGCTGCCAAATCCATCGAACACATTCCAATCACAGATGTTACTTACGACCAAGCGTGGGAGAAACTGTGCAACCGGTTTGACAAAAAGGGACACATCGCACATTCATATTTCCAAATGCTTATGGATTTAGTTCCAGCTACCAAAGGTTCTGTCGACCAGTTGCGCAAACTATGCGACACATCTGATGAAATTCTTCGGGGACTAACAGCTCTCCATGAATCAACTAAAAAGCGTGATTCGTTAGTCATTTTCATACTGCTTCAAAAGGCTGACGTAGAAACGCGAAGAATGTGGGCAGAACACAGTATCGGAAAGGACTTTCCAACTGAGGAATGTTTCCTGGCGTTTCTCACACAACGTTGTGATTCTTTGGAGATGTCACAACTAAAAATAATTAGTGACAAGCAGGAAACTTTGAGACCCTCAACAAGATTGCGAACCCACACAATATCCACGGATGTGAAACTGGAATGCTGTAAATGTGGAAATAATCATAAACTATTTAAATGTTCATTATTTCAAGCCATGGACATTCACTCACGAAGAGAATTTGTAGCGGAAAAGTTACTATGCTTCAATTGTTTAATTCCGGGGCATTCATCGAGTAAATGTTTTTCACACCAACGATGTCACAAATGTTCTTTAAAACACCACACTCTTCTGCATATCAATGCGGTTACAAAACCACAACCGGACGGTCATCGTCAAATAACATCTTGTTGCATGAACAGCAATGATTTGATGCCATCATGCTCAACCAACGATATCAATCAACCACGATTAGTCACAAACCAAAATACCATTGCACAGAAGTCCATTTCAAACGACACTACACCCGAGTCTTTATCCAATCAAGAAGCCAGTCAATTAATTAATCCGCTCCAAGGAAGCCAATTAAATCAAAGTGCTCTGGTCACTCAGCCAACTAATTCGTCCAGACACTTATCAAGTAGTAACCAATCATCATTATTACCAACAGCAATCGTTTTGGTACAAAACAAATTTGGAGTTTCCCACCCATGTCGAGCCTTGCTAGACTCAGGCTCACAAGTAACATTAATACGAGAAGCTTTAGTTCAGAAACTTCAAATACCGAAGACATATGCTAGAATACCTATTACTGGTATTGCACAAGCTGGAGCAGGATTTACCCGAGGCAGTGTTCAACTACAAATTAAGTCTAGACAGTCTAACAACAAAACACTAGCATGTCACGCATTAGTGTTACCAAATCTAACCGGACATACGCCTGAATACGAAACGAATGAAGAGGTTTACCGACATATTACACATCTTCCATTAGCTGATCCTGAATATACGAAATCTTCCCAAATCGATATAATATTGGGTGCCGGTGAGTTTTTCGAAATATTGTTACCACAAACATTAAAACGATATGACCGAGTAATTGCCCAAAACACAATATTCGGGTGGATTATTTGCGGAAAGGTAAAAATCAAGCCTACATGCAATGAGTCTATCATGACTAATCTTGCGATCACCGACATCGATTTTGCGCTACGACAATTTTGGGAAGTGGAGGAAGTACAAACGACCCGGTTACTCACTGAAGAAGAGAAGTTCATGGAAAGTCACTTCATAACCACCCATTCTCGAACTAAGGAAGGCAAATATGTAGTAACTTTGCCGTTTAAGCCAAATCACCAAATACTGGGAAACTCGCTTTCTGCTGCAACATCTCGATTGAGAGCCATGGAGCGAAAGCTTGATAACAATTCGGTACTCAGATTGGAATATTGCCGATTTATGGATGAATACCTTCAATTGGGGCACATGAAGCCTATACAAGAAACCGAAATGCAAACTGACAACCAGAATACATACTATCTTCCACATCATGCCGTAGTGAAGAAGTCATCAGGGAAAATCAAATTAAGAGTTGTGTTTGACGGTTCAGCCAGAACCAGTTCAGGTGTGTCATTAAACGACAATCTTATGGTAGGAGCAACCCTTCAAAACACATTGTTTTCCAATGTGGTCAAATTCCGAAAGCACACAATCGCTTTTGCGTCGGACATCGAGAAGATGTACCGGCAAGTTCTCATCGCAGCTGAAGATCAAGACTACCAAAGGATAGTATGGCGTAAATCAAAATCCGAACCAATAACACACTTCAAATTACAAACCGTAACTTATGGTTTAGCATCGTCACCCTTTCAAGCCATCCGATCCCTAAAGCAACTAGCAAACGACCATCGAGCACAATACCCTCAAGCCGCAGCAATAGTAGATAATGATTTCTACGTAGACGATGTGATGTCAGGAGCTAATGAATTAGCGCAAGCAGTGGAATGTCGAAATCAGTTAGTCAATCTGTTGAAACAGGGTGGTTTTATTCTCAAAAAATGGAAATCCAATTCTCGTGAGTTTTTGCAAGGAATAGACCCCGATTATCAGGAAATCATAATCAAATCAAATTATGTGGAGCCTTGTTACTGACAAAATTATTAAAATCCATTGTAGAGTCAATGTGTATACCAGAAGCAAAAATCATCGCGTGGACCGACTCCACGGTGGTTTTACACTGGCTCACAACCTCACCGAGAAAATGGAAAACATTCATCAGCAACCGAACATCAGAAATCCACACAATATTGCCACAGTGCCAATGGAGGCATGTTAATTCTAAAGAAAACCCAGCCGACCATGCATCACGAGGTGTCCATCCATCGAAACTAAAAGATCTCGATATTTGGTGGAAAGGCCCAGAATTTTTAAATTCAAGTGAGGATTCATGGAAGAAGCCGAAAAGTGCATATCACTCCAATGAAGCTATTACTGAAGAAAAATCCGCGGAAGTACAAATATTGGCAGCACAAGTCCCCAATCAAGAAGATCGTGTTGCAGCCATCATCGTAAAATATTCATCTTGGCGTAAATTATTAAGAGTTTTTTGCTATCTTTTTAGATTCATTCAAGCTGTTAAAACGAAGGTTAGAGACCAATATCAAAGAAAGAGGTTGCCGATTACAACCATCGAGCTTCGGGCAGCTTCAGCTAAGTTATATTGGCAAGCACAAAATCATTCATTCCTAGAAGACATAAAACGAATAACATCAGGTCTAGAAATTTCATCCAGAAATCACATGTTTCAGAAATCACATGTTTCAAATTGAAAGTAAAAGCGTCTAAACAATTAATGGGTAATTTACCATCTGCGAGAGTTTTAAACCCAAAGAGAGCCTTTGAAAACGTCGGAGTTGATTACGCGGGGCCGGTTATGCTTAAGACATCCACGATAAGGAATGCAAAAATACAAAAGGCATACATTGCACTGTTCGTATGCATGGCAAGCAAAGCTGTGCACTTAGAGCTAGTCACAGATATGACTACGGAGGCTTTCATTGCAGCACTCCGCCGATTCACAGCCAGAAGAGGATATCCAGTCACCATATATAGTGACAATGGCAGCAATTTTGTAGGAGCCGATAAGGAACTTCAGAGACTAGTAAAGCAAGTCCAACAACAACTATGTAATGAACAGGTGGCTAGTCACCTATTAATGCATTTTACTCAATGGAAGTTTATGTGTCCAACGGCAAGTCACATGGGTGGCTTATACGAAGCCGGAATTAAATCTACAAAGCAGCATCTACGAAAATGTATCGGATCGTCTATACTCACGTATGAGCAGTATTCTACCTTACTCTGTCAAGTGGAAGCAGTTCTAAACTCTAGACCATTATGCTGCGCATCCGATGACATTAACGACCTGAATTATTTAACCCCAGGTCATTTCTTAATTGGGGAACCATTATTGGCCGTTCCAGAACCAAACATAGAGAATATCAATATAAATCGTCTCAACAAATGGCAAGTAATTCAGCAAACTACACAAAGATTTTGGAAAACCTTTTCAAGCGACTACCTCAACACTCTCCAACAACGTCGAAAATGGCAATCAGGAGAAACCAACTTAAAACCTGGAGATCTGGTAGTGGTGATAGAAAATAATCTAGTACCAACCAAATGGCATGTAGCGAGAGTCAGCGATGTTCATCCCGGCAAGGACGGCTTAGTACGGGTAGTCACCATCAAATCGATCCATGGAATTTTCAGACGACCAATTCACAAACTTGCCAAACTCCCAATTGATTGAAAGATAATCTTTCAAGGTGGGGAGTATGTTAAAACGTCATCAAACAACACTGATCACTTATCAAAAAAAAGAAAATTGCATATCTGAAAAGTAGAGTAAATTTAATAATGTAAGAAAAACTTACCTGTTGACAAACACAATTTTCACAATTTTAATTTGACATAAATTTGTTGTTATCGAATTAAGTATACATACCAACGTAACATCATTATATTCGATATTTATTTTAATTTGCATACTGCCCGAAATAAATATAATCGAATAAGCCTGTTTAACGATTCGAATTTGGTGTGAATATCTGCTATGTGTGTGCATATCATAGTTCGTTAAATTAATAAATCCACAGGTGGCTCAGCAAAGCAGTTAAGTGAAATGTACTAGATTACAATAAGAGCGTTTAATGCTTAATCAAATTTATGTTAAATGTATGATAGCCTCCTATTAGCTTAATTATGTACCATCGATTAATTTTGTCAAACTTTATTTTGTAATAAATATTTTTCTTGCTATTGGGAAGAGACCTTTAAGTGATACACAACTCAATCTTTAAAGCGATACATCATAACAACTTTAATTACAAATTATAATACTAAAATCAAGTGGATTTTAGACAACTACAGATGCAAGCAATGTAGCACTCGGAGCTGTCTTATCCCAAGGTATAATAGGACAAGATAAACCTATATGTTACGCCTCACGAACATTAACAAAAACAGAACAGAACTATAGCACAATAGAAAACGAACTATTGGGAATAGTCTGGGCTGCAAAATACTTCAGACCATACCTGTACGGTCAAAAATTCCAAATAGTCACAGATCACAAACCATTGACTTGGCTTTTTTCTCTTAAGGAACCAAACTCAAAACTTGTGAGATGGCGATTAAAACTCGAGGAATATGACTACGAAATAGTCTATAAAAAGGGTACAAAAAACACTAATGCTGACGCACTATCCCGTTTGGAACCAGAAACTTTCAATGAATTAAATGTCAATTCATGCGATGAGACGGAATCCATAAATAAAGTTCATAAGGAACATTTCACAGGTTCTAAAATTAAATTAATCCGTAGTAAACTAGTCACAGAAGACATAGAAGACGAAATCCAACAAAATGATATCATATCCAGACAACATCATGACGGAAACCATAGAGGAATCACGGAAAATTATGAACAACTCAAGCGAAAATACTATTTTCCTAAAATGAAAAACCTTATTAATAGCATGATCAATAAATGCGAAACTTGTCAAATATTGAAATACAACAGAAATCAAAGGCCCATTGAATTAGAAATATCGGAACTACAACAAAACCTTTAGAAATACTTCACATGGATATATACTCCATAAATAATACTAATTTTCTAACTATATTGGACAAATTCTCAAAATTCGGAGCAGCATATCACACGCCAGATAAAGACGGGCAAAAAGTAGTAAAAATATTGACACAATACATATCCAATCATGGGATACCGAACAAGATAGTTACTGACCTAGGTACTGAATTCACTTCAAAGATATTTAAACAATTTTGTCAATTATATAAAATTGAGCTGCATTTCACGTCCGCTAAAAGTTCTACAGGTAATTCTCCTGTCGAACGTTTTCACTCAACTATAACGGAAATTTATAGAGTAATCTATTCAAAAAATCATGCGAAGCTAGCCCAAGATATTATGAACGAAGCTGTCTTAACTTATAACAATTCAATTCACTCAGTAACAAAACTCACTCCTTTCGAGCTAAAAAATGGACATTATACGAATGCAAATCCATTCCCAGATAAAAAAGAGCCCGATAATGAAGTAGACTATTTACAAAACCATATAGAAGATTATAATAAATTAACTACCCTAATAGCAAACCGCAATAAACAGCAAAAGAAAAATCTGATAGATAAATTAAACAAAAAACGCGTAAAACCTCCAATATTTAGAGAAAACGAAACAATATATGAAAGAAATAATAGACGTAATAAACTGGCCGCTCTCTTCCAAAGGCATAAAGTAAAAAAAGATAATAAAGTCACAGTAACTACAAACAAAAGGAAAGTACATAAAAAGAAAATTAAACGTCTTTTGCAGGTACACAAAGGGTTACCTCACTCAGGAAATGGAAATAATTGACTACGACCAAAATAAAGGAATAATACCCATCAAAATGGGAAATGCAAGAATAATAACGGGATATAGCAGATTACTTCACGTCATCAACCTTCAGAGTTACGAACACAGCTTGCTTAACATTAAGTCCAGTATAGCAACAATACAGGCATTAGTAAACAGAAAAACTGAACTAAAAGTAGTTTATAAAATCAGATTAGATGTACTAGCAATGAAATTTAAAAGGTTAGAGGATAATTTAGATCATTTAAGACCAAGATTTAGGAACAGAAGAGGTCTAATCAACGGATTAGGATCAATTCTAAAATCAATCACAGGAAATTTAGACAATGACGATTACTTAGAATTAGGAAAAGCTATCACGGAAATCAACAAAAACCAAGACATATTGCAAGAACAAGTTAATACTCAAATTACAATAAATACTAAAATGATAGATAGATTCAACGAGATTCAGAAGTATGTAAATGACCAGACCCGTAAAGTAGAATTTGAGATAAGAAATTTAGAAAATAACACTCAGAACTTAGTAAATATCCTAAAACTAGATCAACACTTTCATAAAACCATACACAACATGGAATTGCTGGATGATCACATAGAAGATATAATTGAGTCCATTAGCATGGCAAAACTCAAAGTAATATCACGTCATATCTTAAATCATGACGAATTAGATTATATCCATGCACATCTAAATAAATTCGGAATAGAATTAAAAATAGAAGAAAGCGTTTACGAATTACTCTAGTTACAAGCCTACTATAATCAATCCCAAATAATATTTTCGATCCAAATTCCAAATTTTTACCCTGAAACCCTACAATATTATAAAATAAAAACTATCCCTATAAATGGAACCTATACTTTAGAAATTCCCTATCCCTCGATAATCCTCAATGAACGTATATATCAATTTTTGGCAAACCCATGTGATGAAATAGAATCCATGCAGTATTGTACTAAACAAGAAGTCGGAGATAGCAAAATTAGCTGTGTACCACAGATAATCAATAATAGACCAGCATCATGCAATCTAACGAAGCAGGAGTTCAAAGAAGAAATTAAACAATTACTACCCGAATATTTATACATTGCTACAAGAAAAGAAAAATGTTTCAATCTACGTGCAAGCAAAATCAAAAATCGATACAAGGAATCAAAATGGTTCACTTCCGCAACTGTACAATAGAAATAAACCAATCAAAATACACCAGTGTCGCCAGAGCATTTTCCGGAAACATCGAAATATTACAACCATTCAATGACCTGAATATCACTGCCATTAGGACACCAATATTACTATCCCATTTACATAATTGGACAATTGACAATGGCAAAAGGATAGATTTATTACATACTCGATCAAAACAAGAGATGAAACATAGGAACATCTTCACCGGAATTCTCGCCATCCTAATTCCAATTATGTTCTTGTACATAATAATTAAATTTATACTTCACAAGAAAAGTAGAAAATCGTTTCAAGTTCAAATACAACAGGAAAACATCGCAGAGACTGTCGAGCTACAACACAAGAACAACCCTAAGGATCCAACTGTCAAAAATCAGGGATTTTGGACGCCTCTTAGGGGGGAGAAGTTACATACTGCAGAGTCCTCCACATCATCATGAGTTACTATAATAATCTATATATTTAACCTCAACCCTAATTAAGATAAGATAATATATTGTAAACAATAATATCACGAGATAATAAATTGTAAACAATAAATAACCAATAGATAAGCATGAATCACATTCTGTACTCATGCAAAGTTAAGATAATAGATTGTAAACAATAAAATATAACCCTTAGATAAGCATGAGTCACATTCTGTACTCATGTAAAGTAAAGCCTAATATAACTACACTATAAATACCAACTAACACTGGATGTAAGATTCAGAATTATTGTGAACGTTAAACCTATAACATAAAGAAATAAATTTGTATTCAAGATATCTTAATAAAATTAATATTTTTTTATTCTTTAAACTTGCTTGAATACGTAATTCGCGCGACCTTCCATCTGCTACAGAAAGTACCCATACTAAGGAAAGCATTGTACATGTTGAGTAGTAGATGCGGGTTTATTTTGTGTACTTTTTTAAGTATTTCGCCATGTATACCATCTGGTCCTGGGGCTTTTTTGTTTTTTAAACCTTTAATTGCCAAATCGAGTTCTTCTAAGGAGAAATAAGGGACCTCTCCTATCACTGGGCTTATTTGTACTGGACGTTCCGGGTGGCTTGGGAACAAAGCACCAACAATTTTGTCTATCGTGGATGCTTCTATGGCTAAACTTGGCTTATTGGCTCTAAGTTTCTTCATAACAAGCTTGTAGCCAAGACCCCATGGGTTTGTTTCGATATCGTCCAACAGTTCTTTCCAGCATCGAGCTTTCCTACTGTTGATGATGTGTCGTAACTGCTTTCTTTTGTCTCTATATTCTCTTGATCGTTGGCACTTTTCCTCCCGTGTTCTAGCTCGTTGCCATTGACGCCTTGAGTGTAGACAAAGTTTACGTAGCTGTGCGATTTCAGTCGTCCACCAGTATACGGGATTTTTACCGCGCCTTGTCGATTTTTTGGGCATAGATGCGTTACATGCTTTCACGATTAAGTTCATGGTGTTGTCCACCATTTTTTCCACTCCCGTTCTGTCATTAATTTTCCCGTCTTGTATTATTGCTGTGCCTCTAGCCATTGTGCTAGCGAAGATTTCTTCATTAATTTTTTCTAGATTCCAATTAAGCAGTGGTTCGTGTGAAGTTCTATCTGAGGTTTTTGGGTCACCAATGTGAAATATGACATACTGATGATCGCTGCCGGTATAATCCTCAATTACTCTCCAGTTTTTGATTTTTGGGATTAAATGTTCTGTCGCAAACGTAATATCTGGGATAGTCGCTGCGTACCCTGGGCGTCGGAAAGTTGGTATGTTACCGATGTTTAACACCAAGAGACCTGTTCTGGAGGCCATTTCCAGTATATAATTGCCCCGTGAGCTCGGATAAGACATTCCCCACTCCAATGCATGGGCATTAAAGTCCCCAGCCACAATTACTTCGCCTACAGCGTTAAGGATGGCATCTTCTAGGCGATCCACCTTTCCTTTGAAATTTATTATACGTTCATTTGGGGTGAGATAGCAACTGAATATGGTAACATCTTTCATTTTAACCCAAACGAAACCGCGATCCTTTCCACTGTCAATTATTGTCGTTGTTCTTGGCTCTGGAATCCAAATGGCGGCTGTGCCCAACTCATCTGTATACCAATTGGGGGAGTTCCAGTCTTTATATTGTTCGCTTATAACGACAATATCAGTGCCTTTTTCTTTTATTATTTGTTGCAAGAGATCATTAGCAACCTTACTCCTGTGCAGATTTGCTTGTAAAACAGAGGTCATTTTTCATTGATTTTTCTTTCTTTAATGCATCTCTGAATACTTTGCACTTTCCTGATCCAGCTTTATGCGCCACGTTCTCGTTCGCTTCGTTACAGAGCATGCAACGTTCATTGTTTTGACAACTCTTGGCTTGATGCCCCATTCCACCACACCTAAAGCAGCAGTCCTTTCTGTCAGGACCTTCACATGCATTTCTCTTGTGTCCATACCCCAGGCATTTAAAGCATCGCTCAACCGTTGCTCTTCTTCTTATCCGTCCATATACCCAACCAACTTTGATTTTTTTCCTGGGCTAAAAGTTTGTTCGCCAGTGTGTTGGGGAGGTGGACTATTGCAACCCTTTGACCTCTATTGCTAGTTTGTGTGACGTATACAGTTGCATCGTCAACATCTCCGATGTCTCGCTTAAGTGCTTCTATTATATCAGCTTTCTCAGTCAGGCAATCGAGGTCTCGTATATCTAGGGAGGTTTTAGGGACTAGATTCCTTACTGCACCGTTTTCACCAACCGCTTCTCTTAGAGCATTACTTAGTTTCTCTGAGTCTTTGGTGCTATTGCTGAGTTCTAGTAGAACACTGCCATCTCTTGTTTGCCGAATGGTTTTAATCTCGGCCCCTACGGTATCTGGGTTGATTTTACTTTTGATACCCTTTAGTATGCTTGCATATGTCTGCCCTTTCGTTGGTTTAATGGAAATGGCTTTCATTCGGTTTCGTCGAGCTCGCTTTACTCCTAGGGATCTGGTCTGGGAGTTTTCGCTTGAGTGCCCCGATTCAGCAGCTTTTATGCTTCTTATTGGTTGATTTGTGTTTCGTCCCTTGTTTTTGTTGTTGCTTTTGACTACTGTCCAATGAATGTCATCGGTAGTTACAGCCCCTTCGGTATTGACATATGTGTTATCTTCAGGTTTATTCGTTTTTCCCTTTTTAAAGTGTTCGCCTTCTGCGGGGCTGGATGCCACTCGCTTAGTCTTCACGATGTTACCCTGCATTTCTTGCGTGACAGGTGAAGTTTGTGTTTGTTGTGATTTGTGTAGCTTTTCAACCCTTTTCCAGGACAACCTTATGTTGAGGATGACGCTTAAACTTTCTTCTAGGTGTAGAATTCCTTGTTTAACGGCCATTCCAATATTTTTTTGTTTTTGCGTAGCACCTTTCATTGTTTCTAGGATGTCGAAGCATTTGTGAATTTCATCCTCTTCGGCGTCCCTTGCGTTTTCTATATACATCTCGATAGGTGACCCATCCCTTGTGAAATGTTGGTGTTCTTTATGCACCTCTGTGTAGGGTCTCGGAGGTGTCAGTTTTGGAGATATATCCGGTGTGACCTTAAATATGCTATAGTTTGCTCTCGCTCCATTGGCTTCAGCAATGTTTCTGATACTTGTTTCACTCTTTTTAGATATTTCTGAGATGTTGTCTTTCTCTTTTGTTGCGTAAGCTGCTGGACTTCTCCATGGATTTGTCTTCTCTTGTGATCGAGGCGGTGATCTTTGTAGGACACTGCTTCTACCAAAAGGATTTCTTGCTCCAACTGGCTCTTTAGCTTTGAAGCTTGAAGCAGAGAGTTCTAATACAGTAGTCGAGTTTTCTGCTGCAGTTCTCCTGTGAAGTGTTGTGTCTTCTATTACAATTGGTACATTTGAGGATGGACCATCATCTTGTTTTGGTTTTAGAGAAGCATCACTCTCATTTTTTTTGTTGTTGGTTAGTAATCATAATTGTTCCCACGAGTAGCACGAGAAATAACGGTCACCTATGACAGAGCTCTGCGTTATCATAGGAAGGCTATGGATTTAAACCGAATGTCGCCAAATTCGGAGTTCGCATACTAACGACTAAGCTTCCCCTTAGTCATGCAGCCATCGGCGTATGCAGTGCCACCTTAGCTTGGGTACTAGTAGTTTGGTCCACCCCGAGTATTTGATTTCCTCGGTACCTGCCATATCTGGCGGGCGTTCCCCTATCCGCCTACTGGGGAGGTGCTCGATGGGGGGCTAGCAGACCCCACACGAGATAATAATAATAATAATAATAATAATAATAATAATAATAATAATAATAATAATAATAATAATAATAATAATAATAATAATAATAATAATAATAATAATAATAATAATAATAATAATAATAATAATAATAATAATAATAATAATAATAATAATAATAATAATAATAATAATAATAATAATAATAATAATAATAATAATAATAATAATAATAATAATAATAATAATAATAATAATAATAATAATAATAATAATAATAATAATAATAATAATAATAATAATAATAATAATAATAATAATAATAATAATAATAATAATAATAATAATAATAATAATAATAATAATAATAATAATAATAATAATAATAATAATAATAATAATAATAATAATAATAATAATAATAATAATAATAATAATAATAATAATAATAATAATAATAATAATAATAATAATAATAATAATAATAATAATAATAATAATAATAATAATAATAATAATAATAATAATAATAATAATAATAATAATAATAATAATAATAATAATAATAATAATAATAATAATAATAATAATAATAATAATAATAATAATAATAATAATAATAATAATAATAATAATAATAATAATAATAATAATAATAATAATAATAATAATAATAATAATAATAATAATAATAATAATAATAATAATAAGAATAAGAATAAGAATAAGAATAAGAATAAGAATAAGAATAAGAATAAGAATAAGAATAAGAATAAGAATAAGAATAAGAATAAGAATAAGAATAAGAATAAGAATAAGAATAAGAATAAGAATAAGAATAAGAATAAGAATAAGAATAAGAATAAGAATAAGAATAAGAATAAGAATAAGAATAAGAATAAGAATAAGAATAAGAATAAGAATAAGAATAAGAATAAGAATAAGAATAAGAATAAGAATAAGAATAAGAATAAGAATAAGAATAAGAATAAGAATAAGAATAAGAATAAGAATAAGAATAAGAATAAGAATAAGAATAAGAATAAGAATAAGAATAAGAATAAGAATAAGAATAAGAATAAGAATAAGAATAAGAATAAGAATAAGAATAAGAATAAGAATAAGAATAAGAATAAGAATAAGAATAAGAATAAGAATAAGAATAAGAATAAGAATAAGAATAAGAATAAGAATAAGAATAAGAATAAGAATAAGAATAAGAATAAGAATAAGAATAAGAATAAGAATAAGAATAAGAATAAGAATAAGAATAAGAATAAGAATAAGAATAAGAATAAGAATAAGAATAAGAATAAGAATAAGAATAAGAATAAGAATAAGAATAAGAATAAGAATAAGAATAAGAATAAGAATAAGAATAAGAATAAGAATAAGAATAAGAATAAGAATAAGAATAAGAATAAGAATAAGAATAAGAATAAGAATAAGAATAAGAATAAGAATAAGAATAAGAATAAGAATAAGAATAAGAATAAGAATAAGAATAAGAATAAGAATAAGAATAAGAATAAGAATAAGAATAAGAATAAGAATAAGAATAAGAATAAGAATAAGAATAAGAATAAGAATAAGAATAAGAATAAGAATAAGAATAAGAATAAGAATAAGAATAAGAATAAGAATAAGAATAAGAATAAGAATAAGAATAAGAATAAGAATAAGAATAAGAATAAGAATAAGAATAAGAATAAGAATAAGAATAAGAATAAGAATAAGAATAAGAATAAGAATAAGAATAAGAATAAGAATAAGAATAAGAATAAGAATAAGAATAAGAATAAGAATAAGAATAAGAATAAGAATAAGAATAAGAATAAGAATAAGAATAAGAATAAGAATAAGAATAAGAATAAGAATAAGAATAAGAATAAGAATAAGAATAAGAATAAGAATAAGAATAAGAATAAGAATAAGAATAAGAATAAGAATAAGAATAAGAATAAGAATAAGAATAAGAATAAGAATAAGAATAAGAATAAGAATAAGAATAAGAATAAGAATAAGAATAAGAATAAGAATAAGAATAAGAATAAGAATAAGAATAAGAATAAGAATAAGAATAAGAATAAGAATAAGAATAAGAATAAGAATAAGAATAAGAATAAGAATAAGAATAAGAATAAGAATAAGAATAAGAATAAGAATAAGAATAAGAATAAGAATAAGAATAAGAATAAGAATAAGAATAAGAATAAGAATAAGAATAAGAATAAGAATAAGAATAAGAATAAGAATAAGAATAAGAATAAGAATAAGAATAAGAATAAGAATAAGAATAAGAATAAGAATAAGAATAAGAATAAGAATAAGAATAAGAATAAGAATAAGAATAAGAATAAGAATAAGAATAAGAATAAGAATAAGAATAAGAATAAGAATAAGAATAAGAATAAGAATAAGAATAAGAATAAGAATAAGAATAAGAATAAGAATAAGAATAAGAATAAGAATAAGAATAAGAATAATTTTTTTTTTTTTTTTTAGGAGGTGAAACTTTTTATAAGCTGAGTGTGGGATTCTTCATGAATGACATACCCACTAAAACACCCCCTCTTTCTTCTTGCCTTATCTGGAACTGTTTATCAGATTACTTCGGATAAAGCTATTTTACTTATTCTTTATTTAGACATTTCGGTTTTGCCTAGGAAGGTCATCTAAGTCGTTTTTCTTTAATCGTAATATATTTTTTATATATTGTGTTACCACGTTCCACTCATCTTCTCCTTGAAGGATAACACTGATTATATTTTCAATGCACAGTGTCCTGACCAGCAATTCCACTTCTTCTTTATGCGTCGACCATCTTCTACATTCGATGATAGTGTGTTGGGCATCGTCTAGTACACCTGTCTCACAATAGATGCAATCAGCACAATAGATGCAATAAGTCAGATGCAATCAGCTATTTTAATAGCCGCCCTGCGTTGTACTTGTGTCAACCTTTTCCGGTACATCTCCTTAATCAGAGCTTCTCCCCAGATCTCGGCATCATATATAAGGATTGAATCCACCGTAGACATAAGCAGGCGGCGCTTGCTTGCCCTTGGTCCCGTGGTGTTTGCCATCAGTCTACTCAATGAGGTAACACGTTTGGCTGCTTTGTCAGCAGAATACCTTATCTGCTCCCAAAAGGTCAGTTTTCCATCTAGCAGTATGCCTAGATATCGAACTGCGTGTTTTGTGGTCACTTGGTGCTCCCCGACAGTCATCTCGATCGTTCTTTCCATTTTGCGTTTTGTGATCACAACTATTTCGGTTTTGCTCAGTGCCAGAGATAGTTCATGATTTTCCATCCACCTATTAACAATCCTCATCGTTTGGTTGAGCTTCAACTGGGCTGTCTCTATATCGCGAGCGGATATCAGAACCGCGACATCATCTGCATATCCAACAAGTGAGCACTCGTCAGGCATAGGTGTTCGTAGAAGGTCGTCGTATGACGCGTTCCAGAGGATAGGCCCAAGAATCGATCCTTGGGCTGCGCCTGCCGTGATCTGTCTTCTTCGTTGTCCCTCAGGAGTAGTATAAAGAAGCACGCGTTTACTCAGATAATCTCTTATCATCGTTAGGAGGTACCGCGGTATTTTAAAGTTGTGCTGTAGGGCGTGTAACATATCAACCCATCTCGCAGAGTTAAATGCGTTTTTGACGTCAAGTGTCACCAGCAAGACGATACGTCGAGAGAAATGGTTTCTTTCTGTTGCTTTCCTTACCGCTTTTGTAACTTCCATTATGGCGTCAGTTGTGGAAAAACCTGCTCTAAATCCATATTGATTTGTGGAGAGACCACCAGCTTGCTCAATGGCAACCATCAATCTGGGTTTAATTAGTCTTTCTAATACTTTACCAGCAGTGTTAAGCATGCACAACGGGCGGTATGACGACGCTTCTTCTGGATGTCCCTTACTTTTATCAATAAGAACAAGGCGCGCGACCTTCCAGCTGCTACAGAAAATACCCATACTAAGGCAAGCATTGTACATGTTGAGTAATAGATGCGGGTTTATTTTGTGTACTTTTTTAAGTATTTCACCATGTATACCATCTGGTCCTGGGGCTTTTTTGTTTTTTAAACCTTTAATTGCCAAATCGAGTTCTTCTAAGGAGAAATAAGGGACCTCTCCTATCACTGGGCTTGTTTGTACTGGACGTTCCGGGTGGCTTGGGAACAAAGCACCAACAATTTTGTCTATCGTGGATGCTTCCATGGCTAAACTCGGCTTATTGGCTCTAAGTTTCTTCATAACAAGCTTGTAGCCAAGACCCCATGGGTTTGTTTCGATATCGTCCAACAGTTCTTTCCAGCATCGAGCTTTGCTACTGTTGATGATGTGTCGTAACTGCTTTCTTTTGTCTCTATATTCTCTTGATCGTTGGCACTTTTCCTCCCGTGTTCTAGTTCGTTTCCATTGACGCCTTGAGTGTAGACAAAGTTTACGTAGCTGTGCGATTTCAGTCGTCCACCAGTATACGGGATTTTTACCGCGCCTTGTCGATTTTTTGGGCATAGATGCGTTACATGCTTTCACGATTAAGTTCATGGTGTTGTCCACCATTTTTTCCACTCCCGTTCTGTCATTAATTTTCCCGTCTTGTATTATTGCTGTGCCTCTAGCCATTGTGCTAGCGAAGATTTCTTCATTAATTTTTTCTAGATTCCAATTAAGCAGTGGTTCCTGTGAAGTTCTATCTGAGGTTTTTGGGTCACCAATGTGAAATATGATATACTGATGATCGCTGCCGGTATAATCCTCAATTACTCTCCAGTTTTTGATTTTTGGGATTAAACGTTCTGTCGCAAACGTAATATCTGGGATAGTCGCTGCGTACCCTGGGCGTCGGAAAGTTGGTATGTTACCGATGTTTATCACCAAGAGACCTGTTCTGGAGGCCATTTCCAGTATATAATTGCCCCGTGAGCTTGGATAAGACATTCCCCACTCCAATGCATGGGCATTAAAGTCCCCAGCCACAATTACTTCGCCTACAGCGTTAAGGATGGCATCTTCTAGGCGATCCACCTTTCCTTTGAAATTTATTATACGTTCATTTGGGGTGAGATAGCAACTGAATATGGTAACATCTTTCATTTTAACCCAAACGAAACCGCGATCCTTTCCACTGTCAATTATTGTCGTTGTTCTTGGCTCTGGAATCCAAATGGCGGCTGTGCCCAACTCATCTGTATACCAATTGGGGGAGTTCCAGTCTTTATATTGTTCGCTTATAACGACAATATCAGTGCCTTTTTCTTTTATTATTTGTTGCAAGAGATCATTAGCAACCTTACTCCTGTGCAGATTTGCTTGTAAAACAGAGGTCATTTTTTCATTTAATTTTCTTTCTTTTATGCATCTCTGAATACTTTGCACTTTCCTGATCCAGCTTTATGCGCCACGTTCTCGTTCGCTTCGTTACAGAGCATGCAACGTTCATTGTTTTGACAACTCTTGGCTTGATGCCCCATTCCACCACACCTAAAGCAGCAGTCCTTTCTGTCAGGACCTTCACATGCATTTCTCTTGTGTCCATACCCCAGGCATTTAAAGCATCGCTCAACCGTTGCTCTTCTTCTTATCCGTCCATATACCCAACCAACTTTGATTTTTTCCTGGGCTAAAAGTTTGTTCGCCAGTGTGTTGGGGAGGTGGACTATTGCAACCCTTTGACCTCTATCGCTAGTTTGTGTGACGTATACAGTTGCATCGTCAACATCTCCGATGTCTCGCTTAAGTGCTTCTATTATATCAGCTTTCTCAGTCAGGCAATCGAGGTCTCGTATCTCTAGGGAGGTTTTAGGGACTAGATTCCTTACTGCACCGTTTTCACCAACCGCTTCTCTTAGAGCATTACTTAGTTTCTCTGAGTCTTTGGTGCTATTGCTGAGTTCTAGTAGAACACTGCCATCTCTTGTTTGCCGAATGGTTTTAATCTCGGCCCCTACGGTATCTGGGTTGATTTTACTTTTGATACCCTTTAGTATGCTTGCATATGTCTGCCCTTTCGTTGGTTTAATGGAAATGGCTTTCATTCGGTTTCGTCGAGCTCGCTTTACTCCTAGGGATCTGGTCTGGGAGTTTTCGCTTGAGTGCCCCGA
>OZ010736.1:78686505-78736505 GCA_963932295.1 Tipula lateralis | reverse complement strand
TTGAGCTTCAACTGGGCTGTCTCTATATCGCGAGCGGATATCAGAACCGCGACATCATCTGCATATCCAACAAGTGAGCACTCGTCAGGCATAGGTGTTCGTAGAAGGTCGTCGTATGACGCGTTCCAGAGGATAGGCCCAAGAACCGATCCTTGGGCTGCGCCTGCCGTGATCTGTCTTCTTCGTTGTCCCTCAGGAGTAGTATAAAGAAGCACGCGTTTACTCAGATAATCTCTTATCATCGTTAGGAGGTACCGCGGTATTTTAAAGTTGTGCTGTAGGGCGTGTAACATATCAACCCATCTCGCAGAGTTAAATGCGTTTTTGACGTCAAGTGTCACCAGCAAGACGATACGTCGAGAGAAATGGTTTCTTTCTGTTGCTTTCCTTACCGCTTTTGTAACTTCCATTATGGCGTCAGTTGTGGAAAAACCTGCTCTAAATCCATATTGATTTGTGGAGAGACCACCAGCTTGCTCAATGGCAACCATCAATCTGGGTTTAATTAGTCTTTCTAATACTTTACCAGCAGTATTAAGCATGCACAACGGGCGGTATGACGACGCTTCTTCTGGATGTCCCTTACTTTTATCAATAAGAACAAGGCGCGCGACCTTCCAGCTGCTACAGAAAGTACCCATACTAAGGCAAGCATTGTACATGTTGAGTAATAGATGCGGGTTTATTTTGTGTACTTTTTTAAGTATTTCACCATGTATACCATCTGGTCCTGGGGCTTTTTTGTTTTTTAAACCTTTAATTGCCAAATCGAGTTCTTCTAAGGAGAAATAAGGGACCTCTCCTATCACTCGGAAAGTTGATATGTTACCGATGTTTACCACCAAGAGACCTGTTCTGGAGGCCATTTCCAGTATATAATTGCCCCGTGAGCTTGGATAAGACATTCCCCACTCCAATGCATGGGCATTAAAGTCCCCAGCCACAATTACTTCGCCTACAGCGTTAAAGATGGCATCTTCTAGGCGATCCACCTTTCCTTTGAAATTTATTATACGTTCATTTGGGGTGAGATAGCAACTGAATATGGTAACATCTTTCATTTTAACCCAAACGAAACCGCGATCCTTTCCACTGTCAATTATTGTCGTTGTTCTTGGCTCTGGAATCCAAATGGCGGCTGTGCCCAACTCATCTGTATACCAATTGGGGGAGTTCCAGTCTTTATATTGTTCGCTTATAACGACAATATCAGTGCCTTTTTCTTTTATTATTTGTTGCAAGAGATCATTAGCAACCTTACTCCTGTGCAGATTTGCTTGTAAAACAGAGGTCATTTTTTCATTTAATTTTCTTTCTTTTATGCATCTCTGAATACTTTGCACTTTCCTGATCCAGCTTTATGCGCCACGTTCTCGTTCGCTTCGTTACAGAGCATGCAACGTTCATTGTTTTGACAACTCTTGGCTTGATGCCCCATTCCACCACACCTAAAGCAGCAGTCCTTTCTGTCAGGACCTTCACATGCATTTCTCTTGTGTCCATACCCCAGGCATTTAAAGCATCGCTCAACCGTTGCTCTTCTTCTTTTTCCTGGGCTAAAAGTTTGTTCGCCAGTGTGTTGGGGAGGTGGACTATTGCAACCCTTTGACCTCTATCGCTAGTTTGTGTGACGTATACAGTTGCATCGTCAACATCTCCGATGTCTCGCTTAAGTGCTTCTATTATATCAGCTTTCTCAGTCAGGCAATCGAGGTCTCGTATCTCTAGGGAGGTTTTAGGGACTAGATTCCTTACTGCACCGTTTTCACCAACCGCTTTTCTTAGAGCATTACTTAGTTTCTCTGAGTCTTTGGTGCTATTGCTGAGTTCTAGTAGAACACTGCCATCTCTTGTTTGCCGAATGGTTTTAATCTCGGCCCCTACGGTATCTGGGTTGATTTTACTTTTGATACCCTTTAGTATGCTTGCATATGTCTGCCCTTTCGTTGGTTTAATGGAAATGGCTTTCATTCGGTTTCGTCGAGCTCGCTTTACTCCTAGGGATCTGGTCTGGGAGTTTTCGCTTGAGTGCCCCGATTCAGCAGCTTTTATGCTTCTTATTGGTTGATTTGTGTTTCGTCTCTTGTTTTTGTTGTTGCTTTTGACTACTGTCCAATGAATGTCATCGGTAGTTACAGCCCCTTCGGTATTGACATATGTGTTATCTTCAGGTTTATTCGTTTTTCCCTTTTTAAAGTGTTCGCCTTCTGCGGGGCTGGATGCCACTCGCTTAGTCTTCACGATGTTACCCTGCATTTCTTGCGTGACAGGTGAAGTTTGTGTTTGTTGTGATTTGTGTAGCTTTTCAACCCTTTTCCAGGACAACCTTATGTTGAGGATGACGCTTAAACTTTCTTCTAGGTGTAGAATTCCTTGTTTAACGGCCATTCCAATATTTTTTTGTTTTTGCGTAGCACCTTTCATTGTTTCTAGGATGTCGAAGCATTTGTGAATTTCATCCTCTTCGGCGTCCCTTGCGTTTTCTATATACATCTCGATAGGTGACCCATCCCTTGTGAAATGTTGGTGTTCTTTATGCACCTCTGTGTAGGGTCTCGGAGGTGTCAGTTTTGGAGATATATCCGGTGTGACCTTAAATATGCTATAGTTTGCTCTCGCTCCATTGGCTTCAGCAATGTTTCTGATACTTGTTTCACTCTTTTTAGATATTTCTGAGATGTTGTCTTTCTCTTTTGTTGCGTAAGCTGCTGGACTTCTCCATGGATTTGTCTTCTCTTGTGATCGAGGCGGTGATCTTTGTAGGACACTGCTTCTACCAAAAGGATTTCTTGCTCCAACTGGCTCTTTAGCTTTGAAGCTTGAAGCAAAGAGTTCTAATACAGTAGTCGAGTTTTCTGCTGCAGTTCTCCTGTGAAGTGTTGTGTCTTCTATTACAATTGGTACATTTGAGGATGGACCATCATCTTGTTTTGGTTTTAGAGAAGCATCACTCTCATTTTTTTTGTTGTTGGTTAGTAATCATAATTGTTCCCACGAGTAGCACGAGAAATAACGGTCACCTATGACAGGCTCTGCGTTATCATAGGAAGGCTATGGATTTAAACCGAATGTCGCCAAATTCGGAGTTCGCATTCTAACGACTAAGCTTCCCCTTAGTCATGCAGCCATCGGCGTATGCAGTGCCACCTTAGCTTGGGTACTAGAAGTACCTTAGTTAGCTTAGGTACTAGTAAACCGCGATCCTTTCCACTGTCAATTATTGTCGTTGTTCTTGGCTCTGGAATCCAAATGGTGGCTGTGCCCAACTCATCTGTATACCAATTGGGGGAGTTCCAGTCTTTATATTGTTCGCTTATAACGACAATATCAGTGCCTTTTTCTTTTATTATTTGTTGCAAGAGATCATTAGCAACCTTACTCTTGTGCAGATTTGCTTGTAAAACAGAGGTCATTTTTTCATTGATTTTTCTTTCTTTAATGCATCTCTGAATACTTTGCACTTTCCTGATCCAGCTTTATGCGCCACGTTCTCGTTCGCTTCGTTACAGAGCATGCAACGTTCATTGTTTTGACAACTCTTGGCTTGATGCCCCATTCCACCACACCTAAAGCAGCAGTCCTTTCTGTCAGGACCTTCACATGCATTTCTCTTGTGTCCATACCCCAGGCATTTAAAGCATCGCTCAACCGTTGCTCTTCTTCTTATCCGTCCATATACCCAACCAACTTTGATTTTTTCCTGGGCTAAAAGTTTGTTCGCCAGTGTGTTGGGGAGGTGGACTATTGCAACCCTTGGACCTCTATCGCTAGTTTGTGTGACGTATACAGTTGCATCGTCAACATCTCCGATGTCTCGCTTAAGTGCTTCTATTATATCAGCTTTCTCAGTCAGGCAATCGAGGTCTCGTATCTCTAGGGAGGTTTTAGGGACTAGATTCCTTACTGCACCGTTTTCACCAACCGCTTCTCTTAGAGCATTACTTAGTTTCTCTGAGTCTTTGGTGCTATTGCTGAGTTCTAGTAGAACACTGCCATCTCTTGTTTGCCGAATGGTTTAATCTCGGCCCCTACGGTATCTGGGTTGATTTTACTTTTGATACCCTTTAGTATGCTTGCATATGTCTGCCCTTTCGTTGGTTTAATGGAAATGGCTTTCATTCGGTTTCGTCGAGCTCGCTTTACTCCTAGGGATCTGGTCTGGGAGTTTTCGCTTGAGTGCCCCGATTCAGCAGCTTTTATGCTTCTTATTGGTTGATTTGTGTTTCGTCTCTTGTTTTTGTTGTTGCTTTTGACTACTGTCCAATGAATGTCATCGGTAGTTACAGCCCCTTCGGTATTGACATATGTGTTATCTTCAGGTTTATTCGTTTTTCCCTTTTTAAAGTGTTCGCCTTCTGCGGGGCTGGATGCCACTCGCTTAGTCTTCACGATGTTACCCTGCATTTCTTGCGTGACAGGTGAAGTTTGTGTTTGTTGTGATTTGTGTAGCTTTTCAATCCTTTTCCAGGACAACCTTATGTTGAGGATGACGCTTAAACTTTCTTCTAGGTGTAGAATTCCTTGTTTAACGGCCATTCCAATATTTTTTTGTTTTTGCGTAGCACCTTTCATTGTTTCTAGGATGTCGAAGCATTTGTGAATTTCATCCTCTTCGGCGTGCCTTGCGTTTTCTATATACATCTCGATAGGTGACCCATCCCTTGTGAAATGTTGGTGTTCTTAATGCACCTCTGTGTAGGGTCTCGGAGGTGTCAGTTTTGGAGATATATCCGGTGTGACCTTAAATATGCTATAGTTTGCTCTCGCTCCATTGGCTTCAGCAATGTTTCTGATACTTGTTTCACTCTTTTTAGATATTTCTGAGATGTTGTCTTTCTCTTTTGTTGCGTAAGCTGCTGGACTTCTCCATGGATTTGTCTTCTCTTGTGATCGAGGCGGTGATCTCTGTAGGACACTGCTTCTACCAAAAGGATTTCTTGCTCCAACTGGCTCTTTAGCTTTGAAGCTTGAAGCAGAGAGTTCTAATACAGTAGTCGAGTTTTCTGCTGCAGTTCTCCTGTGAAGTATTGTGTCTTCTATTACAATTGGTACATTTGAGGATGGACCATCATCTTGTTTTGCTTTTAGAGAAGCATCACTCTCATTTTTTTTGTTGTTGGTTAGTAATCATAATTGTTCCCACGAGTAGCACGAGAAATAACGGTCACCTATGACAGAGCTCTGCGTTATCATAGGAAGGCTATGGATTTAAACCGAATGTCGCCAAATTCGGAGTTCGCATTCTAACGACTAAGCTTCCCCTTAGTCATGCAGTCATCGGCGTATGCAGTGCCACCTTAGCTTGGGTACTAGTAGTTTGGTCCACCCCGAGTATTTGATTTCCTCGGTACCTGCCATATCTGGCGGGCGTTCCCCTATCCACCTACTGGGGAGGCAATCGATGGGGGGCTAGCAGACCCCACACGAGATAATAATAATAATAATAATAATAATAATAATAATAATAATAATAATAATAATAATAATAATAATAATAATAATAATAATAATAATAATAATAATAATAATAATAATAATAATAATAATAATAATAATAATAATAATAATAATAATAATAATAATAATAATAATAATAATAATAATAATAATAATAATAATAATAATAATAATAATAATAATAATAATAATAATAATAATAATAATAATAATAATAATAATAATAATAATAATAATAATAATAATAATAATAATAATAATAATAATAATAATAATAATAATAATAATAATAATAATAATAATAATAATAATAATAATAATAATAATAATAATAATAATAATAATAATAATAATAATAATAATAATAATAATAATAATAATAATAATAATAATAATAATAATAATAATAATAATAATAATAATAATAATAATAATAATAATAATAATAATAATAATAATAATAATAATAATAATAATAATAATAATAATAATAATAATAATAATAATAATAATAATAATAATAATAATAAGAATAAGAATAAGAATAAGAATAAGAATAAGAATAAGAATAAGAATAAGAATAAGAATAAGAATAAGAATAAGAATAAGAATAAGAATAAGAATAAGAATAAGAATAAGAATAAGAATAAGAATAAGAATAAGAATAAGAATAAGAATAAGAATAAGAATAAGAATAAGAATAAGAATAAGAATAAGAATAAGAATAAGAATAAGAATAAGAATAAGAATAAGAATAAGAATAAGAATAAGAATAAGAATAAGAATAAGAATAAGAATAAGAATAAGAATAAGAATAAGAATAAGAATAAGAATAAGAATAAGAATAAGAATAAGAATAAGAATAAGAATAAGAATAAGAATAAGAATAAGAATAAGAATAAGAATAAGAATAAGAATAAGAATAAGAATAAGAATAAGAATAAGAATAAGAATAAGAATAAGAATAAGAATAAGAATAAGAATAAGAATAAGAATAAGAATAAGAATAAGAATAAGAATAAGAATAAGAATAAGAATAAGAATAAGAATAAGAATAAGAATAAGAATAAGAATAAGAATAAGAATAAGAATAAGAATAAGAATAAGAATAAGAATAAGAATAAGAATAAGAATAAGAATAAGAATAAGAATAAGAATAAGAATAAGAATAAGAATAAGAATAAGAATAAGAATAAGAATAAGAATAAGAATAAGAATAAGAATAAGAATAAGAATAAGAATAAGAATAAGAATAAGAATAAGAATAAGAATAAGAATAAGAATAAGAATAAGAATAAGAATAAGAATAAGAATAAGAATAAGAATAAGAATAAGAATAAGAATAAGAATAAGAATAAGAATAAGAATAAGAATAAGAATAAGAATAAGAATAAGAATAAGAATAAGAATAAGAATAAGAATAAGAATAAGAATAAGAATAAGAATAAGAATAAGAATAAGAATAAGAATAAGAATAAGAATAAGAATAAGAATAAGAATAAGAATAAGAATAAGAATAAGAATAAGAATAAGAATAAGAATAAGAATAAGAATAAGAATAAGAATAAGAATAAGAATAAGAATAAGAATAAGAATAAGAATAAGAATAAGAATAAGAATAAGAATAAGAATAAGAATAAGAATAAGAATAAGAATAAGAATAAGAATAAGAATAAGAATAAGAATAAGAATAAGAATAAGAATAAGAATAAGAATAAGAATAAGAATAAGAATAAGAATAAGAATAAGAATAAGAATAAGAATAAGAATAAGAATAAGAATAAGAATAAGAATAAGAATAAGAATAAGAATAAGAATAAGAATAAGAATAAGAATAAGAATAAGAATAAGAATAAGAATAAGAATAAGAATAAGAATAAGAATAAGAATAAGAATAAGAATAAGAATAAGAATAAGAATAAGAATAAGAATAAGAATAAGAATAAGAATAAGAATAAGAATAAGAATAAGAATAAGATATTCTTTTATTCTTCGTTTCTTCTAATTTAGGTCATCTCATTTACGGGCTGCTGTCCAACTCCCTCTTTTTTCGTTTCAAGATGTTCTCTACATAACGGGATACTGTGCTCCAATTCTGCGCACTATATAGCATGATCCTCACAGCAGTCTCTGCTGACCATATCCCAACTTCCTCTTCCAACCGATTTCTATCGTCTTCAAATAGCGCACATGCAAAAAAAGTATGCTCCGCATCGTCCGTGTCCTGGCAGTGTGGACATCCCGGTTCCGTTACCACTTTAATCTTACATAGGTACGATCGGAAGTAACCATGCCCGCTTAGGAATTGTGTTATGTAATAGCCGACCTCTCCATGTCCTCTTTCAATCCAGGGCTCTACTTCTGGGATTAGTTTCGCGGTCCATCTACCGCTGGTCTCCCGTTGCCATGACTCCTGCCAGTGGTTCATCGTGCGGATTCTTTCAGAGATTCCAGCCACCTCTTTGCTCACTCCCTGTGGCCTTTCATAGATGGCCTTCTTCTCCTTGGCCAGACTCTTGATTGGGATGACTCCCGCTATGACCAGTACGGCCGCCTCCGATACGGTACGGTAAGCCGAGGCCACTCGCAATGCACTACGCCTCTGCACCTGGGCCAGTCTCTTTCGGTAAACCTCCTTGTCCAGAGCGTCCGCCCATATTTCTGCTCCGTAAAGCAATACGGCCGGTGTTGCGGACATCAGTAATTTTCGCCTACTTGCCTTTGGCCAAACATTCGCCATCAGCCGAGCAAGTGCCATCACTCCTTTTGCAGCTTTGTCTGCCGTTTTACGGATATGCGCCGCAACATCATCAGCATACCCCACTAGCTGGGTCTCGTCTGGCATCTCCGCTCGTAACAGGTTGTCATAGAACGCGTTCCAGAGATCGGGTCCT
This sequence comes from Tipula lateralis, assembly GCA_963932295.1. Lineage (NCBI taxonomy): Eukaryota > Metazoa > Arthropoda > Insecta > Diptera > Tipulidae > Tipula > Tipula lateralis. The sequence continues at coordinate 78,728,154 of OZ010736.1, read as the reverse complement.
AAGACTGATCCCTGAGCTGCACCCGCAGTGATCTCTGTGATCCGCTCTCCCTCTTCTGTTTCGTATACCAGTGATCGATCATGCAGATAGTCCCCTAGTATCCTTAACAGGTATTTCGATACGTGAAACGAGTTCTCCAGTGCGTCCAGTATATGTAGCCAACTCACCGAGTTTAAGGCATTCCGGACATCAAGCGTCACCAAGAAAACAATCCGTCTGGAGTAGTGGTTGCGACCTTCAGCTATCCTAACCGCTTCGATCACCTTTCGAATTGCATCCATTGTAGATCTGCCAAGCCTAAAACCAAACTGATTCGGCGAAAGGTCACCTGCAGCCTGGATTGCAGTTGCGAGTCTCGGCTTGAGCAATCTTTCGAGCAACTTGCCTGCTGTGTCTAACATACACAGTGGCCGATGGAATGTTGGATCGTGTGGGTCACCCTTTTCCTTTGGAATTAGGACTAGTTTGGCTCTTTTCCAACGCGTGCTGAAAACACCCGACAGCAGGCATGAGTTATACATGCTTCAAAGCATGTGCGGATCATGAGAAAACACCATTTTGAGGATTTCGCTAGGAATCCCGTCTAGGCCAGGGGCCTTTTTACTCTTTGCCGATAATATGGCTCTCTCCAGCTCATCCAATGTGAAACTAGGAACCTCCTCGATATGTTCGTAGTTATCTCTCGGTCTAGTAGGGTGACTGGGAAAAAGTGCTGTGACGATTCTTTCCATGGAGGAGCTATCCATAGAGCTAGTTGATTTTTGGGAACCTAGCTTTTTTGTCACCAGTTTATAGCCTAGCCCCCACGGATCCTGGTTCAAATCTTCTCTTAACTCTCTCCAGCAGTGAGCCTTACTGTTGTTAATCTCCCGTCTGAGCCGTTGTCGTGCAACCTTATATTCGGATGATCTACGGTTTGCCTCATTCCGCTTTCTTGACCGTTGTGCTTTTCTCCTAAGCGTCAGGCATTTTCTCCGCAGGTCTGCGATTTCCGCAGTCCACCAATATACAGGGGGTCTACCGTTACGTATTTGTCTCCTAGGTATAGAGGCCTCACAGGCTGCGGCAATGCACGTCATAGTTTCATATACTTGTGCCTCAGTAGCAGATCTTCCACTCACACTTGAAGGGTACAGTCCTTGCGCGCCTCTTGATAACTCTTCCTTAAACCGGTTCACATTCAGTCGCTGAAGGTTCCACTTTGTTACTCTGTTTTGTGGTTCGCTTCGAAATCTTCTGCCAACATCATACTGTATATACTGGTGGTCACTCGCAGTGTAATCCTCCATAACATGCCATCGCCGAACAAAGGGCACCAGTCCCTCGGATGCTAAGGTAATATCCGGTATCGACTCGGAGTAACCTGGTCGGCGGAACGTGGTGGTTGCACCAATATTAAGGACAAGTAACCCGGTCCTGGCAGCCATCTCTAGGATTAATCTGCCCCTTGTGTCCTGGTACGGCATTCCCCATTCAAGAGCCCTCGCATTGAAGTCACCACCTCTTTCTTCTTGCCTTATCTGGAACTGTTTATCACATTACTTCGGATAAAGCTATTTTACTTATTCTTTATTTAGACATTTCGGTTTTGCCTAGGAAGGTCATCTAAGTCGTTTTTCTTTAATCGTAATATATTTTTTATATATTGTGTTACCACGTTCCACTCATCTTCTCCTTGAAGGATAACACTGATTATATTTTCAATGCACAGTGTCCCGACCAGCAATTCCACTTCTTCTCTCTGCGTCGACCATCTTCTACATTCGATGATAGTGTGTTGGGCATCGTCTAGTACACCTGCCTCACAATAGATGCAATAAGCCGAATCTGTCTTTCCCATTTTATTGAGATATTCCCGGAAGTATCCATGCCCGCTCAGGAACTGGGAAAGGTAATAATTTACTTCCCAATGTTTTCGTTCAATCCACGGCATCAAGTTCGGGATTAATTTGGCAGTCCATCGACCTCTGCTTTCTTGTTCCCAAGATTCTTGCCACTTCACAAGTGTGTAGTGGCAAGAATCTTGGGAACAAGAAAGCAAAGGTCGATGGACTATAATAATAATAATAAGAATAATAATAATAATAATAATAATAATAATAATAATAATAATAATAATAATAATAATAATAATAATAATAATAATAATAATAATAATAATAATAATAATAATAATAATAATAATAATAATAATAATAATAATAATAATAATAATAATAATAATAATAATAATAATAATAATAATAATAATAATAATAATAATAATAATAATAATAATAATAATAATAATAATAATAATAATAATAATAATAATAATAATAATAATAATAATAATAATAATAATAATAATAATAATAATAATAATAATAATAATAATAATAATAATAATAATAATAATAATAATAATAATAATAATAATAATAATAATAATAATAATAATAATAATAATAATAATAATAATAATAATAATAATAATAATAATAATAATAATAATAATAATAATAATAATAATAATAATAATAATAATAATAATAATAATAATAATAATAATAATAATAATAATAATAATAATAATAATAATAATAATAATAATAATAATAATAATAATAATAATAATAATAATAATAATAATAATAATAATAATAATAATAATAATAATAATAATAATAATAATAATAATAATAATAATAATAATAATAATAATAATAATAATAATAATAATAATAATAATAATAATAATAATAATAATAATAATAATAATAATAATAATAATAATAATAATAATAATAATAATAATAATAATAATAATAATAATAATAATAATAATAATAATAATAATAATAATAATAATAATAATAATAATAATAATAATAATAATAATAATAATAATAATAATAATAATAATAATAATAATAATAATAATAATAATAATAATAATAATAATAATAATAATAATAATAATAATAATAATAATAATAATAATAATAATAATAATAATAATAATAATAATAATAATAATAATAATAATAATAATAATAATAATAATAATAATAATAATAATAATAATAATAATAATAATAATAATAATAATAATAATAATAATAATAATAATAATAATAATAATAATAATAATAATAATAATAATAATAATAATAATAATAATAATAATAATAATAATAATAATAATAATAATAATAATAATAATAATAATAATAATAATAATAATAATAATAATAATAATAATAATAATAATAATAATAATAATAATAATAATAATAATAATAATAATAATAATAATAATAATAATAATAATAATAATAATAATAATAATAATAATAATAATAATAATAATAATAATAATAATAATAATAATAATAATAATAATAATAATAATAATAATAATAATAATAATAATAATAATAATAATAATAATAATAATAATAATAATAATAATAATAATAATAATAATAATAATAATAATAATAATAATAATAATAATAATAATAATAATAATAATAATAATAATAATAATAATAATAATAATAATAATAATAATAATAATAATAATAATAATAATAATAATAATAATAATAATAATAATAATAATAATAATAATAATAATAATAATAATAATAATAATAATAATAATAATAATAATAATAATAATAATAATAATAATAATAATAATAATAATAATAATAATAATAATAATAATAATAATAATAATAATAATAATAATAATAATAATAATAATAATAATAATAATAATAATAATAATAATAATAATAATAATAATAATAATAATAATAATAATAATAATAATAATAATAATAATAATAATAATAATAATAATAATAATAATAATAATAATAATAATAATAATAATAATAATAATAATAATAATAATAATAATAATAATAATAATAATAATAATAATAATAATAATAATAATAATAATAATAATAATAATAATAATAATAATAATAATTTTTTTTTTTTTTTTTTTTTTTTTTTTTTTTTGTGGAGGAGGTGAAAGTTTTTATAAGCTGAGTGTGGGATTCTTCATGAATGACATACCCACCAAAACACCTCCCCTCCTTTCTCTCGGAGCTAGCCTGGTACTGTTTTCCACATTTCTTCAGTGCTAGTCCGTTTCTCCTAATTTAGGTCATCTCATTTACGGGCTGCTGTCCAACTCCCTCTTTTTTCGTTTCAAGATGTTCTCTACATAACGGGATACTGTGCTCCAATTCTGCGCACTATATAGCATGATCCTCACAGCAGTCTCTGGTGACCATATCCCAACTTCCTCTTCCAACCGATTTCTATCGTCTTCAAATAGCGCACATGCAAAAAAAGTATGCTCCGCATCGTCCGTGTCCTGGCAGTGTGGACATCCCGGTTCCGTTATCACTTTAATCTTACATAGGTACGATCGGAAGTAACCATGCCCGCTTAGGAATTGTGTTATGTAATAGCCGACCTCTCCATGTCCTCTTTCAATCCAGGGCTCTACTTCTGGGATTAGTTTCGCGGTCCATCTACCGCTGGTCTCCCGTTGCCATGACTCCTGCCAGTGGTTCATCGTGCGGATTCTTTCAGAGATTCCAGCCACCTCTTTGCTCACTCCCTGTGGCCTTTCATAGATGGCCTTCTTCTTCTTGGCCAGACTCTTGATTGGGATGACTCCCGCTATGACCAGTACGGCCGCCTCCGATACGGTACGGTAAGCCGAGGCCACTCGCAATGCACTACGCCTCTGCACCTGGGCCAGTCTCTTTCGGTAAACCTCCTTGTCCAGAGCGTCCGCCCATATTTCTGCTCCGTAAAGCAATACGGCCTGGGTTGCGGACATCATTAATTTTCGCCTACTTGCCTTTGGCCCACCCACATTCGCCATCAGCCGAGCAAGTGCCATCACTCCTTTTGCAGCTTTGTCTGCCGTTTTACGGATTTGCGCGGAAAAGCTCAACTTTGAGTCGATCGTCACCCCCAAATACTTAGTAGATGATCTTGTCTCTACAACCTCACTGCCAATGAACATTGGGAGTTCCATTTGCATTCTCTTCTTGGTAAGCATCACAATCTCTGTCTTCTGCAGAGCAAGTGTCAACCCGTGTGATGTCATCCATGCGTTTATGGACCTCATCACCTGGTTCAGTTTTAGCTGGGCGAGCTTTGTATCACGGGCAGAAATGAGCACCGCAACATCATCAGCATACCCCACTAGCTGGGTCTCGTCTGGCATCTCCGCTCGTAACAGGTTGTCATAGAACGCGTTCCAGAGATCGGGTCCTAAGACTGATCCCTGAGCTGCACCCGCAGTGATCTCTGTGATCCGCTCTCCCTCTTCTGTTTCGTATACCAGTGATCGATCATGCAGATAGTCCCCTAGTATCCTTAACAGGTATTTCGGTACGTGAAACGAGTTCTCCAGTGCGTCCAGTATATGTAGCCAACTCACCGAGTTAAAGGCATTCCGGACATCGAGCGTCACCAAGAAAACAATCCGTCTGGAGTAGTGGTTGCGACCTTCAGCTATCCTAACCGCTTCGATCACCTTTCGAATTGCATCCATTGTAGATCTGCCAAGCCTAAAACCAAACTGATTCGGCGAAAGGTCACCTGCAGTTGCGAGTCTCGGCTTGAGCAATCTTTCGAGCAACTTGCCTGCTGTGTCTAACATACACAGTGGCCGATGGAATGTTGGATCGTGTGGGTCACCCTTTCCCTTTGGAATTAGGACTAGTTTGGCTCTTTTCCAACGCGTGCTGAAAACACCCGACAGCAGGCATGAGTTATACATGCTTAAAAGCATGTGCGGATCATGAGAAAACACCATTTTGAGGATTTCGCTAGGAATCCCGTCTAGGCCAGGGGCCTTTTTACTCTTTGCCGATAATATGGCTCTCTCCAGCTCATCCAATGTGAAACTAGGAACCTCCTCGATATGTTCGTAGTTATCTCTCGGTCTAGTAGGGTGACTGGGAAAAAGTGCTCTGACGATTCTTTCCATGGAGGAGCTATCCATAGAGCTAGTTGATTTTTGGGAACCCAGCTTTTTTGTCACCAGTTTATAGCCTAGCCCCCACGGATCCTGGTTCAAATCTTCCCTTAGCTCTCTCCAACAGCGAGCCTTACTGTTATTAATCTCCCGTCTGAGCCGTTGTCGTGCCACCTTATAATCGGATGATCTACGGTTTACCTCATTCCGCTTTCTTGACCGTTGTGCTTTTCTCCTAAGCATCAGGCATTTTCTCCGCAGGTCTGCGATTTCCGCAGTCCACCAATATACAGGGGGTCTGCCGTTACGTATTTGTCTCCTAGGTATAGAGGCCTCACAGGCTGCGGCAATGCACGTCATAGTTTCATATACTTGTGCCTCAGTAGCAGATCTTCCACTCACACTTGAAGGGTACAGTCCTTGCGTGCCTCTGGATAACTCTTCCTTAAACCGGTTCACATTCAGTCGCTGAAGGTTCCACTTTGTTACTCTGTTTTGTGGTTCGCTTCGAAATCTTCTGCCAACATCATACTGTATATACTGGTGGTCACTCGCAGTGTAATCCTCCATAACATGCCATTCCCGAACAAAGGGCACCAGTCCCTCGGATGCTAAGGTAATATCCGGTATCGACTCGGAGTAACCTGGTCGGCGGAAAGTGGTGGTTGCACCAATATTAAGGACAAGTAACCCGGTCCTGGCAGCCATCTCTAGGATTAATCTGCCCCTTGTGTCCTGGTACGGCATTCCCCATTCAAGAGCCCTCGCATTGAAGTCACCACCGATGAGAAGTTTTCCGCCCACATTCGTTATTTCATCTTCCAACCCCTCGAGTTTTCTACGAAAAACGCCGATTGCCTCGTTCGGGGTGAAATAGCAACTGAAGTAGTTTACATCGGCACTCCTTATCCAAACAAATCCCTCCCCAGCTCCGTGGCTCTCAATGTGAACGCCCGTGTTGCGGAGCCAGATAGCGGCGGTACATAGCAAGTCCGAGTACCAGGTGGACGTCTCCCTGTTTTTATATTGCTCGCTAATCAGAGCAATATCCGCTTCTGCCTCAGTCATAAGCTGATCCAGGAGTTGGTCGGCTAGCCTGCTACGATGTAGATTTCCCTGGAGGACACGAGTCATAGGCGCCTTTTTGCAGCCTGAAGTGCCTGACGGTACACTTTACATTTGCCTGAGCCTGATGTGTGGGAAACGTCGGTAAGTCCCTGCTCCATGCACAGAACGCAGCAGCTCTGTGCAGTACACTGCTTCCTTATGTGTCCCGGGCGCATACACTTATAGCATAGATCCCCTCTATCCGGTCCCTGGCAATCCCTAGCCTGATGTCCAAAATCCAAGTGCCATCACTCCTTTTGCAGCTTTGTCTGCCGTTTTACGGATTTGCGCGGAAAAGCTCAACTTTGAGTCGATCGTCACCCCCAAATACTTAGTAGATGATCTTGTCTCTACAACCTCACTGCCAATGAACATTGGGAGTTCCATTTGCATTCTCTTCTTGGTAAGCATCACAATCTCTGTCTTCTGCAGAGCAAGTGTCAACCCGTGTGATGTCATCCATGCGTTTATGGACCTCATCACCTGGTTCAGTTTTAGCTGGGCGAGCTTTGTATCACGGGCAGAAATGAGCACCGCAACATCATCAGCATACCCCACTAGCTGGGTCTCGTCTGGCATCTCCGCTCGTAACAGGTTGTCATAGAACGCGTTCCAGAGATCGGGTCCTAAGACTGATCCCTGAGCTGCACCCGCAGTGATCTCTGTGATCCGCTCTCCCTCTTCTGTTTCGTATACCAGTGATCGATCATGCAGATAGTCCCCTAGTATCCTTAACAGGTATTTCGGTACGTGAAACGAGTTCTCCAGTGCGTCCAGTATATGTAGCCAACTCACCGAATTCCGGACATCGAGCGTCACCAAGAAAACAATCCGTCTGGAGTAGTGGTTGCGACCTTCAGCTATCCTAACCGCTTCGATCACCTTTCGAATTGCATCCATTGTAGATCTGCCAAGCCTAAAACCAAACTGATTCGGCGAAAGGTCACCTGCAGTTGCGAGTCTCGGCTTGAGCAATCTTTCGAGCAACTTGCCTGCTGTGTCTAACATACACAGTGGCCGATGGAATGTTGGATCGTGTGGGTCACCCTTTCCCTTTGGAATTAGGACTAGTTTGGCTCTTTTCCAACGCGTGCTGAAAACACCCGACAGCAGGCATGAGTTATACATGCTTAAAAGCATGTGCGGATCATGAGAAAACACCATTTTGAGGATTTCGCTAGGAATCCCGTCTAGGCCAGGGGCCTTTTTACTCTTTGCCGATAATATGGCTCTCTCCAGCTCATCCAATGTGAAACTAGGAACCTCCTCGATATGTTCGTAGTTATCTCTCGGTCTAGTAGGGTGACTGGGAAAAAGTGCTCTGACGATTCTTTCCATGGAGGAGCTATCCATAGAGCTAGTTGATTTTTGGGAACCCAGCTTTTTTGTCACCAGTTTATAGCCTAGCCCCCACGGATCCTGGTTCAAATCTTCCCTTAGCTCTCTCCAACAGCGAGCCTTACTGTTATTAATCTCCCGTCTGAGCCGTTGTCGTGCCACCTTATAATCGGATGATCTACGGTTTACCTCATTCCGCTTTCTTGACCGTTGTGCTTTTCTCCTAAGCATCAGGCATTTTCTCCGCAGGTCTGCGATTTCCGCAGTCCACCAATATACAGGGGGTCTGCCGTTACGTATTTGTCTCCTAGGTATAGAGGCCTCACAGGCTGCGGCAATGCACGTCATAGTTTCATATACTTGTGCCTCAGTAGCAGATCTTCCACTCACACTTGAAGGGTACAGTCCTTGCGTGCCTCTGGATAACTCTTCCTTAAACCGGTTCACATTCAGTCGCTGAAGGTTCCACTTTGTTACTCTGTTTTGTGGTTCGCTTCGAAATCTTCTGCCAACATCATACTGTATATACTGGTGGTCACTCGCAGTGTAATCCTCCATAACATGCCATTCCCGAACAAAGGGCACCAGTCCCTCGGATGCTAAGGTAATATCCGGTATCGACTCGGAGTAACCTGGTCGGCGGAAAGTGGTGGTTGCACCAATATTAAGGACAAGTAACCCGGTCCTGGCAGCCATCTCTAGGATTAATCTGCCCCTTGTGTCCTGGTACGGCATTCCCCATTCAAGAGCCCTCGCATTGAAGTCACCACCGATGAGAAGTTTTCCGCCCACATTCGTTATTTCATCTTCCAACCCCTCGAGTTTTCTACGAAAAACGCCGATTGCCTCGTTCGGGGTGAAATAGCAACTGAAGTAGTTTACATCGGCACTCCTTATCCAAACAAATCCCTCCCCAGCTCCGTGGCTCTCAATGTGAACGCCCGTGTTGCGGAGCCAGATAGCGGCGGTACATAGCAAGTCCGAGTACCAGGTGGACGTCTCCCTGTTTTTATATTGCTCGCTAATCAGAGCAATATCCGCTTCTGCCTCAGTCATAAGCTGATCCAGGAGTTGGTCGGCTAGCCTGCTACGATGTAGATTTCCCTGGAGGACACGAGTCATAGGCGCCTTTTTGCAGCCTGAAGTGCCTGACGGTACACTTTACATTTGCCTGAGCCTGATGTGTGGGAAACGTCGGTAAGTCCCTGCTCCATGCACAGAACGCAGCAGCTCTGTGCAGTACACTGCTTCCTTATGTGTCCCGGGCGCATACACTTATAGCATAGATCCCCTCTATCCGGTCCCTGGCAATCCCTAGCCTGATGTCCAAAATTATGGCATCTATAGCATCGTGTGGTCACTACCCGTTGCCGGACTCTGCAGTTTACCCATCCAATTCTGATTTTGCCCAGCTCTAGTAACTTCGCGGCCCACCTGCCTTCCATCTCAACAATGGCCACCTTCTGCCCTCGCGCAACCGGAAAGAGGGTGGTGTTCACCATATCCGCTTTCGGAAAAATCTGCTTCACCGCCTCTTCAAGCTCGGTTTTTTCTGTACAGCTATCTATATCACGAATCTCCAAGGAGACCGTATTACTGAGGTTTATCACGTTACCTCCATCTCCCAATGCTTCTCTCAATATTCCACAGAAACCACTTTTGTCCTTCGTATTTGGGCCTAGCTCTAGTAGTACGTCACCGGATTTTGTTTGGCGTATTCCCTTGATTTCCGTCTCAGACTCGTCTGGTTTCACCTTACTTCGGATGTCCCTTAGCACGTCCGCGTAAGTTTTTCCTTCTACCGGCTTTATAAGCAGCGCCTCCGAGCGGATCTTCAGTGGTCTAGATCGATTCTTCCTTGCCCTCTCACCCTCGTTAGCAGGGTGTGTGGATATGGGCGATTTCTGCGCTAAGTCACGGTTTTGCAGCCTGTTTTCTCTTGCCTCGCGATTCTGTGCCGCCTTTACTCTCTTGGGCTTTTGCAACTGCCATTGTTCCGCAGTAGTTCCGCTTCGGGTTCTTTTGTCCTGCCCCTCGTTTAACTCGGCCGGACTTGAGGCAGCTCGTTTCTTTTTCGTATTAGGGGTTTCGCTTTGATTGTCTTCCTGTGATCTGTAAATTTCTGATTGAGAAAGGCTTGGTTTTCGGGCCGATGTTTGGCCTTGTTTGCTCATCCTATACGAGATGGCATCAATTGCTTCCTCCAAGATGTCCAAGCCGCGCTTGACTTCCATGGAAATATTTTTCTGCTTCTCAGTGGCTCCTTTCATCATTTTTAACGTGTCTTTGCACTTGCGCAACAATTCTCCTATTGGTTGTTCGGCAGCTTCTGCCAGGACTTTTGGGGTTTGTTTTGCTGGCCCAGTCGCTTGTTTGTTATTATATTCCCCTGAGCCACGTGGACTGTTCGACCACTGCTTCTGAGACGGGGGGACCTCGGGGGACCTTACGATCCTATTACTCCTACCAAAAGGCCCTGCATCTTGCTGCATGTTGTCTAGGGGTTGAGAAAAACCTCTGTCATCTCCTCTGAGACTGTTCTGTCCCCCGGCTGCTTCTAGACCAGCATCACCATTCCTCTCTACGATCGCTTTATTTGTTTGATTGTTAATTTGTTTCATTTTCATTCCCACGAGTAGCACGGGAAAAAACGGTCACCTATGACAGAGCCCTGCGTTATCATAGGAAGGCTATGGATTTAAACCGAATGTCGCCAAATTCGGAGTTCGCATACTAACGACTAAGCTTCCCCTTAGTCATGCAGCCATCGGCGTATGCAGTGCCACCTTAGCTTGGGTGCTAGTAGTTTGGTCCACCCCGAGTATTTGATTTCCTCGGTACCTGCCATATCTGGCGGGCGTTCCCCTATCCGCCACCTGGGGAGGCGCTCGATGGGGGGCTAGCAGACCCCACACGAGAATAATAATAATAATAATAATAATAATAATAATAATAATAAAAATAATAATAATAATAATAATAATAATAATAATAATAATAATAATAATAATAATAATAATAATAATAATAATAATAATAATAATAATAATAATAATAATAATAATAATAATAATAATAATAATAATAATAATAATAATAATAATAATAATAATAATAATAATAATAATAATAATAATAATAATAATAATAATAATAATAATAATAATAATAATAATAATAATAATAATAATAATAATAATAATAATAATAATAATAATAATAATAATAATAATAATAATAATAATAATAATAATAATAATAATAATAATAATAATAATAATAATAATAATAATAATAATAATAATAATAATAATAATAATAATAATAATAATAATAATAATAATAATAATAATAATAATAATAATAATAATAATAATAATAATAATAATAATAATAATAATAATAATAATAATAATAATAATAATAATAATAATAATAATAATAATAATAATAATAATAATAATAATAATAATAATAATAATAATAATAATAATTTTTTTTTTTTTTTTTTTTTTTTTTTTTTTTGTGGAGGAGGTGAAACTTTTTATAAGCTGAGTGTGGGATTCTTCATGAATGACATACCCACTAAAACACCCCCTCTTTCTTCTTGCCTTATCTGGAACTGTTTATCACATTACTTCGGATAAAGCTATTTTACTTATTCTTTATTTAGACATTTCGGTCTTGCCTAGGAAGGTCATCTAAGTCGTTTTTCTTTAATCGTAATATATTTTTTATATATTGTGTTACCACGTTCCACTCATCTTCTCCTTGAAGGATAACACTGATTATATTTTCAATGCACAGTGTCCCGACCAGCAATTCCACTTCTTCTCTCTGCGTCGACCATCTTCTACATTCGATGATAGTGTGTTGGGCATCGTCTAGTACACCTGCCTCACAATAGATGCAATAAGCCGAATCTGTCTTTCCCATTTTATTGAGATATTCCCGGAAGTATCCATGCCCGCTCAGGAACTGGGAAAGGTAATAATTTACTTCCCCATGTTTTCGTTCAATCCACGGCATCAAGTTCGGGATTAATTTGGCAGTCCATCGACCTCTGCTTTCTTGTTCCCAAGATTCTTGCCACTTCACAAGTGTGTGCCTTCTCTCTTCATCTTTTATTTTTTTATATGATGATCCATGTGTTTTTCTTCGGAATATTGCTTGGCGTTCCATGGCGAGAAGCTCTATAGGGATTGCGCCCGCGATGACTTGTACCGCTGCTGCTGATACCGTGCGGTAGGCCGAGGCTATTTTAATAGCCGCCCTGCGTTGTACTTGTATCAACCTTTTCCGGTACATCTCCTTAATCAGAGCTTCTGCCCAGATCTCGGCACCATATATAAGGATTGAATCCACCGTAGACATAAGCAGGCGGCGCTTGCTTGCCCTTGGTCCCGTGGTGTTTGCCATCAGTCTACTCAATGAAGTCACACGTTTTGATGCTTTGTCGGCAGAGTACTTTATCTGCTCCCAAAAGGTCAGTTTTCCATCTAGCAGTATGCCTAGATATCGAACTGCGTGTTTTGTGGTCACTTGGTGCTCCCCGACAGTCATCTCGATCGTTCTTTCCATTCTGCGTTTTGTAATCACAACTATTTCGGTTTTGCTCAGTGCCAGAGATAGTTCATGATTTTCCATCCACCTATTAACAATCCTCATCGTTTGGTTGAGCTTCAACTGGGCTGTCTCTATATCGCGAGCGGATATCAGAACCGCGACATCATCTGCATATCCAACAAGTGAGCACTCGTCAGGCATAGGTGTTCGTAGAAGGTCGTCGTATGACGCGTTCCAGAGGATAGGCCCAAGAACCGATCCTTGGGCTGCGCCTGCCGTGATCTGTCTTCTTCGTTGTCCCTCAGGAGTAGTATAAAGAAGCACGCGTTTACTCAGATAATCTCTTATCATCGTTAGGAGGTACCGCGGTATTTTAAAGTTGTGCTGTAGGGCGTGTAGCATATCAACCCATCTCGCAGAGTTAAATGCGTTTTTGACGTCAAGTGTCACCAGCAAGACGATACGTCGAGAGAAATGGTTTCTTTCTGATGCCTTTCTTACCGCTTTTGTAACTTCCATTATGGCGTCAGTTGTGGAAAGACCTGCTCTAAATCCATATTGATTTGTGGAGAGACCACCAGCTTGCTCAATCGCAACCATCAACCTGGGTTTAATTAGTCTTTCTAATACTTTACCAGCAGTGTTAAGCATGCACAACGGGCGGTATGACGACGCTTCTTCTGGATGTCCCTTACTTTTATCAATAAGAACAAGGCGCGCGACCTTCCATCTGCTACAGAAAGTACCCATACTAAGGCAAGCATTGTACATGTTGAGTAGTAGATGCGGGTTTATTTTGTGTACTTTTTTAAGTATTTCACCATGTATACCATCTGGTCCTGGGGCTTTTTTGTTTTTTAAACCTTTAATTGCCAAATCGAGTTCTTCTAAGGAGAAATAAGGGACCTCTCCTATCACTGGGCTTGTTTGTACTGGACGTTCCGGGTGGCTTGGGAACAAAGCACCAACAATTTTGTCTATCGTGGATGCTTCCATGGCTAAACTCGGCTTATTGGCTCTAAGTTTCTTCATAACAAGCTTGTAGCCAAGACCCCATGGATTTGTTTCGATATCGTCCAACAGTTCTTTCCAGCATCGAGCTTTGCTACTGTTGATGATGTGTCGTAACTGCTTTCTTTTGTCTCTATATTCTCTTGATCGTTGGCACCTTTCCTCCCGTGTTCTTGCTCGTTGCCATTGACGCCTTGAGTGTAGACAAAGTTTACGTAGCTGTGCGATTTCAGTCGTCCACCAGTATACGGGATTTTTACCGCGCCTTGTCGATTTTTTGGGCATAGATGCGTTACATGCTTGCACGATTAAGTTCATAGTGTTGTCCACCAACTCTTCCACTCCCGTTCTGTCATTAATTTTCCCGTCTTGTATTATTACTGTGCCTCTAGCCATTGTGCTAGCGAAAATTTCTTCGTTAATTTTTTCTAGATTCCAATTAAGCAGTGGTTCCTGTGAAGTTCCATCTGAGGTTTTTGGGTCACCAATGTGAAATATGATATACTGATGATCGCTGCCGGTATAATCCTCAATTACTCTCCAGTTTTTGATTTTTGGGATTAAACGTTCTGTCGCAAACGTAATATCTGGGATAGTCGCTGCGTACCCTGGGCGTCGGAAAGTTGGTATGTTACCGATGTTTGCCACCAAGAGACCTGTTCTGGAGGCCATTTCCAGTATATAATTGCCCCGTGAGCTCGGATATGACATTCCCCACTCCAATGCATGGGCATTAAAGTCCCCAGCCACAATTACTTCGCCTACAGCGTTAAGGATGGCATCTTCTAGGCGATCCACCTTTCCTTTGAAATTTATTATACGCTCATTTGGGGTGAGATAGCAGCTGAATATGGTAACATCTTTCATTTTGACCCAAACGAAACCGCAATCCTGTCCACTGTCAATTATTGTCGTTGTTCTTGGCTCTGGAATCCAAATGGCGGCTGTGCCCAACTCATCTGTATACCAATTGGGGGAGTTCCAGTCTTTATATTGTTCGCTTATAACGACAATATCAGTGCCTTTTTCTTTTATTATTTGTTGCAAGAGATCATTAGCAACCTTACTCCTGTGCAGATTTGCTTGTAAAACAGAGGTCATTTTTTCATCGATTTTTCTTTCTTTAATGCATCTCTGAATACTTTGCACTTTCCTGATCCAGCTTTATGCGCCACGTTCTCGCTCGCTTCGTTACAGAGCATGCAACGTTCATTGTTTTGACAACTCTTGGCTTGATGCCCCATTCCACCACACCTAAAGCAGCAGTCCTTTCTGTCAGGACCTTCACACGCATTTCTCTTGTGTCCATACCCCAGGCATTTAAAGCATCGCTCAACCGTTGCTCTTCTTCTTATCCGTCCATATACCCAACCAACTTTGATTTTTTCCTGGGCTAAAAGTTTGTTCGCCAGTGTGTTGGGGAGGTGGACTATTGCAACCCTTTGACCTCTATCGCTAGTTTGTGTGACGTATACAGTTGCATCGTCAACATCTCCGATGTCTCGCTTAAGTGCTTCTATTATATCAGCTTTCTCAGTCAGGCAATCGAGGTCTCGTATCTCTAGGGAGGTTTTAGGGACTAGATTCCTTACTGCACCGTTTTCACCAACCGCTTCTCTTAGAGCATTGCTTAGTTTCTCTGAGTCTTTGGTGCTATTGCTGAGTTCTAGGAGAACACTGCCATCTCTTGTTTGCCGAATGGTTTTAATCTCGGCCCCTACGGTATCTGGGTTGATTTTACTTTTGATACCCTTTAGTATGCTTGCATATGTCTGCCCTTCCGTTGGTTTAATGGAAATGGCTTTCATTCGGTTTCGTTGAGCTCGCTTTACTCCTAGAGATCTGGTCTGGGAGTTTTCGCTTGAGTGCCCCGATTCAGCAGCTTTTATGCTTCTTGTTGGTTGATTTGTGTTTCGTCTCTTGTTTTTGTTGTTGCTTTTGACTACTGTCCAATGAATGTCATCGGTAGTTACAGCCCTTTCGGTATTGACATATGTATTATCTTCAGGTTTATTCGTTTTTCCCTTTTTAAAGTGTTCGCCTTCTGCGGGGCTGGATGCCACTCGCTTAGTCTTCACGATGTTACCCTGCATTTCTTGCGTGACAGGTGAAGTTTGTGTTTGTTGTGATTTGTGTAGCTTTTCAACCCTTTTCCAGGACAACCTTATGTTGAGGATGACGCTTAAACTTTCTTCTAGGTGTAGAATTCCTTGTTTAACGGCCATTCCAATATTTTTTTGTTTTTGCGTAGCACCTTTCATTGTTTCTAGGATGTCGAAGCATTTGTGAATTTCATCCTCTTCGGCGTCCCTTGCGTTTTCTATATACATCTCGATAGGTGACCCATCCCTTGTGAAATGTTGGTGTTCTTTATGCACCTCTGTGTAGGGTCGCGGAGGTGTCAGTTTTGGAGATATATCTGGTGTGACCTTAAATATGCTATAGTTTGCTCTCGCTCCATTGGCTTCAGCAATGTTTCTGATACTTGTTTCACTCTTTTTAGACATTTCTGAGATGTTGTCTTTCTCTTTTGTTGCATAAGCTGCTGGACTTCTCCATGAATTTGTCTTCTCTTGTGATCGAGGTGGTGATCTTTGTAGGACACTGCTTCTACCAAAAGGATTTCTTGCTCCAACTGGCTCTTTAGCTTTGAAGCTTGAAGCGGAGAGTTCTACTACAGTAGTCGAGTTTTCTGCTGCAGTTCTCCTGTGAAGTGTTGTGTCTTCTATTACAATTGGTACATTTGAAGATGGACCATCATCTTGTTTTGCTTTTAGAGAAGCATCACTCTCATTTTTTTTATGTTGTTGGTTAGTAATCATAATTGTTCCCACGAGTAGCACGAGAAATAACGGTCACCTATGACAGAGCTCTGCGTTATCATAGGAAGGCTATGGATTTAAACCGAATGTCGCCAAATTCGGAGTTCGTATACTAACGACTAAGCTTCCCCTTAGTCATGCAGCCATCGGCGTATGCAGTGCCACCTTAGCTTGGGTGCTAGTAGTTTGGTCCACCCCGAGTATTTGATTTCCTCGGTACCTGCCATATCTGGCGGGCGTTCCCCTATCCGCCACCTGGGGAGGCGCTCGATGGGGGGCTAGCAGACCCCACACGAGAATAATAATAATAATAATAATAATAATAATAATAATAATAATAATAATAATAATAATAATAATAATAATAATAATAATAATAATAATAATAATAATAATAATAATAATAATAATAATAATAATAATAATAATAATAATAATAATAATAATAATAATAATAATAATAATAATAATAATAATAATAATAATAATAATAATAATAATAATAATAATAATAATAATAATAATAATAATAATAATAATAATAATAATAATAATAATAATAATAATAATAATAATAATAATAATAATAATAATAATAATAATAATAATAATAATAATAATAATAATAATAATAATAATAATAATAATAATAATAATAATAATAATAATAATAATAATAATAATAATAATAATAATAATAATAATAATAATAATAATAATAATAATAATAATAATAATAATAATAATAATAATAATAATAATAATAATAATAATAATAATAATAATAATAATAATAATAATAATAATAATAATAATAATAATAATAATAATAATAATAATAATAATAATAATAATAATAATAATAATAATAATAATAATAATAATAATAATAATAATAATAATAATAATAATAATAATAATAATAATAATAATAATAATAATAATAATAATAATAATAATAATAATAATAATAATAATAATAATAATAATAATAATAATAATAATAATAATAATAATAATAATAATAATAATAATAATAATAATAATAATAATAATAATAATAATAATAATAATAATAATAATAATAATAATAATAATAATAATAATAATAATAATAATAATAATAATAATAATAATAATAATAATAATAATAATAATAATAATAATAATAATAATAATAATAATAATAATAATAATAATAATAATAATAATAATAATAATAATAATAATAATAATAATAATAATAATAATAATAATAATAATAATAATAATAATAATAATAATAATAATAATAATAATAATAATAATAATAATAATAATAATAATAATAATAATAATAATAATAATAATAATAATAATAATAATAATAATAATAATAATAATAATAATAATAATAATAATAATAATAATAATAATAATAATAATAATAATAATAATAATAATAATAATAATAATAATAATAATAATAATAATAATAATAATAATAATAATAATAATAATAATAATAATAATAATAATAATAATAATAATAATAATAATAATAATAATAATAATAATAATAATAATAATAATAATAATAATAATAATAATAATAATAATAATAATAATAATAATAATAATAATAATAATAATAATAATAATAATAATAATAATAATAATAATAATAATAATAATAATAATAATAATAATAATAATAATAATAATAATAATAATAATAATAATAATAATAATAATAATAATAATAATAATAATAATAATAATAATAATAATAATAATAATAATAATAATAATAATAATAATAATAATAATAATAATAATAATAATAATAATAATAATAATAATAATAATAATAATAATAATAATAATAATAATAATAATAATAATAATAATAATAATAATAATAATAATAATAATAATAATAATAATAATAATAATAATAATAATAATAATAATAATAATAATAATAATAATAATAATAATAATAATAATAATAATAATAATAATAATAATAATAATAATAATAATAATAATAATAATAATAATAATAATAATAATAATAATAATAATAATAATAATAATAATAATAATAATAATAATAATAATAATAATAATAATAATAATAATAATAATAATAATAATAATAATAATAATAATAATAATAATAATAATAATAATAATAATAATAATAATAATAATAATAATAATAATAATAATAATAATAATAATAATAATAATAATAATAATAATAATAATAATAATAATAATAATAATAATAATAATAATAATAATAATAATAATAATAATAATAATAATAATAATAATAATAATAATAATAATAATAATAATAATAATAATAATAATAATAATAATAATAATAATAATAATAATAATAATAATAATAATAATAATAATAATAATAATAATAATAATAATAATAATAATAATAATAATAATAATAATAATAATAATAATAATAATAATAATAATAATAATAATAATAATAATAATAATAATAATAATAATAATAATAATAATAATAATAATAATAATAATAATAATAATAATAATAATAATAATAATAATAATAATAATAATAATAATAATAATAATAATAATAATAATAATAATAATAATAATAATAATAATAATAATAATAATAATAATAATAATAATAATAATAATAATAATAATAATAATAATAATAATAATAATAATAATAATAATAATAATAATAATAATAATAATAATAATAATAATAATAATAATAATAATAATAATAATAATAATAATAATAATAATAATAATAATAATAATAATAATAATAATAATAATAATAATAATAATAATAATAATAATAATAATAATAATAATAATAATAATAATAATAATAATAATAATAATAATAATAATAATAATAATAATAATAATAATAATAATAATAATAATAATAATAATAATAATAATAATAATAATAATAATAATAATAATAATAATAATAATAATAATAATAATAATAATAATAATAATAATAATAATAATAATAATAATAATAATAATAATAATAATAATAATAATAATAATAATAATAATAATAATAATAATAATAATAATAATAATAATAATAATAATAATAATAATAATAATAATAATAATAATAATAATAATAATAATAATAATAATAATAATAATAATAATAATAATAATAATAATAATAATAATAATAATAATAATAATAATAATAATAATAATAATAATAATAATAATAATAATAATAATAATAATAATAATAATAATAATAATAATAATAATAATAATAATAATAATAATAATAATAATAATAATAATAATAATAATAATAATAATAATAATAATAATAATAATAATAATAATAATAATAATAATAATAATAATAATAATAATAATAATAATAATAATAATAATAATAATAATAATAATAATAATAATAATAATAATAATAATAATAATAATAATAATAATAATAATAATAATAATAATAATAATAATAATAATAATAATAATAATAATAATAATAATAATAATAATAATAATAATAATAATAATAATAATAATAATAATAATAATAATAATAATAATAATAATAATAATAATAATAATAATAATAATAATAATAATAATAATAATAATAATAATAATAATAATAATAATAATAATAATAATAATAATAATAATAATAATAATAATAATAATAATAATAATAATAATAATAATAATAATAATAATAATAATAATAATAATAATAATAATAATAATAATAATAATAATAATAATAATAATAATAATAATAATAATAATAATAATAATAATAATAATAATAATAATAATAATAATAATAATAATAATAATAATAATAATAATAATAATAATAATAATAATAATAATAATAATAATAATAATAATAATAATAATAATAATAATAATAATAATAATAATAATAATAATAATAATAATAATAATAATAATAATAATAATAATAATAATAATAATAATAATAATAATAATAATAATAATAATAATAATAATAATAATAATAATAATAATAATAATAATAATAATAATAATAATAATAATAATAATAATAATAATAATAATAATAATAATAATAATAATAATAATAATAATAATAATAATAATAATAATAATAATAATAATAATAATAATAATAATAATAATAATAATAATAATAATAATAATAATAATAATAATAATAATAATAATAATAATAATAATAATAATAATAATAATAATAATAATAATAATAATAATAATAATAATAATAATAATAATAATAATAATAATAATAATAATAATAATAATAATAATAATAATAATAATAATAATAATAATAATAATAATAATAATAATAATAATAATAATAATAATAATAATAATAATAATAATAATAATAATAATAATAATAATAATAATAATAATAATAATAATAATAATAATAATAATAATAATAATAATAATAATAATAATAATAATAATAATAATAATAATAATAATAATAATAATAATAATAATAATAATAATAATAATAATAATAATAATAATAATAATAATAATAATAATAATAATAATAATAATAATAATAATAATAATAATAATAATAATAATAATAATAATAATAATAATAATAATAATAATAATAATAATAATAATAATAATAATAATAATAATAATAATAATAATAATAATAATAATAATAATAATAATAATAATAATAATAATAATAATAATAATAATAATAATAATAATAATAATAATAATAATAATAATAATAATAATAATAATAATAATAATAATAATAATAATAATAATAATAATAATAATAATAATAATAATAATAATAATAATAATAATAATAATAATAATAATAATAATAATAATAATAATAATAATAATAATAATAATAATAATAATAATAATAATAATAATAATAATAATAATAATAATAATAATAATAATAATAATAATAATAATAATAATAATAATAATAATAATAATAATAATAATAATAATAATAATAATAATAATAATAATAATAATAATAATAATAATAATAATAATAATAATAATAATAATAATAATAATAATAATAATAATAATAATAATAATAATAATAATAATAATAATAATAATAATAATAATAATAATAATAATAATAATAATAATAATAATAATAATAATAATAATAATAATAATAATAATAATAATAATAATAATAATAATAATAATAATAATAATAATAATAATAATAATAATAATAATAATAATAATAATAATAATAATAATAATAATAATAATAATAATAATAATAATAATAATAATAATAATAATAATAATAATAATAATAATAATAATAATAATAATAATAATAATAATAATAATAATAATAATAATAATAATAATAATAATAATAATAATAATAATAATAATAATAATAATAATAATAATAATAATAATAATAATAATAATAATAATAATAATAATAATAATAATAATAATAATAATAATAATAATAATAATAATAATAATAATAATAATAATAATAATAATAATAATAATAATAATAATAATAATAATAATAATAATAATAATAATAATAATAATAATAATAATAATAATAATAATAATAATAATAATAATAATAATAATAATAATAATAATAATAATAATAATAATAATAATAATAATAATAATAATAATAATAATAATAATAATAATAATAATAATAATAATAATAATAATAATAATAATAATAATAATAATAATAATAATAATAATAATAATAATAATAATAATAATAATAATAATAATAATAATAATAATAATAATAATAATAATAATAATAATAATAATAATAATAATAATAATAATAATAATAATAATAATAATAATAATAATAATAATAATAATAATAATAATAATAATAATAATAATAATAATAATAATAATAATAATAATAATAATAATAATAATAATAATAATAATAATAATAATAATAATAATAATAATAATAATAATAATAATAATAATAATAATAATAATAATAATAATAATAATAATAATAATAATAATAATAATAATAATAATAATAATAATAATAATAATAATAATAATAATAATAATAATAATAATAATAATAATAATAATAATAATAATAATAATAATAATAATAATAATAATAATAATAATAATAATAATAATAATAATAATAATAATAATAATAATAATAATAATAATAATAATAATAATAATAATAATAATAATAATAATAATAATAATAATAATAATAATAATAATAATAATAATAATAATAATAATAATAATAATAATAATAATAATAATAATAATAATAATAATAATAATAATAATAATAATAATAATAATAATAATAATAATAATAATAATAATAATAATAATAATAATAATAATAATAATAATAATAATAATAATAATAATAATAATAATAATAATAATAATAATAATAATAATAATAATAATAATAATAATAATAATAATAATAATAATAATAATAATAATAATAATAATAATAATAATAATAATAATAATAATAATAATAATAATAATAATAATAATAATAATAATAATAATAATAATAATAATAATAATAATAATAATAATAATAATAATAATAATAATAATAATAATAATAATAATAATAATAATAATAATAATAATAATAATAATAATAATAATAATAATAATAATAATAATAATAATAATAATAATAATAATAATAATAATAATAATAATAATAATAATAATAATAATAATAATAATAATAATAATAATAATAATAATAATAATAATAATAATAATAATAATAATAATAATAATAATAATAATAATAATAATAATAATAATAATAATAATAATAATAATAATAATAATAATAATAATAATAATAATAATAATAATAATAATAATAATAATAATAATAATAATAATAATAATAATAATAATAATAATAATAATAATAATAATAATAATAATAATAATAATAATAATAATAATAATAATAATAATAATAATAATAATAATAATAATAATAATAATAATAATAATAATAATAATAATAATAATAATAATAATAATAATAATAATAATAATAATAATAATAATAATAATAATAATAATAATAATAATAATAATAATAATAATAATAATAATAATAATAATAATAATAATAATAATAATAATAATAATAATAATAATAATAATAATAATAATAATAATAATAATAATAATAATAATAATAATAATAATAATAATAATAATAATAATAATAATAATAATTTTTTTTTTTTTTTTTTTTTTTTTTTTTTTTTTTTTTTTTTGAGGAGGTGAAACTTTTTATAAGCTGAGTGTGGGATTCTTCATGAATGACATACCCACTAAAACACCCCCTCTTTCTTCTTGCCTTATCTGGAACTGTTTATCACATTACTTCGGATAAAGCTATTTTACTTATTCTTTATTTAGACATTTCGGTTTTGCCTAGGAAGGTCATCTAAGTCGTTTTTCTTTAATCGTAATATATTTTTTATATATTGTGTTACCACGTTCCACTCATCTTCTCCTTGAAGGATAACACTGATTATATTTTCAATGCACAGTGTCCCGACCAGCAATTCCACTTCTTCTCTCTGCGTCGACCATCTTCTACATTCGATGATAGTGTGTTGGGCATCATCTAGTACACCTGCCTCACAATAGATGCAATCAGCCGAATCTGTCTTTCCCATTTTATTGAGATATTCCCGGAAGTATCCATGCCCGCTCAGGAACTGGGAAAGGTAATAATTTACTTCCCCATGTTTTCGTTCAATCCACGGCATCAAGTTCGGGATTAATTTGGCAGTCCATCGACCTCTGCTTTCTTGTTCCCAAGATTCTTGCCACTTCACAAGTGTGTGCCTTCTCTCTTCATCTTTTATTTTTTTATATGATGATCCTTGTGTTTTTCTTCGGAATATTGCTTGGCGTTCCATGGCGAGAAGCTCTATAGGGATTGCGCCCGCGATGACTTGTACCGCTGCTGCTGATACCGTGCGGTAGGCCGAGGCTATTTTAATAGCCGCCCTGCGTTGTACTTGTGTCAACCTTTTCCGGTACATCTCCTTAATCAGAGCTTCTGCCCAGATCTCGGCACCATATATAAGGATTGAATCCACCGTAGACATAAGCAGGCGGCGCTTGCTTGCCCTTGGTCCCGTGGTGTTTGCCATCAGTCTACTCAATGAGGTCACACGTTTTGATGCTTTGTCGGCAGAGTACTTTATCTGCTCCCAAAAGGTCAGTTTTCCATCTAGCAGTATGCCTAGATATCGAACTGCGTGTTTTGTGGTCACTTGGTGCTCCCCGACAGTCATCTCGATCGTTCTTTCCATTCTGCGTTTTGTAATCACAACTATTTCGGTTTTGCTCAGTGCCAGAGATAGTTCATGATTTTCCATCCACCTATTAACAATCCTCATCGTTTGGTTGAGCTTCAACTGGGCTGTCTCTATATCGCGAGCGGATATCAGAACCGCGACATCATCTGCATATCCAACAAGTGAGCACTCGTCAGGCATAGGTGTTCGTAGAAGGTCGTCGTATGACGCGTTCCAGAGGATAGGCCCAAGAACCGATCCTTGGGCTGCGCCTGCCGTGATCTGTCTTCTTCGTTGTCCCTCAGGAGTAGTATAAAGAAGCACGCGTTTACTCAGATAATCTCTTATCATCGTTAGGAGGTACCGCGGTATTTTAAAGTTGTGCTGTAGGGCGTGTAACATATCAACCCATCTCGCAGAGTTAAATGCGTTTTTGACGTCAAGTGTCACCAGCAAGACGATACGTCGAGAGAAATGGTTTCTTTCTGTTGCTTTCCTTACCGCTTTTGTAACTTCCATTATGGCGTCAGTTGTGGAAAGACCTGCTCTAAATCCATATTGATTTGTGGAGAGACCACCAGCTTGCTCAATCGCAACCATCAATCTGGGTTTAATTAATCTTTCTAATACTTTACCAGCGGTGTTAAGCATGCACAACGGGCGGTATGACGACGCTTCTTCTGGATGTCCCTTACTTTTATCAATAAGAACAAGGCGCGCGACCTTCCAGCTGCTACAGAAAGTACCCATACTAAGGCAAGCATTGTACATGTTGAGTAGTAGATGCGGGTTTATTTTGTGTACTTTTTTAAGTATTTCACCATGTATACCATCTGGTCCTGGGGCTTTTTTGTTTTTTAAACCTTTAATTGCCAAATCGAGTTCTTCTAAGGAGAAATAAGGGACCTCTCCTATCACTGGGCTTGTTTGTACTGGACGTTCCGGGTGGCTTGGGAACAAAGCACCAACAATTTTGTCTATCGTGGATGCTTCCATGGCTAAACTCGGCTTATTGGCTCTAAGTTTCTTCATAACAAGCTTGTAGCCAAGACCCCATGGGTTTGTTTCGATATCGTCCAACAGTTCTTTCCAGCATC
The DNA here is from genome assembly GCA_963932295.1 of Tipula lateralis. Taxonomy (NCBI): domain Eukaryota; kingdom Metazoa; phylum Arthropoda; class Insecta; order Diptera; family Tipulidae; genus Tipula; species Tipula lateralis. The sequence goes on along the minus strand of OZ010736.1, from coordinate 78,701,765 downwards.
GAGCTTTGCTACTGTTGATGATGTGTCGTAACTGCTTTCTTTTGTCTCTATATTCTCTTGATCGTTGGCACCTTTCCTCCCGTGTTCTAGCTCGTTGCCATTGACGCCTTGAGTGTAAACAAAGTTTACGTAGCTGTGCGATTTCAGTCGTCCACCAGTATACGGGATTTTTACCGCGCCTTGTCGATTTTTTGGGCATAGATGCGTTACATGCTTGCACGATTAAGTTCATAGTGTTGTCCACCAACTCTTCCACTCCCGTTCTGTCATTAATTTTCCCGTCTTGTATTATTACTGTGCCTCTAGCCATTGTGCTAGCGAAAATTTCTTCGTTAATTTTTTCTAGATTCCAATTAAGCAGTGGTTCCTGTGAAGTTCCATCTGAGGTTTTTGGGTCACCAATGTGAAATATGATATACTGATGATCGCTGCCGGTATAATCCTCAATTACTCTCCAGTTTTTGATTTTTGGGATTAAACGTTCTGTCGCAAACGTAATATCTGGGATAGTGGCTGCGTATCCTGGGCGTCGGAAAGTTGGTATGTTACCGATGTTTACCACCAAGAGACCTGTTCTGGAGGCCATTTCCAGTATATAATTGCCCCGTGAGCTTGGATATGACATTCCCCACTCCAATGCATGGGCATTAAAGTCCCCAGCCACAATTACTTCGCCTACAGCGTTAAGGATGGCATCTTCTAGGCGATCCACCTTTCCTTTGAAATTTATTATACGCTCATTTGGGGTGAGATAGCAGCTGAATATGGTAACATCTTTCATTTTGACCCAAACGAAACCGCGATCCTGTCCACTGTCAATTATTGTCGTTGTTCTTGGCTCTGGAATCCAAATGGCGGCTGTGCCCAACTCATCTGTATACCAATTGGGGGAGTTCCAGTCTTTATATTGTTCGCTTATAACGACAATATCAGTGCCTTTTTCTTTTATTATTTGTTGCAAGAGATCATTAGCAACCTTACTCCTGTGCAGATTTGCTTGTAAAACAGAGGTCATTTTTTCATTGATTTTTCTTTCTTTAATGCATCTCTGAATACTTTGCATTTTCCTGATCCAGCTTTATGCGCCACGTTCTCGTTCGCTTCGTTACAGAGCATGCAACGTTCATTGTTTTGACAACTCTTGGCTTGATGCCCCATTCCACCACACCTAAAGCAGCAGTCCTTTCTGTCAGGACCTTCACATGCATTTCTCTTGTGTCCATACCCCAGGCATTTAAAGCATCGCTCAACCGTTGCTCTTCTTCTTATCCGTCCATATACCCAACCAACTTTGATTTTTTCCTGGGCTAAAAGTTTGTTCGCCAGTGTGTTGGGGAGGTGGACTATTGCAACCCTTTGACCTCTGTCACTAGTTTGTGTGACGTATACAGTTGCATCGTCAACATCTCCGATGTCTCGCTTAAGTGCTTCTATTATATCAGCTTTCTCAGTCAGGCAATCGAGGTCTCGTATCTCTAGGGAGGTTTTAGGGACTAGATTCCTTACTGCACCGTTTTCACCAACCGCTTCTCTTAGAGCATTGCTTAGTTTCTCTGAGTCTTTGGTGCTATTGCTGAGTTCTAGGAGAACACTGCCATCTCTTGTTTGCCGAATGGTTTTAATCTCGGCCCCTACGGTATCTGGGTTGATTTTACTTTTGATACCCTTTAGTATGCTGGCATATGTCTGCCCTTCCGTTGGTTTAATGGAAATGGCTTTCATTCGGTTTCGTTGAGCTCGCTTTACTCCTAGAGATCTGGTCTGGGAGTTTTCGCTTGAGTGCCCCGATTCAGCAGCTTTTATGCTTCTTGTTGCTTGATTTGTGTTTCGTCTCTTGTTTTTGTTGTTGCTTTTGACTACTGTCCAATGAATGTCATCGGTAGTTACAGCCCTTTCGGTATTGACATATGTGTTATCTTCAGGTTTATTCGTTTTTCCCTTTTTAAAGTGTTCGCCTTCTGCGGGGCTGGATGCCACTCGCTTAGTCTTCACGATGTTACCCTGCAAAAGTGTTCGCCTTCTGCGGGGCTGGATGCCACTCGCTTAGTCTTCACGATGTTACCCTGCATTTCTTGCGTGACAGGTGAAGTTTGCGTTTGTTGTGATTTGTGTAGCTTTTCAACCCTTTTCCAGGACAACCTTATGTTGAGGATGACGCTTAAACTTTCTTCTAGGTGTAGAATTCCTTGTTTAACGGCCATTCCAATATTTTTTTGTTTTTGCGTAGCACCTTTCATTGTTTCTAGGATGTCGAAGCATTTGTGAATTTCATCCTCTTCGGCGTCCCTTGCGTTTTCTATATACATCTCGATAGGTGACCCATCCCTTGTGAAATGTTGGTGTTCTTTATACACCTCTGTGTAGGGTCGCGGAGGTGTCAGTTTTGGAGATATATCTGGTGTGACCTTAAATATGCTATAGTTTGCTCTCGCTCCATTGGCTTCAGCAATGTTTCTGATACTTGTTTCACTCTTTTTAGACATTTCTGAGATGTTGTCTTTCTCTTTTGTTGCATAAGCTGCTGGACTTCTCCATGAATTTGTCTTCTCTTGTGATCGAGGTGGTGATCTTTGTAGGACACTGCTTCTACCAAAAGGATTTCTTGCTCCAACTGGCTCTTTAGCTTTGAAGCTTGAAGCGGAGAGTTCTACTACAGTAGTCGAGTTTTCTGCTGCAGTTCTCCTGTGAAGTGTTGTGTCTTCTATTACAATTGGTACATTTGAAGATGGACCATCATCTTGTTTTGCTTTTAGAGAAGCATCACTCTCATTTTTTTTATGTTGTTGGTTAGTAATCATAATTGTTCCCACGAGTAGCACGAGAAATAACGGTCACCTATGACAGAGCTCTGCGTTATCATAGGAAGGCTATGGATTTAAACCGAATGTCGCCAAATTCGGAGTTCGCATACTAACGACTAAGCTTCCCCTTAGTCATGCAGCCATCGGCGTATGCAGTGCCACCTTAGCTTGGGTGCTAGTAGTTTGGTCCACCCCGAGTATTTGATTTCCTCGGTACCTGCCATATCTGGCGGGCGTTCCCCTATCCGCCACCTGGGGAGGCGCTCGATGGGGGGCTAGCAGACCCCACACGAGAATAATAATAATAATAATAATAATAATAATAATAATAATAATAATAATAATAATTTTTTTTTTTTTTTTTTTTTTTTTTTTTGGAGGAGGTGAAACTTTTTATAAGCTGAGTGTGGGATTCTTCATGAATGACATACCCACCAAAACACCTCCCCTCCTTTCTCTCGGAGCTAGCCTGGTACTGTTTTCCACATTTCTTCAGTGCTAGTCCGTTTCTCCTAATTTAGGTCATCTCATTTACGGGCTGCTGTCCAACTCCCTCTTTTTTCGTTTCAAGATGTTCTCTACATAACGGGATACTGTGCTCCAATTCTGCGCACTATATAGCATGATCCTCACAGCAGTCTCTGGTGACCATATCCCAACTTCCTCTTCCAACCGATTTCTATCGTCTTCAAATAGCGTACATGCAAAAAAAGTATGCTCCGCATCGTCCGTGTCCTGGCAGTGTGGACATCCCGGTTCCGTTACCACTTTAATCTTACATAGGTACGATCGGAAGTAACCATGCCCGCTTAGGAATTGTGTTATGTAATAGCGACCTCTCCATGTCCTCTCTCAATCCAGGGCTCCACTTCTGGGATTAGTTTCGCGGTCCATCTACCGCTGGTCTCCCGTTGCCATGACTCCTGCCAGTGGTTTATCGTGCGGATTCTTTCAGAGATTCCAGCCACCTCTTGCTCACTCCCTGTGGTCTTTCATAGATGGCCTTCTTCTCCTTGGCCAGACTCTTGATTGGGATGACTCCCGCTATGACCAGTACGGCCGCCTCCGATACGGTACGGTAAGCCGAGGCCACTCGCAATGCACTACGCCTCTGCACCTGGGCCAGTCTCTTTCGGTAAACCTCCTTGTCCAGAGCGTCCGCCCATATTTCTGCTCCGTAAAGCAATACGGCCTGGGTTGCGGACATCAGTAATTTCGCCTACTTGCCTTTGGCCCACCCACATTCGCCATCAGCCGAGCAAGTGCCATCACTCCTTTTGCAGCTTTGTCTGCCGTTTTACGGATTTGTGCGGAAAAGCTCAACTTTGAGTCGATCGTCACCCCCAAATACTTAGTAGATGATCTTGTCTCTACAACCTCACTGCCAATGAACATTGGGAGTTCCACTTGCATTCTTTTCTTGGTAATCATCACAATCTCTGTCTTCTGCAGAGCAAGTGTCAACTCGTGTGATGTCATCCATGCGTTAATAGACCTCATCACCTGATTCAGTTTTAGCTGGGCGAGCTTTGTATCACGGGCAGAAATGAGCACCGCAACATCATCAGCATACCCCACTAGCTGGGTCTCGTCTGGCATCTCCGCTCGTAACAGGTTGTCATAGAACGCGTTCCAGAGATCGGGTCCTAAGACCGATCCCTGAGCTGCACCCGCAGTGATCTCTGTGATCCGCTCTCCCTCTTCTGTTTCGTATACCAGTGATCGATCATGCAGATAGTCCCCTAGTATCCTAGGGGACTATCTGCATGAGTTTGGTCCACCCCGAGTATTTGATTTCCTCGGTACCTGCCATATCTGGCGGGCGTTCCCCTATCCGCCACCTGGGGAGGCGCTCGATGGGGGGCTAGCAGACCCCACACGAGAATAATAATAATAATAATAATAATAATAATAATAATAATAATAATAATAATAATAATAATAATAATAATAATAATAATAATAATAATAATAATAATAATAATAATAATAATAATAATAATAATAATAATAATAATAATAATAATAATAATAATAATAATAATAATAATAATAATAATAATAATAATAATAATAATAATAATAATAATAATAATAATAATAATAATAATAATAATAATAATAATAATAATAATAATAATAATAATAATAATAATAATAATAATAATAATAATAATAATAATAATAATAATAATAATAATAATAATAATAATAATAATAATAATAATAATAATAATAATAATAATAATAATAATAATAATAATAATAATAATAATAATAATAATAATAATAATAATAATAATAATAATAATAATAATAATAATAATAATAATAATAATAATAATAATAATAATAATAATAATAATAATAATAATAATAATAATAATAATAATAATAATAATAATAATAATAATAATAATAATAATAATAATAATAATAATAATAATAATAATAATAATAATAATAATAATAATAATAATAATAATAATAATAATAATAATAATAATAATAATAATAATAATAATAATAATAATAATAATAATAATAATAATAATAATAATAATAATAATAATAATAATAATAATAATAATAATAATAATAATAATAATAATAATAATAATAATAATAATAATAATAATAATAATAATAATAATAATAATAATAATAATAATAATAATAATAATAATAATAATAATAATAATAATAATAATAATAATAATAATAATAATAATAATAATAATAATAATAATAATAATAATAATAATAATAATAATAATAATAATAATAATAATAATAATAATAATAATAATAATAATAATAATAATAATAATAATAATAATAATAATAATAATAATAATAATAATAATAATAATAATAATAATAATAATAATAATAATAATAATAATAATAATAATAATAATAATAATAATAATAATAATAATAATAATAATAATAATAATAATAATAATAATAATAATAATAATAATAATAATAATAATAATAATAATAATAATAATAATAATAATAATAATAATAATAATAATAATAATAATAATAATAATAATAATAATAATAATAATAATAATAATAATAATAATAATAATAATAATAATAATAATAATAATAATAATAATAATAATAATAATAATAATAATAATAATAATAATAATAATAATAATAATAATAATAATAATAATAATAATAATAATAATAATAATAATAATAATAATAATAATAATAATAATAATAATAATAATAATAATAATAATAATAATAATAATAATAATAATAATAATAATAATAATAATAATAATAATAATAATAATAATAATAATAATAATAATAATAATAATAATAATAATAATAATAATAATAATAATAATAATAATAATAATAATAATAATAATAATAATAATAATAATAATAATAATAATAATAATAATAATAATAATAATAATAATAATAATAATAATAATAATAATAATAATAATAATAATAATAATAATAATAATAATAATAATAATAATAATAATAATAATAATAATAATAATAATAATAATAATAATAATAATAATAATAATAATAATAATAATAATAATAATAATAATAATAATAATAATAATAATAATAATAATAATAATAATAATAATAATAATAATAATAATAATAATAATAATAATAATAATAATAATAATAATAATAATAATAATAATAATAATAATAATAATAATAATAATAATAATAATAATAATAATAATAATAATAATAATAATAATAATAATAATAATAATAATAATAATAATAATAATAATAATAATAATAATAATAATAATAATAATAATAATAATAATAATAATAATAATAATAATAATAATAATAATAATAATAATAATAATAATAATAATAATAATAATAATAATAATAATAATAATAATAATAATAATAATAATAATAATAATAATAATAATAATAATAATAATAATAATAATAATAATAATAATAATAATAATAATAATAATAATAATAATAATAATAATAATAATAATAATAATAATAATAATAATAATAATAATAATAATAATAATAATAATAATAATAATAATAATAATAATAATAATAATAATAATAATAATAATAATAATAATAATAATAATAATAATAATAATAATAATAATAATAATAATAATAATAATAATAATAATAATAATAATAATAATAATAATAATAATAATAATAATAATAATAATAATAATAATAATAATAATAATAATAATAATAATAATAATAATAATAATAATAATAATAATAATAATAATAATAATAATAATAATAATAATAATAATAATAATAATAATAATAATAATAATAATAATAATAATAATAATAATAATAATAATAATAATAATAATAATAATAATAATAATAATAATAATAATAATAATAATAATAATAATAATAATAATAATAATAATAATAATAATAATAATAATAATAATAATAATAATAATAATAATAATAATAATAATAATAATAATAATAATAATAATAATAATAATAATAATAATAATAATAATAATAATAATAATAATAATAATAATAATAATAATAATAATAATAATAATAATAATAATAATAATAATAATAATAATAATAATAATAATAATAATAATAATAATAATAATAATAATAATAATAATAATAATAATAATAATAATAATAATAATAATAATAATAATAATAATAATAATAATAATAATAATAATAATAATAATAATAATAATAATAATAATAATAATAATAATAATAATAATAATAATAATAATAATAATAATAATAATAATAATAATAATAATAATAATAATAATAATAATAATAATAATAATAATAATAATAATAATAATAATAATAATAATAATAATAATAATAATAATAATAATAATAATAATAATAATAATAATAATAATAATAATAATAATAATAATAATAATAATAATAATAATAATAATAATAATAATAATAATAATAATAATAATAATAATAATAATAATAATAATAATAATAATAATAATAATAATAATAATAATAATAATAATAATAATAATAATAATAATAATAATAATAATAATAATAATAATAATAATAATAATAATAATAATAATAATAATAATAATAATAATAATAATAATAATAATAATAATAATAATAATAATAATAATAATAATAATAATAATAATAATAATAATAATAATAATAATAATAATAATAATAATAATAATAATAATAATAATAATAATAATAATAATAATAATAATAATAATAATAATAATAATAATAATAATAATAATAATAATAATAATAATAATAATAATAATAATAATAATAATAATAATAATAATAATAATAATAATAATAATAATAATAATAATAATAATAATAATAATAATAATAATAATAATAATAATAATAATAATAATAATAATAATAATAATAATAATAATAATAATAATAATAATAATAATAATAATAATAATAATAATAATAATAATAATAATAATAATAATAATAATAATAATAATAATAATAATAATAATAATAATAATAATAATAATAATAATAATAATAATAATAATAATAATAATAATAATAATAATAATAATAATAATAATAATAATAATAATAATAATAATAATAATAATAATAATAATAATAATAATAATAATAATAATAATAATAATAATAATAATAATAATAATAATAATAATAATAATAATAATAATAATAATAATAATAATAATAATAATAATAATAATAATAATAATAATAATAATAATAATAATAATAATAATAATAATAATAATAATAATAATAATAATAATAATAATAATAATAATAATAATAATAATAATAATAATAATAATAATAATAATAATAATAATAATAATAATAATAATAATAATAATAATAATAATAATAATAATAATAATAATAATAATAATAATAATAATAATAATAATAATAATAATAATAATAATAATAATAATAATAATAATAATAATAATAATAATAATAATAATAATAATAATAATAATAATAATAATAATAATAATAATAATAATAATAATAATAATAATAATAATAATAATAATAATAATAATAATAATAATAATAATAATAATAATAATAATAATAATAATAATAATAATAATAATAATAATAATAATAATAATAATAATAATAATAATAATAATAATAATAATAATAATAATAATAATAATAATAATAATAATAATAATAATAATAATAATAATAATAATAATAATAATAATAATAATAATAATAATAATAATAATAATAATAATAATAATAATAATAATAATAATAATAATAATAATAATAATAATAATAATAATAATAATAATAATAATAATAATAATAATAATAATAATAATAATAATAATAATAATAATAATAATAATAATAATAATAATAATAATAATAATAATAATAATAATAATAATAATAATAATAATAATAATAATAATAATAATAATAATAATAATAATAATAATAATAATAATAATAATAATAATAATAATAATAATAATAATAATAATAATAATAATAATAATAATAATAATAATAATAATAATAATAATAATAATAATAATAATAATAATAATAATAATAATAATAATAATAATAATAATAATAATAATAATAATAATAATAATAATAATAATAATAATAATAATAATAATAATAATAATAATAATAATAATAATAATAATAATAATAATAATAATAATAATAATAATAATAATAATAATAATAATAATAATAATAATAATAATAATAATAATAATAATAATAATAATAATAATAATAATAATAATAATAATAATAATAATAATAATAATAATAATAATAATAATAATAATAATAATAATAATAATAATAATAATAATAATAATAATAATAATAATAATAATAATAATAATAATAATAATAATAATAATAATAATAATAATAATAATAATAATAATAATAATAATAATAATAATAATAATAATAATAATAATAATAATAATAATAATAATAATAATAATTTTTTTTTTTTTTTTTTTTTTTTTTTTTTGTGGAGGAGGTGAAACTTTTTATAAGCTGAGTGTGGGATTCTTCATGAATGACATACCCACTAAAACACCCCCTCTTTCTTCTTGCCTTATCTGGAACTGTTTATCACATTACTTCGGATAAAGCTATTTTACTTATTCTTTATTTAGACATTTCGGTTTTGCCTAGGAAGGTCATCTAAGTCGTTTTTCTTTAATCGTAATATATTTTTTATATATTGTGTTACCACGTTCCACTCATCTTCTCCTTGAAGGATAACACTGATTATATTTTCAATGCACAGTGTCCCGACCAGCAATTCCACTTCTTCTCTCTGCGTCGACCATCTTCTACATTCGATGATAGTGTGTTGGGCATCGTCTAGTACACCTGCCTCACAATAGATGCAATCAGCCGAATCTGTCTTTCCCATTTTATTGAGATATTCCCGGAAGTATCCATGCCCGCTCAGGAACTGGGAAAGGTAATAATTTACTTCCCCATGTTTTCGTTCAATCCACGGCATCAAGTTCGGGATTAATTTGGCAGTCCATCGACCTCTGCTTTCTTGTTCCCAAGATTCTTGCCACTTCACAAGTGTGTGCCTTCTCTCTTCATCTTTTATTTTTTTATATGATGATCCATGTGTTTTTCTTCGGAATATTGCTTGGCGTTCTATGGCGAGAAGCTCTATAGGGATTGCGCCCGCGATGACTTGTACCGCTGCTGCTGATACGGTGCGGTAGGCCGAGGCTATTTTAATAGCCGCCCTGCGTTGTACTTGTGTCAACCTTTTCCGGTACATCTCCTTAATCAGAGCTTCTGCCCAGATCTCGGCACCATATATAAGGATTGAATCCACCGTAGACATAAGCAGGCGGCGCTTGCTTGCCCTTGGTCCCGTGGTGTTTGCCATCAGTCTACTCAATGAGGTCACACGTTTTGATGCTTTGTCGGCAGAGTACTTTATCTGCTCCCAAAAGGTCAGTTTTCCATCTAGCAGTATGCCTAGATATCGAACTGCGTGTTTTGTGGTCACTTGGTGCTCCCCGACAGTCATCTCGATCGTTCTTTCCATTCTGCGTTTTGTAATCACAACTATTTCGGTTTTGCTCAGTGCCAGAGATAGTTCATGATTTTCCATCCACCTATTAACAATCCTCATCGTTTGGTTGAGCTTCAACTGGGCTGTCTCTATATCGCGAGCGGATATCAGAACCGCGACATCATCTGCATATCCAACAAGTGAGCACTCGTCAGGCATAGGTGTTCGTAGAAGGTCGTCGTATGACGCGTTCCAGAGGATAGGCCCAAGAACCGATCCTTGGGCTGCGCCTGCCGTGATATGTCTTCTTCGTTGTCCCTCAGGAGTAGTATAAAGAAGCACGCGTTTACTCAGATAATCTCTTATCATCGTTAGGAGGTACCGCGGTATTTTAAAGTTGTGCTGTAGGGCGTGTAACATATCAACCCATCTCGCAGAGTTAAATGCGTTTTTGACGTCAAGTGTCACCAGCAAGACGATACGTCGAGAGAAATGGTTTCTTTCTGTTGCCTTTCTTACCGCTTTTGTAACTTCCATTATGGCGTCAGTTGTGGAAAGACCTGCTCTAAATCCATATTGATTTGTGGAGAGACCACCAGCTTGCTCAATGGCAACCATCAATCTGGGTTTAATTAGTCTTTCTAATACTTTACCAGCAGTGTTAAGCATGCACAACGGGCGGTATGACGACGCTTCTTCTGGATGTCCCTTACTTTTATCAATAAGAACAAGGCGCGCGACCTTCCAGCTGCTACAGAAAGTACCCATACTAAGGCAAGCATTGTACATGTTGAGTAGTAGATGCGGGTTTATTTTGTGTACTTTTTTAAGTATTTCACCATGTATACCATCTGGTCCTGGGGCTTTTTTGTTTTTTAAACCTTTAATTGCCAAATCGAGTTCTTCTAAGGAGAAATAAGGGACCTCTCCTATCACTGGGCTTGTTTGTACTGGACGTTCCGGGTGGCTTGGGAACAAAGCACCAACAATTTTGTCTATCGTGGATGCTTCCATGGCTAAACTTGGCTTATTGGCTCTAAGTTTCTTCATAACAAGCTTGTAGCCAAGACCCCATGGGTTTGTTTCGATATCGTCCAACAGTTCTTTCCAGCATCGAGCTTTGCTACTGTTGATGATGTGTCGTAACTGCTTTCTTTTGTCTCTATATTCTCTTGATCGTTGGCACCTTTCCTCCCGTGTTCTAGCTCGTTGCCATTGACGCCTTGAGTGTAAACAAAGTTTACGTAGCTGTGCGATTTCAGTCGTCCACCAGTATACGGGATTTTTACCGCGCCTTGTCGATTTTTTGGGCATAGATGCGTTACATGCTTGCACGATTAAGTTCATAGTGTTGTCCACCAACTCTTCCACTCCCGTTCTGTCATTAATTTTCCCGTCTTGTATTATTACTGTGCCTCTAGCCATTGTGCTAGCGAAGATTTCTTCGTTAATTTTTTCTAGATTCCAATTAAGCAGTGGTTCCTGTGAAGTTCCATCTGAGGTTTTTGGGTCACCAATGTGAAATATGATATACTGATGATCGCTGCCGGTATAATCCTCAATTACTCTCCAGTTTTTGATTTTTGGGATTAAACGTTCTGTCGCAAACGTAATATCTGGGATAGTCGCTGCGTACCCTGGACGTCGGAAAGTTGGTATGTTACCGATGTTTACCACCAAGAGACCTGTTCTGGAGGCCATTTCCAGTATATAATTGCCCCGTGAGCTCGGATATGACATTCCCCACTCCAATGCATGGGCATTAAAGTCCCCAGCCACAATTACTTCGCCTACAGCGTTAAGGATGGCATCTTCTAGGCGATCCACCTTTCCTTTGAAATTTATTATACGCTCATTTGGGGTGAGATAGCAGCTGAATATGGTAACATCTTTCATTTTGACCCAAACGAAACCGCGATCCTGTCCACTGTCAATTATTGTCGTTGTTCTTGGCTCTGGAATCCAAATGGCGGCTGTGCCCAACTCATCTGTATACCAATTGGGGGAGTTCCAGTCTTTATATTGTTCGCTTATAACGACAATATCAGTGCCTTTTTCTTTTATTATTTGTTGCAAGAGATCATTAGCAACCTTACTCCTGTGCAGATTTGCTTGTAAAACAGAGGTCATTTTTTCATCGATTTTTCTTTCTTTAATGCATCTCTGAATACTTTGCACTTTCCTGATCCAGCTTTATGCGCCACGTTCTCGCTCGCTTCGTTACAGAGCATGCAACGTTCATTGTTTTGACAACTCTTGGCTTGATGCCCCATTCCACCACACCTAAAGCAGCAGTCCTTTCTGTCAGGACCTTCACACGCATTTCTCTTGTGTCCATACCCCAGGCATTTAAAGCATCGCTCAACCGTTGCTCTTCTTCTTATCCGTCCATATACCCAACCAACTTTGATTTTTTCCTGGGCTAAAAGTTTGTTCGCCAGTGTGTTGGGGAGGTGGACTATTGCAACCCTTTGACCTCTATCGCTAGTTTGTGTGACGTATACAGTTGCATCGTCAACATCTCCGATGTCTCGCTTAAGTGCTTCTATTATATCAGCTTTCTCAGTCAGGCAATCGAGGTCTCGTATCTCTAGGGAGGTTTTAGGGACTAGATTCCTTACTGCACCGTTTTCACCAACCGCTTCTCGTAGAGCATTGCTTAGTTTCTCTGAGTCTTTGGTGCTATTGCTGAGTTCTAGGAGAACACTGCCATCTCTTGTATAATAATAATAATAATAATAATAATAATAATAATAATAATAATAATAATAATAATAATAATAATAATAATAATAATAATAATAATAATAATAATAATAATAATAATAATAATAATAATAATAATAATAATAATAATAATAATAATAATAATAATAATAATAATAATAATAATAATAATAATAATAATAATAATAATAATAATAATAATAATAATAATAATAATAATAATAATAATAATAATAATAATAATAATAATAATAATAATAATAATAATAATAATAATAATAATAATAATAATAATAATAATAATAATAATAATAATAATAATAATAATAATAATAATAATAATAATAATAATAATAATAATAATAATAATAATAATAATAATAATAATAATAATAATAATAATAATAATAATAATAATAATAATAATAATAATAATAATAATAATAATAATAATAATAATAATAATAATAATAATAATAATAATAATAATAATAATAATAATAATAATAATAATAATAATAATAATAATAATAATAATAATAATAATAATAATAATAATAATAATAATAATAATAATAATAATAATAATAATAATAATAATAATAATAATAATAATAATAATAATAATAATAATAATAATAATAATAATAATAATAATAATAATAATAATAATAATAATAATAATAATAATAATAATAATAATAATAATAATAATAATAATAATAATAATAATAATAATAATAATAATAATAATAATAATAATAATAATAATAATAATAATAATAATAATAATAATAATAATAATAATAATAATAATAATAATAATAATAATAATAATAATAATAATAATAATAATAATAATAATAATAATAATAATAATAATAATAATAATAATAATAATAATAATAATAATAATAATAATAATAATAATAATAATAATAATAATAATAATAATAATAATAATAATAATAATAATAATAATAATAATAATAATAATAATAATAATAATAATAATAATAATAATAATAATAATAATAATAATAATAATAATAATAATAATAATAATAATAATAATAATAATAATAATAATAATAATAATAATAATAATAATAATAATAATAATAATAATAATAATAATAATAATAATAATAATAATAATAATAATAATAATAATAATAATAATAATAATAATAATAATAATAATAATAATAATAATAATAATAATAATAATAATAATAATAATAATAATAATAATAATAATAATAATAATAATAATAATAATAATAATAATAATAATAATAATAATAATAATAATAATAATAATAATAATAATAATAATAATAATAATAATAATAATAATAATAATAATAATAATAATAATAATAATAATAATAATAATAATAATAATAATAATAATAATAATAATAATAATAATAATAATAATAATAATAATAATAATAATAATAATAATAATAATAATAATAATAATAATAATAATAATAATAATAATAATAATAATAATAATAATAATAATAATAATAATAATAATAATAATAATAATAATAATAATAATA